>JALMGJ010000010.1:8195000-8717500 GCA_023362775.1 Charina bottae
TGAGAGAACCTAAGCTGGGCCATATTGGATGAGAGATCTTTAGGAAAACTCAGCATTAGAGGGTAGACAAGCTATCCTGGGCAGTTGAAAAAACATGCTGGAAGAAAACATGTGTGGAATGTATGTATGTATGTATGTATGTATGTATGTATGTATGTATGTATGTATTGGATTTATCACCGCCCATCTCCACCATGGCAGACTCTGGGCGGTTTTTTTGCAAAAAGCCCACATGAAATCATCAGGGGCTGACTCAAGGGCATCTACATTTCCAGAAGACAGCGGCAAACAAATCTTTCCCCTTTATAATTCACAATGCTATCATGCTGTCCCGCATTTTTTCTTCTTCTCCAAGTTAAACATACTGTATCCCGTTTCTTCAACTTTTCCTGAAAAGGCTTGCTTTCCATACAAATAAGACCCCTGAGACTGAATCAGGCCAAAAGCTGATACAGTTCAAAATCCTGGTCCAACAAAAATTAGTCACATGTCCATGGACACCAGGACATGTTGTCATTGTTGCTATTTAGGAGTCTGTTATTTGTAAGTGAGTTCACAGATCCTACTAAAGCACGGTTTGTTGACTAAGCCACAATGGTGGGTTCATATAGCATAGGAACATACCATGGGGGTGAGCTTTTTGTATTGCAGTTAACCAAACTTGACAAGGTGCAGATCTAGACAGTGTGGCAAGTTTGCACAACATACTTAACCTGCTTATTGAGTTAACCTATTTTCTGGATTTGTACACTACATTGAACCATAAACTAGCTAAATGGGCTAGATACACAAAGCCTGCTAGGATACATTCATCTAGAGGGGTCCAGGAGGCGTGCCTTCTCTGCGGTAGCACCCACCCTATGGAATATCTTGCCCCCAGAGGTGAGGCAGGCGCCCTCGTTCCTGGACTTCTAGAGGTCTTTAAAGACCTGGTTCTGCCGCCTTGCTTGGGACAAAGGAAATAATAGATCCTCCTGGGGGTGGTTGGCTTAGTGGTGTCCTTTTAAGATCTTACCATCATTTGGATTTTTACTATTTATTATTGGATGTATTTTAAGATTTATAGGTTTTTAGTTTTAATATTTTATTGTAAACCGCCCAGAGTCTACTTTGTAGAGATGGGCGGTGATAAATTTGACAAATAAATAAAAATACAGAAAATGACCCCAAGCTTTACGTTATGTACAAATGCAGTCACAGACCTTTAACTGGTTTGGTGAAAATTGCTCTCCCAAGCTGGTGGCCACATGAAGGTCACGAAAGGAAGTGTGGGAGGAAATACTTTGTTTTTTTCTGATTTTCCTAATATTTAGCTACCCTGGACCAGAATGTCCATAGGGGGTAGGGTGTCAAGAAAGGGCAATTGCAGCCACCATATTGACTTTTTGACACCCCCTCCCCTTCAGATGCCCCTGATCCTGGATTACTTAAGCTCTAGTATTATGAGGGGGAAAAACTTCTTCATACAGTTAGTCCTTGCTTAACAACCACAATTGGGACCGGAATTTTGGTTGCTAAGCGAAGCAGTCATTAAGTGAATCCAACCCAATTTTTCAACCTTTTTTGTGGTGGTTGTTAAGCAAATCACGCGGTTCCCCATTGATTTTGCTTGCCAGAAACCAGCTGGGAAGATCGAGAATGGAGATCACATGACCACGGGATGCTGCGATAATCATAAATGCAAACTGGTTGCCAAGTTCCCAAATCGTGATCACGTGATGTGGGGACACTGCAACAGTCGTAAGTGTGAGAACCGGTTGTAAGTTGTTTTTTTCAGCACCATTGTAAGTCCAAACCATCACTAAATGAATGGCTGTTAAGTGAGGACTACCTGTATCCACTTTTCTCATAGTATTTGCATTATGTTTCATCTTCTATTCATCCTTTTTCTAAGCATAAAAGCTCCAAATTTGTAGCTGTTCCTTAGTGGGACTGCTCCAGCCCCTGATCTAAACTAAGTAAAATGCAGTGCAGTGATATGTTTTACCACAAGAGGACTCCACAATTATTTTTCAGAGTTTTCTTCTCCCAGACCTGTGTATCGGCATTTATTACAGAGAGAATCTTCTAGCTGTGCTCCTGTCCTCTGAAGATGCCAGCCACAGCGACTGGCGAAACGTTAGGAACCAAAACTGCCAGAACACGGCCACACAGCCCGGAAAACCCACAACAACCATTACATGTTACATTCATCTGATTCTTTCCCCTCCACTGAGTAATGAATTGTTAATTGAGTATGCTCTCTTGTAAAATTTTAGTTTTACTTTTTTTTAAAAAAAACATTTGTTTGGAAACAGATGATATTAACTTCTTCTGTCTGTCTTGGATATCTATCTGATGCTGGACCAACCCTGTGTGCACTACAGGAGCTTTCGAAATGGCTTCTCTGTCTTGCATGGAGATTTTCAGAGGCTCTGTTTAATTTTCCACTGGGTGGCAGCAGCTGTTCTCCTGCACAGCTTTCTCCCCTGCCGTGCAGAGCTTGGCAATAAGTGTGAGCTTCCCTCATCTAGAAGTGAGGAAAAAAAGAAAAGAGCAACATGCTGGCTTTGCAAAACAGGGTAAGAACCGAAACCTAGTGTCCGTCCATTTCTGTTCGTTCCAGATGAGGAGTGTTTACATCAGCCCTCTGCATGGAATTTGACTGGGTTCCCCAGAGGGCCATCTCAAGATGTTTTGCTGCCTTAATAAAGAACAATATGGAGCCTGCTGTTGTCTGTTCCATGCTCAAAATTAGGAGAGCCCTGTCACACTTTTTCAGCCTAGCCATTTTTTTAAGCCATAAGCTTTTGTGAACTATAGCTCACTCCATCAGATGCACAGAGAGGCTAAAAAGATGTAGGATTTAAAATTGGATGGGGAAGGGAGGAGGGGGAGACAAAAGAGAGGTGTGCGGATGCAGGTTGTATGGAAGACCTGATCAACTAGCAAATGTCATGGGTTAAAAATCCATTGTTGTTTGTCGAGACCTTCAGAGATAACCTGAAAGCTTTTGAGGTTCAGTATGTGAGTTCAGCAATCTCTCACTCAGTTGGGCTGGCAAAGCATCAGAGCATTTCTAACTTCCAGGACACTCCATTACGAATTTCAAAGTCGCCATCTTGGAAAAGAGAAATTTTGCTGGCTGAGATGTTTGTTTCTTTCTGCTTACTGGCAGAACGGGCCAGTATTCTTTTGGCTGGGCCTACCACATCTGGACTACAAAACCTAAGGCAATAATTAAATGCCAGCAAAGGAATGCAAAATGCCTTACCCCTTTCCTTCCATCTACAGGTAGTCCTCGACTTACAACCACAATTGGGACCAGAACTTCCGTCGCTAAGCGAGGTGGTTGTTAAGTGAGTCACGCCCAATTTTACGACCTTTTTCGCCACAGTCGTTAAGCAAATCCAGCTTCCCCCATTGACTTTGCTTATTGGAAGCTGGCTGGGAAGGTCACAAATGGTGACCACATGACCCCAGGATGCTGCAACCATCATAAATACATGCTGGTTGCCAAGTGCCTGAATTTTGATCATGTGACCACAGGGACACTGTGACGGTTGTAAATGCGAGGACCGGTCGTAAGTCCCTTTTTTCAGTGCTGTCAAAACTTCAAATGGTTGCTAAACAAATGGTCGTAAGTCGAGGACTACTTGTAATTGCCATCTGGAGTTTTGCAGCCCAGATAAGATTGACCTATTTTTGGATTACCTCCCTGCCCAGAGTCTTTATAAATTACAGAGCAATCCTACATGGACATTTCCATGGGTCTGGAGATGTGTCCCTACAACTCTGGTGGAATGACTGCGAGGTCTAATGTATAGTCATCTCAGAAGGGAACAACACAAAGCTGGAAAATGCAAACGTGATGTGAAAAAGAGATACGTCTCAAGCATTCCTGGAACTATTTCCAGCAGCAGATAGTCAGGGATGGCTAGTGATGATATCCATGTACAAATGGAAGTGGGTAACATGCAGCCTCAGGAACATGTATGGGCCCATCGGTCCCCTTTCTTTTCTCTAATGTTGCTGAAAACTGACAGTGAAATTTCCAGCCATTGGGAGGAGTACATGAAAATTATGCCAAATGGAGGCATATAATAATTAAAAGAAAGAAAATGTCTCAATCCGCTTTCTGAACTTACTGATTAGCAACTGGTGCCAGACCATCAAGAAAATTTTCCTGCACCTCATACCAGTTGCTGGCAATCTGCACAGAATGAACCTGCCAGCACTCCAAAAGATCTTGGCAGAGTTGATCCGGCAGATTTTGAGTCATCCTCCATCTCTGGGTTGCCTTGATGGAAGGTGCCAGGCTAAAAAATAAATAGAAAATGAGCCTTAATGTCAGCTTCAGACAGCCATCTGGTGCAGAGCAATAATAAGAGAGAATAAGATAATATCTCTGAAGTGTCTTTCAGGATCAAAGAAACCCCGGGCTTACATTGTTTCTCTGTAGTTGCTTGAGAATCCTCTGATTCCCACTGAGGTGCCCAACAGCCCATATTTTGAATCCTAATCATAACATATCCAGAGAGGTGAAGCTAAAGAAACAGTGTCAGAAACAAAACCAAGAACCCTGAATGGGTTGCCAGCTTTTCAATTGGCTTTTATAGCTATGCTTGCAAATGATTCCTTGGGATGATAATGCTTACCTCCATATGATGAGCACCTTTACTTGATGACCTTGCATACCAGGACTCTTCAATTTTTCATATAAATATGAAAATCTCTCTCTCTCTCTCTCTTCAATTTTTCATATAAATATGATATATGACTTTTTTTCAATCCATTCAATCATGTCGATTCTTGGAGACTGACTGGACAAGTCCCTGCAGTTTTCTTGGCAAGGTTTTTCGGAAGTGGTTTGCCATTGCCTCCTTCCTAGGGCTGAGAGAGGGGGACTGGCCCAAGGTCACCCAGCTGGCTTTGTGCCTAAGGCAGGACTAGAACTCATGGTCTCCCAGTTTCTAGCCTGGTGCCTTAACCACTACACCAAACTGGCTCTCATATATGACATATTGTATTTATATATAAATACTACAACTATGATGCTAATTCATAGCTATGCATCATTAAAAAAAGGTGTTTTATTTCTTGAAGCCATTCTTAACCAACTGTAAATGTATGTATGCTTAATTAATATGTATATTAAATTAATATTTGATTAAATTACTAAGGAGAGGCTTCAGGCAGATCGACCTGGGCATTATACCCCATCCCTGTGACAATTATCACACTCATAAAACACATGATGTTTTAAGGTGGGGAGAGTGCTTCATTTGCATTGTGAAACTGACTAACGAATTAAGAAATTGAACAGGCTGGGGTCTCTGTAAAATTAGATCTTAAAGTTGCTTAGAGCAGAGATGTAAAAAGTGCAGCCTAGGGACTGCACAATGCTCACCAGCATCCATTTTTGGACCCAGAGCCTCCCCCAGAGTGATGCCTTTTGTTTTCATTAGGGAGCAAAATGAGTGTGTTGAGCCACAAACGTGCTTAAGGCATCTATTTCTCCCCAAACAACTCCTGAAACTCCCTTCCCAAATCAGCCAAAAGTTCCATCACTTTTGGAATGCTGCCTGGTGCAACCCTCAAGGCAGCTGAAGTTGGGTGTCCTGGACTAGACAATAGGCAAAGCATCTCATCAGTTGTGCAGGAGGGTTCACCCAAACCTGCTCTGCTCTACTGTAGTCACCGACGCAAAATGGAGCAAAGACACTCTTGCAGTGACAAGGCATGTCATCCTCATCTTGCACGTGGGATGGATGGCGCCGCTGTTTGACGTGTGCCTGCTGAGCTGCCCAGTTTTCATACCCCAAAACAGAGCCAGTGTCAATCTGCCTTTGACTCTCATTCCAGAATTGGAGAAGCACGTGGTTTTGAAGATGGCTCGCAGAGAGAGTAGTCACTCCCTTCATCACAAACTCCTGTGTTGTTAGTGAGGTTCAACCCACCTTGCTTTTCTTAGCATGGAGAGGCGGGGCTGTGGGCAACTAAATCTGCACACAGCAGTGCAATTGAGCAATTTTAGGCTCTGGATTTAAGGGTGGTGCTTCCGTGTCTCCTCTAGATGGAAATATACCTTATTTTACTTCCTCCAATTGGTGATAACCCACCCTTGCTGTATTTGTGGTTACTAGTTACTTCTGCTCTTTCTGCTGGAAAGGTTCCTGAAGCACTTCTGCTTAGAAACTTGTTGTCTAAAGGCACAAGAGCAGAGTACTGAAAATAGAAAAAGATTAAACACCCTTTTCTAGAGAGATAAAAGCCAAACCACATATTCATGTTTCTAAGAAGTTTGCTTAACCAGGAAAAGAAAATGCAGCTGCACCAGATTGGGGAACCATCTCAACTACTTTTCCTTCAAAGCAAAAGAGGCCTATCGTAAGACAGCTGGTCAACATATATTTAAAAGACGGTTTTGAATTGGAGCTTGTACTTGGTATTGCCACGCAGGAGAAACTGAGGCTGAGTGTGTGTTCTTTTTAAACGCTGCAAATAAGTTACTGTTTCAGGCAGGATCTTTGTCAAACCACTTCACTGAGCATGAATTTAGCTCCTGACAGTAAGCCAAAATATACTGAATGTTTGACAAGTAACGTCGACAAGAACTGCAGTGAATCACACTGCTTGTTGAGAGAGGTAGAAAGATGAAGGTGTTTGAATGTCAGTTTCAGGACTATCCAATTGGGACTGCAAAATCCCAGGCAATGATTTGATGGCAGCAAAAAATTTAGAATTTTCTGTATTTCTTTGTTACCATCAAGTGGATGTCCAGATTTTTGCAGCCCACTTCTGGTAACCTTAGATATTTATTAATCCTCTTGATTGCATCAGCTAAAAGTGTTGTCTGCATTTGCTAATGAACATCAAGAACATCTCCCTTGCAGGAGCTGGCAAGATCACTTACGACCAAGCAACCTTGGTGAACATTTCACTAGTCAGTAATGCAGTGATATTTTTCAGGCAATCTGTCCTCATTTGCCGCCCATTAAATGTGAATTGTTTGACCATCCTCCATTGTATTGCCTGCCCAAGGTGTTTATCTAATTTTGCTTTGTTGGTAATTTAAAAGTGAAACTGACATAACCTCCAGTTCTCATTTAATTAAAGCCTCTCTTATTAGGGATGCCATATAAGGGTTGCACAAATATGAATGACCACCAGATGGCAGCAAAGGGACAATACTTTTCCACCACCTACTGGTTGTCTGGATTTCTGAAGCTCAATCACCTATTATATAGTACTTGCACCGTGTTCCTGTGTGCCTTATTCCTTTTCCCAACTAGTTAGTCTTACCCCTAGTTTGAGTTGTACCGATACATTTACGTGTTGCAACTCTCTTGGTTTGTCTTCCAGGTTTTATTCAAACAAGACAAAACAAAAAGCCCGTTCAGGAGGCAATGCTGGGAGAAGCCTCTGTTCAGTTATTTGTCACGCTAGCAAGAGTATGTTGGCTTTTCTTGCAGAAAAGCAGCACAGGAGAAAACGTTGCAGCGCAACAAGAAAGGAGATCCTGGTCCTTTAAGAAAAAGGACTGCAGTAAATTTCCACTCTCTTGCCTACGTGGCCCGAATTGTTTGCAAGGCAGGCTGCAGAGCATGACGGGAGAGGCCCAACTCGGATCCTTTTCCCACTGTTGCTTAGCAACAGCTTTTGGTATGCAGGTTGTGTGCCAGGCTCCCCATGGGAGGGCTTTTATCTTCCAGGACGTGTGGCGCCTTTACGCAAGCGGTGCAAAGCAAAATGCTGCCATGCCACATGCCCCAGTTTAAGGAAAGGGCAGCAGTCTCTGTCCATGGCATTTATTAGAACCAAATCCAATGCTACAATGCAAGCGTGTTTTGGACTGGCCCACCACTTCTTCTTTTTTTTAACCAGTCAAATATTAAGCAAAACCATTTCAGGCTGGATTGGTTTGGCATGAAGCCTGTGTTTTCTTGCAAACCCCAGGCTTGCAATGCCGTCTTTATTACTCTTCAATGCATTCCCATTGCACCATTTGCGGGGGATTGCAACATACTTTCCCTTCCTTTTTCTATTCCTCTCCACAAAACAACTCGCAAGGGAGAGGAGGCTGCCTCAACGTTTGTCCATGAGTGACATGGCTGAATGTAAAACTCTTATCTCTGCGACCTTGCATGACATGGCCAGCATCTCACCACAGTAATGCTTTTGTGGAGAACTCAAGCAAAATTAGAATGTGTTCATTGTAATAAAGGCAGTACAGTGTTGTAGCTTTGGGAAGTTCCCCACAACAACACCACACACACACACACTTTTCTTTATTTACTTATTTCGTTAGCAGGTCTCTGTGTTATCTTTTACATAGCCTATGCTCTCTGTTTTCTCAAGGAATTTCCCGTTTAAAAATAGGCACAGAGAAAATAACACAGAAAGGGGAGAGGAATGGAGGCAAGGTAAACAGGAAGAATATGGTTATGTCAGTGACTTGTGACTTGGATGAGTAACAACATTTCAGAAGTGCCTTCCGACTAACTCTTGCCTTGTTAAAAAGCTCCCGTTGAGGCAAGCCTGCATCATGACTTGGGGCCTATGAAGGTGAACCCGACCCATTTTTGCAATCTCTGACTGCAAGCCAACGAAGTTCATCTAGGGCGGGATGGGCCATCGTGCATGTCGCCGAGATGGTTTTGACGTCTTGGGCAGGGGAAGGAAATGACTCTCATTGTAAACTGCTGTCTTAGGACTCCTATCTGCACGTCTCAGAAACGTCTTCCCTTATGGTAGCATGTCTATCCTAAGGCTCTTCCAAAAATGGAGCAGAGCATGCCCCTACGCATCAGATGACAGTGTCATCAGGACTTTACCATTGCAAGATTTCCGGGAATTTTCCCAGGCCAGATCTTCATTGCTGATACAACGAATTTCTTATTTCAAGCACTGAGTGTCCCTACAGAAGCAGCCATCTTTTGCTGGCTATTTCTCTTGCCTCCCCCCTCTCTCCCCACAGAGATGGATTCTTGTTCTTTCCTACTCCAGCTAATGCTTTTTTTCCCCACTCTCTTTCCTGATGAGCTCTTCACGCTGCTCAGAAGCCCAGGAGGTGGATGCCTCACTTGCAACGCCCGTCCGTTCCAGTCAGCATAGCAAAGAGATAAAACATTTGCATGGATTGGCCTTTCTGCTAGGTCCAGTCAAGTATTCCCCACTGTGCTGTATAATTAGCCCCTTTCTATGACACTGCAGATTGCAGGTGGGGGTCCCGTGATGGCATGCTCCTCTCCCTCTTTCCGTACCTTCCCTACACCAAGAAAACTAGCTGTCAGAGTAGCCTTTTCCAGATATCTGCTGGAGAGTTTGTGGGTATGAAAGAGGATTTTCCTGTGTGAACTTCTCCCACGCCCCCCAATGGTTCGTCCCATATCAAACTAAGTCTCTGGGCAAAATAAAACACCGCTGTTAGGGTCAGTGCTCAAAAAACAATGGATGACTTTTTCCACTTGAAAATTGGATTAGAAAATCTGAATTTTTCCTGCCTGGCTAAACTAGCACTTTCATTGCTGTACGTTGGAAAGAGGATTCCTGCACTGTGTTGGCCGTGCAAGTTTTATGAAGGTGCCTTGAATAGTACTTCAGCCCATCCAGTTAAGGCAGAATCAGATATCTCTGCTTAGAAAGCGTTTCCAACCTTTGCTTAGCTGGATATTAATAGCTCTGGTTGCATTCAGGCCTTGTTACTCTTCAAGCAGAATTACTTTGCTGTGTACCAGTCAAACTTGTCAAGCTGGATTAAGAGCCAAATAAAGCTATTGGGAAGGCACTCAACCCGTAGTTTAAATAGGCTGATGTAAATCTGTCCTGGGTGGGGTTCTTCCTCATGCTTATTACTCTGCTAAGGTAGAGTCCCTATTGGAAGTTGGATGTACAAGCTGGGGATAAACTGTACAGCAGATTGGAACCAGCACCAGTATCACTTTATTTTTTCAGTTTATACCCAAACATACAAAGCATGAAAATAAAATACTAGTATTGCAGAATTCACTGCGCTGCACAAAAGGGTATTGGACCCCGGAAGTATGGAGTCATTCAAGTATCAGCTCAGGTCAAGATTCACTTAATAGCTTGTCGCAGATTCAGTTTCCAGACTTACAATACTGTACGAGAAATCCAAACAGAAATGGGGGTGGTACATTTATTAGCACGTACCAACATTCAGAAAGGACGAGCTTTCAATTTTTACACAATTCTTCCTCAGAGGAGGGAGGAAAGAGAAGACATGAATAAGCAGCACAAGGGGAAACCTGCTTGCAACATTTGACTATGTAAATGCAGTGATTTCGCTTCTGGCATTTATATTTTCAAAGAATTGGTAGACATTGCTTTTGTCCCAGCAAATTTTCATGAAACCACAGATCCCCCCCCCCCTCAAGGAGGAAAATAATGCAATTCCTGTACATGGCTTCTCAAGGGTTTCATTGAATTTGGTAGGAATTATTAATCTCAAAGTAGCTGTTTGATAATTGCATCAGGAATTAATTGTGTCCTGTACTGTAGACGAAACGTTGGTTATGGTGTTCATTTCAAGCTCTTTTCTTCCTATTCCACCTAATTTCTGGAATCAAAGTTGGTTGGGGATAAAACTCTGCCTCTCCTAATGTGGGGTGGTTGTAGAGATCTTCACTTGCAGACACATTTTATCATGCAAATATAATATATTTAAACAAGAATGAATATATTGGTCTCAGTCATGCCTGAGTACCATTTTAGCTGGTGTTAAATAAGAATGGGGCTATCTAGGCCACAGTGCATTTTGTGGGTTTTCAGCTTAGAGAGATACACAAACCCTCCAATTTTTGGTTCCCATGTGTGAAATTTCCCCTGTGTGAGCCATGCCCCCACCTGCCCTGCCTTTTATTGAGAAATCCAGGTTTAGCAGGATGTGAGAATTCAACAGTACCAGCACGTTTACCTCTCTCTCTTTGTAGTCATTAACAAGGGAATTCTTGGTTTTACTCTGGGTTACTCCCTATTCAGTTTATGATTTTTAGTTGGGTCTTTTCATTTTGCAAAAATCACGCCACTGAAGACCCACATGTGCAGAATAATTCTGATACTCAGAGCCATGGTATGCATAAGTGAGAAACAAATATAGGACTGACTTTGTAGACAAGTTCAACTGTATAAGTAAACTGCGCCCTGATTTGTGTGGTCTGATACTAATCAAGCTATCACCAAGCCTTCTCCTATATTGCATGCTAAATCTGCCAAAGGTCTTTCCACCTGATTTGAAAAGCCGTGCTTGTCGGCCTCTCTAGTCTCTCTCGAGTCTGTAACTGGGCCATGGGTTCTGCCCATCCCTAGAAGGTGTGGTGGAGGGATGATGCTGTTTTCAAAGCTTTCATTGGCTAGATGGGGGATGGAGGAAAAAGGCCATTGCTACACAGGCTATATTTAGTGTACACAGATGTGGGAGGAAGCAGAAACAACAAGGCACTTGTCATTCTGGTTTTCATTGCTGCTAAATGTGAGCGGGTTCCCCCCCCCTGAAAAAAAACTCTAGGTTTTCTGTCCCCAGAAAAACAACAAACATGGGGAAGAGAATTTGAACTCGCAGTTCAACACAAGTTTAATTTTTTCTGGCCCTCAAAAATGGATGTTGAAGTGTTCCCACTTCTCCCAACAGTCTTAAGAGCAGTGCAAATTGGCTGTAGTTGCCTTGCAAAAAATAACTTTTGGAGTATGCAGGTGTTTTTGTTCTATTTTATGTGTACAAATCCAAGTAGACCCTATTGCCTAGTTTAGACTCTCAGAAAGAGATGAATATTTTTATCAGATAGGCATTATAGCAGGAGATACTGCTGCATGCACAGTGGGGTTTGGTATGCAAAAACAGCAATTTATGTATGGCATGCAAGCTCTTTTCCGAGTGAAGGAAAGGCAATAGCTTAATTATCATTCAGGATATAAAATGCCTTGCAATGAACAGCAGGAAAAGCCCACAATATGTATAGCTTGCAAGACTGGACTGTTTTTCCACTGATCTCACCCTCTGATTGTGTATCCTTGATGCAAGGAATCCATCACAAGTCTGGGGTTCCTCCAAGAGTGTCCGCTATGGTGGTTGCTGGTGTGGTGGTTGCTGGCATGTCCACCCATTTTGTTGGCACATAAGTACAAGTACATGAAATGGTTCCCAGAGCAGAAGGTTACATACTGAGTAGAAAGTGGAGGGATGGGCAATACATGGAGAATAAAAGGATAAGCCTTGGAAGCATCTATAAGACCCAGAGTTGTCTATTCAGACAAAGAAATATTTGTGCTTGGGGAATGAGGTAAGACCTGGTTTACTTCAGCAGATTCTTAACAGTGGTTTTGGGGTCTTCAGAGGATTCCAGTTTCTATCTGAGGCGGCAGAAGGAAAGTGAACAAATTTAGCATCTCACTTGGTTATCCACAGTGTGCAATTGATTATGGCTCATTGCTAAGAACAGGGTTGGCAAGCTGAATCCCTGTTCTTCTTAACATAGGTGAAAGCATACTTCCAGATATTTATTTATTTATTTTTCAAATGTATATGATTCAAATGTATATGATTCAAATTATTATTCAAATTTATATGGGGGAAAGCTTTTGAATGGACCTTCTCCCCTCAGTTGGGAAAGTAAGCTATTTTCTTAAGCGGTCTGTGGTTCCTTCCTGTAGGGGTTAAGGTAGTAGACAGTTTGTAATGGGGCAAGCTGGCTCCTGGCACTGGTGGTGCCATGATATGTGTTCAAGATATATATTTCAAGACCATCTGATCACAGTTTGTGCAGGAGGTTGTCTAGCCACAGGCTCTCGGTTGGGTTTCAACCACCTAGGGCGTTGGCCAGGAATGAAGAGATGAGGCTGAATCAGACAGAGGTAAGCAGTTAGTACTCTCAAAATAGTCCCAGGATGTCTTTTGTGTAAAGCTCAGATGAATCTCGTCCCTTCTACTTGATTAAGGCTGCTCTATTTTCATTTAGACACTGAGATGCTTTGAGCACAGTCATGTTTACATGTTCGTACATCTACAGATCATGCAGAGAATTGTCAGCCAATCAGGGCATGCTGTTTTTGGCCAACAACTGAGCCGAGAGAATTCTCAGCCATTCAGCCACCTACTTGCCAGCCAGAAACTGAGTGCCTCACCCCATCCCCTTAGATATGTGCATAAGCACACATCTGTTCCTACTCTTTACAAAAATAAAGGAGAATGTGTTTCTGTGCTTGCTGTAGGGGTTAATCTTTGTTGCTTTTGAAATTCCAAAAGCTGGAGTGCCAGTAGTTTGCCTAACCATGCCAACATAGTCTTTGATGGAATCCTAGGAGCTGGGAGGTAATGTTTTTGAAGTAGCACTCACTAACTTGGAGTGGCATTTCCCATCCATGGCATAATGTCACCAGTATTGTTCACCACTGCAAGATCCTGATTACATCATATGATTAGCAGGGGATTTATCTCACATGAAGACCAGGTTTGCATCTTTGTCTGGAAGATTCCTTGGTTAGCACTAACTGGAATTTGAAACTGACATATAACAATGGGTTTGCATTCTGGTTACTAGCTCAGAACCAGCTTGAGGTCTGTGCAAGCATAAAAGAACTGGTTTGAGGGCCATGCCACTTTTTCCTAATTCTGCTGTGGTTTATTTGAACCTGGAACAAGGCTGGTTTTTCTTCTACAATACTACTAATCTACTAAATTTGTGGTGGTCCATTTCCCCATTGGTGAGAATCCTGACTGACCTTGTCTCTTGGACTTTCTGCTGGCTGGTATCCTTTTACCTTTGGATTTGTTTAAATGCCTCCAAAGTATGCTGGCAACGTGCAGGTTTAATTTGTTTTCTTTTTTAAATAGTTCCCCATCATTGCAACATCAATGGGGAAGATGGCTAGTAATTTATTTTATTTCCATTATGCATGTTGTAAGGATGATGGGATCTACAATAACGTGGGGTTGGGCAGTGATCCAGCACTCTTCCCTGTGCTATCTTATAGGATTGATTAAATGAACACTGATTAACTAATGCATGTTCTCAGCATTTCAAGGTTGGTCAAAATAAAGATGACTGTAGGTTGATTTAAAACTACGTTGTGAGAAACTAGGGAGTGCAAACACTGGTGTGGATATACTTTAATCGTTAATTGTTATTAAAGAGCTGTACATGATGGAGAGTAAGAAGAAACAATGCATGCTCATTTTAAAAAAAAAGTGTTTTGGTGTTCTGTGTGAACTCTTTCTGTTGATGGTGAAATTATGACCTTCCTCCTTTCTTAAATCTCTTTCAAAAGACACATTATTGTAGCTTGTATCGAAGAAGCCAAAGGCCGAAAGAATCAGGAAACTTGGCTGAAAGCAAATCTAGATTATTTTGCTAACATTTGTTCTGGTTGATGCAGCAATGATGTATACTCTACGAAAGAAAGGACAAAATCTGGGAGACCTTCCAGACCCCTTGGAGAATTACTTTTCAACTATGGTGCTCCAAAACCAAAAGAATCTGTTTGCTTTTGGAGACTCTAAGGCAGAGCTTTCCAAACTGTGTCACGACACAAAAGTGTGTCGCCACACACAGCGTGGTGTGTCACCACACCACCCGGAAGCGGCGGCGCGTGTGTGCACGGTGGCGGCGGCAGCCGCCGCCACCGTGCAAGCGTGCGCCGCCGCACACACCCCTGCGCTGCCGCCATGCACACGCGCACCGCCGCACGCCCCCCGCGCTGCCACCATGCGCACGCGTGCCGCCGCACACCCTCCTGCTGCGCCGCCGTGCGCGCGTGCCCCCGCGCCGCCGCCGTGCTGCTGCCGCCGCCGCACCACCTCTGGCATGTCGCCAGCGGCGGTACTTTGGAAAGCCCTGCTCTAAGGTTAACTGGGAAGCTCAATGATTTTCCATCAGTGGACCCTAGACCTACAGGAAGGTTCTCCTTTAATTATGAAAAGATGTTGAGCAAGATGTTGACCTCTCCTAGAAAGCACAGTTGGCAGAACAAGTGATGGTCAAGCAGGCAGGTTCTCCTATAAGAAGTTGAAGTGTGAACTTTGTATATGTAAGGGACTACTAATGTGTAGACCATTCTGAGGAGAACATTGGGTGTAGCTCTGAGAACCTAGTTTTTAAAACCTTCACTTTCAAGAAAGTAGTTGCTGGAACTGTGTTTCTCTGCCTGGCATCATTTACAGAATGTGATCTACACAGAATCTATGTACTGCAGTCTCTTTTATATATAATGCACTGCAGTACTAGTAGTATCCAACGTGGAAATGCTACTCAGTTCAGAGCGATCTCCTCTCTGTGTCGAATGCAGGTGAACGCCTTAGAACCGCTGGAGAAGTAAGAGGTGCTAGAAAGGCCATTTATTTTGGCTGCCCTGCAGGCCCCAGCTGATGATGCTGTGCTTGTTTTTGTACTTAAATCCAATTCTCTATGTTTGAATGTACGAAACTGCCTTTTTTCATGTGTGTGTATGTGTGTATATTCCTTCCTGCTCAGCAATCTTTGGGGGAATTAAAGAGCAAGGTTAGCACTTTCTTCCCATCCTCTCTTTGATGCATTGCTATTTCTAACCAATTTCATAGAGTCTGATATACTCAATTTCATGATGTCTAACTCAGTTTCTTAGGGCAAATGGAAAATTCCCTAGATTGCTTTCTTATCTTATGCAACAATACTCATTTCCTGAGCAGTGTTTCATAAGCTGATAATACCGTCACTCTGAATTACATTGTATTTGGAAGTATGTAATGGCTACTATGGCTATAGATCCATTATAAAAGCAGTAATTGGGATGGAGGGAAGAGATTTTTGGAAAAAAAGAGGCAAGAGAAGAGACTGGATCATTGGTTCCTGAGCAAGGCATTCATTACACTGATAGGATGTTATAGTACATAGAAGCACTATTAGTCTATCTTGCTGCTGGATTATGGGTGTATTTATATTTTATTTGTGATGGAGTTTTGAAGGTTAATAAAAGAACTCCAAGCAGCTAACAACAATCTTGCAAAGTAGAAGCATGAACCAGAAGGGACTTGCACATTAAGCTTAATTAGGTTCAGAAATAAATTCAGTCTTCACACAGTATAGATGAAGAAAAAATAGAGATAGCTTACATTTATTCAGTAGATCTCGATACAAGTAGATTCATAGTAAGGTAAAGGTCCCCCCCCCCCCGCACAGTTGTGCAGTCGTGTCTGACTCTAGGGGCCGGTGCTCATCTCCGTTTGTTAGCCGAAGAGCCAGCGTTGTCCTAAGACACTTCCACGGTCATGTGGCTGGCATGACGCGCGGGGAACGCTGTTACCTTCCCATCGAAGTGGTACCTATTCATCTACTTGCATTTGCATGCTTTCGAATTGCTAGGTTGGCAAGAGCTGGGGCTAGTGTGGGAGCTCACTCCGTCACACGGTGCTAGGGATTCGAACCTCCGAACTTGCGATCTTCCGATCAACAAGCCTGGCGTCTTACTCGCTGAGCCACCAAGCCCCCTCATAGATTCATAGTAGAAAACATTTAATCATCACCGGTTCTTTGTAGACAATCGTTATGGAAATGGAAATGGAAATGTCTGCGTGCAAGCGAGATGAAAGGACGAGAGCTGCATTCTGCAACACCTCCTGCTTGCAGGTGTGCCCAAAGAGTAATGGAGATTGTTAATCCCCCAAACTCAAGAAGGAGGAAGGAAGTGGAAATCAGGTGACCCATGTGACATCCCACAAGCACAATAGAGATGCGTTTACTAGAAAGGACCCCCCTTATGCTTATGAGACAATGCTGAGTTGACCCCTGATAATTCCAACAATTTGGACATTGCTTTAGGCACATGTTGCAATCTGAAGTGATCTTTTGCAAACCTCTTGCTTCTCTGTAGCCTCATCTGATGCCAAAGAGCAACTGAGATTAAAAATTACATGGCTCTGTTCAAAGCAGGTCAGGAGCTAGGCCTGCTGGATCAGCAGGTGGTGACCAAGACTATATAGTGTCGGGATTTTAGGTTCTTTCTAGAAGTCACATCCAGAAATTCACTTCATGTGATGAGAAGAATAAGGCTGATCTCATCGGCCTTGTTTCCTCTATTATATCCTGACTGCCCATCTCCAAGCCTTCTATGTCTCTCAAGTAAAGTCTGCATGGGAAACCTCTCTCTACTTAGGTAAACTCCTTCCATGAGTTAGAACCCTGATTTTTCATCATGTAGTGAGATCATATAAATATACTCTCTGGTGCATTAAAATTCCAGTGGAGAAATGTACAATTGGCAGTGAGGATATGATGCAAAGTAGAGAGTCAATGAGTTCACTCTTGCTCTCCTTCTTAAGCAGCTCTAATCACATGTTTGAGGGTGAACTTCTGAATGGGCTAGGATGCTTCCAAAAGGGCAGTGGTCCTGATTCATTTGTTGAACTTCAGAGGAGGTTCTTATGTGTAACTTTTCCATATCTTCCCACCAATTCTTCCATATTTCTTGTAAAGAGTAAGGGAGGTGACCTTGACAGAAATATGCAAGAATCATTACCTAGGCAAAAAGGGCTGAAGCATTATTTAAGTCCTGTTAAACAAAATAACATTTGGAAGCAACTCAGGCAAATGTCTCCCTGATTCACTGGGGTATAAGAAGCAGGAGACAATCAGACTTGCACAATTTCGTTATTATAGCCTATCTCAATGATGGTCTTCCTGCGGAGTTGATTTTTTGGTCTGGTCTACCTAATGGGCTGACACTCTAGAAGCTTCAGATGAAGGCTTAAATTTCAGATAGAGGAACTAGTAATTCAAGGAAGACAGAGACTGTCACCCAACAACTCTCACCCCCAATTCTAAAGATTTAGCTTCCCCTTTCTCTGGCATGTTCTTCCATTTAATCATTCACAGTAAAAGTCTGAAGGCAGTTGATAAGAATGATTTGGAGGTAGACCTTGGTAAGATGTAATACTCTGAGAACATCCAGGGCAAAAGGTGTACCAAGCTGTCTCTAGTCTCTAGTCTTTGATACATTCTCCACTGAATGCTACTCTCACTCCCTCAGGTCCAGATAAGGGGAAATAGTCATGGAAGGAGAGGTATAAGGGCAATGGAGGGCTTACACAGACCTTCTGCCCCACCCCTCTTCAGTCTTTCCATGCTATTATTACCTAGGCAGTTGCCACTACTGTATTTTTTCTCTGGCCATGTTTTCTTTTGTTTTTAATTTAGGTGTGATTCAGGTGTGATACAGATCAAAGGACTATTCCATAGGGCATGTTAAAGTCCTGCTGAAAGGAAATCCCAGGAGATGAAGAGCTTGCAAAGGAAGATTTGGTTTCCTAGGAGCACAGGACCCTGTATTTGAATGAAACAACATCATTTTTGTTGTTTATTCATTCAGTCGCTTCCGACTCTTCGTGACTTCATGGACCAGCCCACGCCAGAGCTTCCTGTTGGCCGTCGCCATCCCCAGCTCCCCCACGGTCGAGTCCGTCACCTCCAGAAAATAATCATAGCCAGCTTCATTTGCTCAATCAAGGCTCTGAGGTGGTGCCAGGGGGAGAAGTATGAGCCCTAGAGGTGCACAGAATGCCTTCGCAGTTGCAGTACCTGTTCATCAAATACATTCTCCTGAGAGAAGCACCTGATGTCAACATTCTTATTCTTCTTTCAGATAGTGGAAACCTGGCTTTTTCAGGAGACTGGTGGTGATCAATAATAGCTTGTCACCTGTTGTTTTGACAGTTTAGGTTATTTGTTACTTGTGATTTGCTTCTTTTTTTCAAGGTGATATCTTACTGTTTTTACTTATGCTTTCATATGTTTCATCCTGTTGCTAGCTACTTAGGGTTTCATGTTGACATTTTGGATAAACTAAAGTTGGGGATATAGATGGCTAGATAGAAAGTCAGGTTTCATCTTGCTAGAGAAGGCTTATTCAGTTAAGCTTTGCCAAAGGAAGCCTGTTAGGACTTGCTTTAGAGCTTCTCATGCCATACAGGGTGTGACCTCCTGTTTCTATTGGTATAAGACAATTAGCTGAGGGTGTGGAGTTATGCTGAGAAGCCGGCTTATAATTGAGAAAGAATTCAAAATTGTGCATAAATCCTTGCCAATTCAGTAAAATGTATAACACTTACAATAAGCATTACATTGTGTCTTATTTATAAAATTGGATGAGTTAGATATCATTGTTCTCTGTTTGAATTCGCCCCATATTGAAACATCATTTTGCAGTTTCTTAAAAATCAATGAAGAAGAAATATACATCCTTCGATGAACTGCCAGTCTGAAAAGACCTTTCATGTATGCTGTAGAATAACCATGTTTTATTTGTTCACTGTTACAAGATGTGTACATATATTTAATTGTTATCAAAAACCATCATTCTGTGTCTGTTCACAGAAAATATACTGTAATTTCATTTTGTAAAGAACAAAGAAATAAATGCAAAGAAATAAATGTGGTTAAACTGAATAATCACCATAGGCAATTTTTGTCTTTGCTTTAGATATTAATACATGCAGGAATATATCACCTGGTTGAGACTATTGTCATGTATCTACACTTTCATTGTTGCTATTCTCATGAATGCCATTTTATTAGTGTAAGGTTTTAACTCACTCATCTAATTTGAGTAAAATTCTCTCTCTTTCTCTCTCTGTCTCTCACTAGCACAACACACATGTTGTTTATTCGTTCAGTCGTTTCCGACTCTTTGTGACTTCATGGACCAGCCCACGCCAGAGCTTCCTGTCGGCCGTCACCATCCCCAGCTCCCCCATGGTTGAGTCCGTCACCTCCAGAATATCATCCATCCATCTTGCCCTTGGTCGGCCCCTCTTCCTTTGGCCTTCCACTTTCCCTAGCATCAGCATCTTCTCCAGGGTATCCTGTCTTCTCATTATGTGGCCAAAGGACTTCAGTTTTGCCTTTAATATCATTCCCTCAAGTGAGCAGTCTGGCTTTATTTCCTGGAGTATGGACTGGTTTGATCTTCTTGCAGTCCAAGGCACTCTCAGAATTTTCCTCCAACACCACAGTTCAAAAGCATCTATCTTCCTTCGCTCAGCCTTCCTTATGGTCCAGCTCTCGCAGCCATGGGTTACTACAGGGAATACACACACATAGACACATATTAAAAGGACATGAAAATTTTGCACAACAACATAAAGATTAGATTGGCCCTGACCCTGCTGGCCTTTCGTAAGGCCTTAAAGGCTTGGGGATCCAGATGTGTGGCAGAGCCCATGAAATGGTTGTGTTGAGTTGTTGCTATTGTTTTTTTACATCTATACTGATATCATGTCTGTATAATTTTAATTGTTTTTAGCAGCCACAGTCATGAATTTGAGATGGACAGCCATATAAATTGAAATAAATAAATAAATATGCTGAGACAATTCCATTTTAATGCAAATTTTTAAAAATGGTTTAAAGGTTGTGCTCCTTGCTACTATATACATTTAAATTTCTACTGTTTTTTTAAAAAAATAATGAAATATTCATGTAATAGGAAAATTTCTCTTTAGTGGAAATTTACTTAGATAATGGTCCTTTTTCTAACCACATATGAAGATGGAACATAATGGGATTTGTGCTCAGAAAACATGCTTTGGCAACTAAAATGAGGTAAGCCAACAGTAATACTTCATGGATTTTACAGCAAAAGTTTAGTTATTGGATAGCTATAGGAGCCATTACGACAAAGTCTTAAACCTGAATTTATGCACCTATCTCTGCCAGAAGGTAGGTAAGGCAATAAATCCAAAATATTTATAGTATGACCATTGTTGCCTTGTCTTATACTGTAGTACCTTTATGGTGCCTTTAAGATTAGGTTTGCATTCATACTAAACCTGGTCTATTGTGACTGACTTATTGAATAAACCTCAATTGACTCCTCACACATAATATTAAGCCATAAACCATAATTCATATGCTGCAAAGGCTGAATTCACACATATGCAAATCCAGTATGGAACAGAATATATTGTGGCTTAATGTGTATGTGAGAGCCAGTTTGGTGCAGTGGTTAAGGCATCAGGTTAGAAACTGGGAGACCGTGAGTTGTAGTTCCGCCTTAGGCACAAAGCCAGCTGGGTGACCTTGGGCCAGTCACTTTCTCTCAGTCCTAGGAAGGAGGCAATGGCAAACCATTTCTGAAAAACCTTGCCAAGAAAACTGCAGGGACTTGTCCAGGCAGTCTCTGAGAATTGGACACAATTGAACAGATTTTTTTTTTAAAAAGTGTATGTATTTATACTGACAATATCATAGAAGCTGCTGCTTAAGAGGTTTGTCGTGGAGTCCTGCAGTGATGTTTGAAGTATCTTCATCATTATAGTCACAGAATTATTTTCTAGGTATGTATCTGTATGATTTGTTTCATTTATATGGATACAGACTTTAAGCATGATAGAGAAAGAAGCCAATATTTAACTCCATCAGCAATATTTAAGAAGCCAATAGTAACTCCATCAGCAATGTAGCTAGAATCAGTCCATTAAAAGCCCAAAGGTGGTTTGTTTGGTGTTGTATAAAGCCATCGTTTTTGGTTTGCAAATAAGGGCTCATAGTTTAGCTTGTGATGTAATCCCAGCTAATTGTTTGTTTTATTAAAACAAGCTTAGGTACACTATGACTTAGAATTATATGTGAACCCAACAAGTGGATGGAATAGCAGCTCTCCCAGTGGTATCATAAACTTTAAAGATACTTTAAAATAAACACAGCTTAGACTCAAACACTTATACAATGCTAGGTATAAATAATATTGTCTTTTAAAAAAACAATCCGAATAAGCAAGGAAATGGTCATCTTGAAAACTGTATGGGATAGGGCAGGGTTCTGTAATTGTCTCCTGGAAGAGTGATAGATCTGTGTCCATAACTAGCCCAGCTGACAGGACAGTGGAACAGGGGAGGAGTGCAGTGTGAAGTGAAAGCTTGCACGGCCTAACTTCCTCTCACTTCTGTCAACCTGCCAAATGGACTGTTTTTCAACAGAGGTTTACCTGTCATCCAGAAGACTGGCAGACCGTTTTACCAGTCTTCCTGCCACTCAGGGTAGAAGGGGAAACTGGCAGAGTGTGAGAACACTTTCACATTTACATGGACAAAAGCATACAGGCTGATACCAAATCAGTCCACTACTGTACCAAAAGAGACAGGTGGAAACTGTTGTTCCCTTCCCAGAGTGGCTTCTAGCCCATTACTTCATGTGAGTGCTGAAAAGAGGCATTGATTTCACTAAAAATAAGTATTGAGAGAAGAGGGGAAATACTACTTTAAAACTGGAACAGCTCAGGACAATTTTATGACAGACTGGGGTAAAATGAGGCTGCGCCATAAGGACACTCCTCTAAAAATAGTGGTGTATCTCTGATCCATGGTTAGTGAATTGTAAGGAACAGCCTAATATCTCTGTAGCCACCTGCCCCATCTTTGTGATGAAAGCTATTTATTTTTTGAGCTACAAAAAATTGTAGGATGTGAAGGATATTGAAGTTCACCATCTAAACCCATTATTATATAGTTTAACTACTCAGCTGCTGCAAATCATAATATTTATTTATTTATTCTGATGGGGCTGTGAAACCAGCCATTTTATACAATTCATGGAAACAGAAGGCGAACACGTACTCTTACATGTAGCTGTTGGAACTGATTGATAACATATGTATGTATAATACTGGAAACATTCTGCTTAGAGTAAGAATAGATGGCTGTCTCCTGAGGCTGGCATTCCACTGGTTCAGCTGGAACAGCTTCTTCAGAATCAGAGTCTGAGTCCTGAGCCATGATAGGTTAGATCTATGTCTTTACAGTGTTTCAGTCTCTTTCTTATTATGATTTGCAGCAGCTGAGTAGTTAAACTATATAATAATTTGTTTCCCAAAAGATTCAGTCTCCTGTGAGAGATTATTGACACAAGAATAGCTTCTTTTCCATCCCCCACTTTTGCAAATATATATCTTCTGTTGGGAAACTAAATACCACACTGCAGCTAGAATACTTCAGTAGCATGGCAAATGCACAAGGCTTTCTTGTAGAAAGTAAGGCTGACATTTCTATATTTGGGAATCTGAGAACAAGGGAAAGTTGTAGAGCATCACTGTTAGCTACACCAGGGGTCCCCAATCCCTGGGCCACCGGGCCGCACTGTCTGGAACGAGTCTTTCCTCGCCGCCATGCCGGTCTCCGACTCGGAAGAAGAGGAGCTGATAAGAGGAAGAGGCGGGGAAGGCGCAAAAGCCGAGCCTGAGCCAGAGCAGCTGATAGGATGAGACCAGGAAGCAGAAGCACCTACGCCCGCGGCAAAGGAGGCTAGAGAGGCTCCCACCTGCAAACGGTGTGAAAATTGAAGCCTGGCCGTGTGCAACTCTGTCGCCCGAACTCTGGCTGCCTGAACTCCAGCCGCTGCCAATAGCGTAATGCGCTTGAATCATCCCAAAACTATCCCCCCACCCCCCAGTCCGTGGAAAAATTGTCTTCCATGAAACCGGTCACTGGTGCCAAAAAGGTTGGGGACCCCTGATACACAACGGCTCCATGTACTCTTCTTGACTAAACTGTTTGAAAAATTACAGTGTGTTGACAGCTGACACCCAAACCTAGTACTGTGTAAAAGGATAGGCAGTTTACAAAATGGAGAATCCTTGACACACTTTTACTTCTCAGTTCTGCATTCAGCAGGCTGCAATGTTGAGCTTCCTGTTTGGATTTCAGTGTACAGTGAAAAAAATAACCTCAAATTGGTGCTATAATTTATCCAGAACAGTAACACTACTTTTGGAAATTTATTTTTCCCCAAGTTAGAAATGAAGTTAGATCAACAACATATTTATTATGCCATAAAACAAACACCTGAAATGTGTCTTATCATTGTGTAGATGATGTGTAGCTATTAAACTCTAAAGCAAAGCTTTTCAAACTCTGTGTCGCAACACTTTAGTGTGTCAAGACACACAGTTTAGTGTGTCGCGACACAACCCGGAAGCGTCGGCGGGGGCGTGTACGGCGGCAGTGCGGAGGCGCGCGCAGCAGCGGTGGTGTGCATGGTGGCGGCGGCAGTGACGATGGCACTTCCGCGTTTTAGCGGAAAACACGAGGCCGCCGCTGCCACCGCCGCCGTGCATGCCGCCACTGCCGCGCGCCCCCGTGCTGCCGCAGCGCACACCCCCGCCGCCACCGCCGCTGCCACTGTTGTGTCACCAACGGCAGCAGTTTGGAAAGCACTGCTCTAAAGGATTTGAACTGCCACACCTTGTTCGGAGTCTGGAAGCTTATCCCCCACAAACTTCCTCAGAGATTTAAGTGTTCTTTTTTCTTTCAGATCCTGGATGATCCAGGTTTGAGATCACAGAATTGCAACCAGCAAAATATCAGACTAAATTTGCAATATCAAAGTAGTGAGAATTGGTACAAATTAGAACTATATTAGTTACATTGTAGAGTAACTGGAGTTTGCATATAAATAAAGTTATTAGAGGTGTATATTTCAGATGGGAACATAATAGAAGAGGAATGCAAGGAAAAAAACTACCTTTCCTCATACATTATCAAGAAACTATGAATGTAAAACTAGAATAGCCAAATTAAATGCCTGTTTTCTAAACTACTGATGATCTGACCACACTGAAACAGTTACTAAAAATGTACTGGTATTTTAAGGCATTTAAATAAATGGTACAATAATGTAAAGAATTTCAGGGATGTAAAGCAAGCAACTGTTTCTTTCTCTGAAAGATGAAAGTTCAGCTTGATCAAAGTCCAAGAGCTGTCAAACTCTGGACTGCTATGTGGAAAGTGGCAATGGTTAAATCTGAGCTGATCCTGATTCAGTAGTTATACTGTTGAATTCAGTTCTATGTTACAAGATAGCTTGCTGTGATAATGTGTGAAGCCAACCATTGTGGCTTATAAACAGATTTAGCAGAGTAAGAAAATCAGATCATTATAACTTATTCCATACACCGTAAGTAAAATAAACCATGGTTAATCACAATGGGCTAAGTCTATAGCCAAAGATTAGTGATAATTAATTTTTATTGTAAACCGCCCAGAGTCCCCCCCTTGTGGGGGAGATGGGCAGTGGCAAAATTTGACAAACAAACAAACAAAGTAGGAGCAGCTTTCATGCTAGGTTTCCTCTTAGTCTTCTTTCTTATTGTCCTCCTTGGTCTATAAACTGTCACTTTCAGGCTTTGTTTGGACAAGATGCCCACACATTTGACTGAAACCAATTTTCTGGCTTCTGCACAACACCCTGAAATAAACACACTGGGTCTTTTACAAGGCTCACTACTTTAGGGTTTAGTGTATCATGTGAATGTAGCTTTCATTTTGCAGAATGGCATAGCAAATATTTGCCCAGAAGTTGATTTCCCCACAAATTGTTAACTTGTCTTTTGGAAAAGATGATAGGAGAGAGATGTAACTAAATTGTAGATGAATCATATTGGCTTTCCAAGACCTCTGTGACTATGGGTGTGGGGTTTAGCAGTTTCCTTTAATTGACCATCTCAGCTTGAAAATTGATCTTGCACTGTAATGAATGTATTCAGTCTTCTGTGTGCGATACATTGTTAGCATCATGTTCTTTTTCTTGCTCCCCACTTTTTAAATGGGTTAGTTGGTTCCATACAAGAATTCCTTGTGTTCATGCAGACAGTACAAATGTAGCTTCCATTCTTACTAGAAAGAAAATTGGGGCCATCTAGAACTTCTTGCTAACGTCAGAAGACGGTGAAAAAATAGTTTGCAGCACCCATCTTCGTTAACAGAGGTCGATTTTGCTGGGACTTGTGACCTTCTCCACTGATGGATTCAGACTGAATGTTTCTCCCTTTAGGGACAAATTCCTTTAGCTCTCTCTGTCCCCTCATAGTTTTTAGGCAACGTTCTAAGGTATTTTTTATTTTCTTGGCCTTTTAACTTGGTTTGAAATTTTTGTCTCTCTGTAATTAAGCTGCAGCTGGTTTAGTCTGCTCTCAGTCATTGTGCTCATTGTAAATAGCTTTAAGTATGCATTCATGGGACTGAAAAGCAGCATAAATAAATAAATATTGTATATTAAAATGTTCTATTGAGTTCTCTTTTTTCATTTTGTACACCTAGCAGTAGATGTGAAAGCAAAGACATAAAAAGAGAAAGACGGCAATGAAGTTAATGGACTAGGAGCATAATTTTTGAATTGTATGAATACAGTATGTGTGATGAACATAGTATTTTTCTGAGTTCTGCCACAGGACTGTAAGGAATTGGTAGTTTTCAAAAAGGTATTATATGCTTTACATTGACACACTCATATGTCCTTGTTTAGATGTGGTAAAAAATCTCAACCATTTGCAATACTGTATTTTTTTTTCCAAACTAGAGATGTGAACTTCTAGGCATCTTTGCAGTCAAGGCACCATGGCAGAATTTGAGCTATGTCTAAATTGTCCTTTCCCTTCAGGATTTCTCACTCCCCTTTAGGCCAATGTACAAGAGATCAAATTATTTTTTGGAGGGGCGTGGTGGCTCAGCAGGTAAGACGCCAGGCTTGTTGATTGGAAGGTCGCAAGTTCGGAGGTTCGAATCCCAAGCCCTGCGTGCGAAGTGAGCTCCCGCACTAGCTCCAGCTCTTGCCAACCTAGCAATTCGAAAGCATGCAAATGCAAGTAGATGAATAGGGACCACTTTGGTGGGTAGGTAACAGCGTTCCGCGCGCGTCATGCCGGCCCCATGACCATGGAAGCGTCTTCAGACAACGCTGGCTCTTCGGCTAACAAACGGAGATGAGCACCGGCCCCTAGAGTCGGACACGACTGCACAAATGTGCGGGGGGAACCTTTAATGTGGCTTTTGGTGACAATTAGCTTCTGAGAAACAAGGTGGCTGGGTTTCCCCTTTCTCACCTGCCGTCTCTGTGGCCATGACCCAGGTGGGTTCATTTTGCACAGCAGAGAAAAATGAGTCACCCTGAAGCCATGATAAGCTGTGGAAGAACTATTTTGATTATGGAGCTGCTGTTCTATCAAGGCTAGTTGTCCTTTTAAATTGAAGTTATGACAGATTTATTTATACAATTTAGATGTATCCAATGAAGTGATTGATAGCTTCTGCCTTTTAGAATCGCTATCAACAGAAAAGGAACCAGAAGTCAAGAAATGTAATGTAGAGTGGCACTTGATAGAAATGAAAGCCTAAGAAAAGATATTCAGATGCTGTGATGTGTCTTATACGTACAAAGATCAGAATCGTGCAGGCAATTGTTTTTCCTTGTGACACTCTATGGAAGCAAAAATTGGAATTTGAAGAAGCAGGATAGAAAGGACACTTTTGAACCTTGGTGTTGGAGAAGACTCCTGAGAATACCATGGATAGCCAAAGAAACAAACAAATGGATCATTGAATGAATCAACCCAGAGTTCTCACTCAAGGCACGAATGACCAGGCTCAAATGATCATAATCTGGACACATTATGCAAAGATCCAACTTCCTTGAGAATTCTGTAATTCTGAAAACCTGGAAAGAGGATGACTAGCAGCAAGGTGGAGACTCAATTATAGTGGTGATGGCTGCACCACTGGAAGACATGAAGGACCAGGTTCGGGAGAGATCTCCTGGAGAAGGTCTAATCTCTATAGTTTCTAAGAGTCAACACCAAGTTAGTGGCACATAATCAATCAATCAATGGGAATGAAAAAAAGAATGACCCATAGCAAAGTGGATGGACTCATTTACATTGATGATGGAGGTACCATTGGAAGACCTGAAGGACCAGGTTGGGGACAGACCTCCTGAGGAAGTTGTATATTTGTGGTTTCTAAGAGTCAACACCAACTTGGTGGCACATAATCACTCAATCAATAAATGGGAAGGAAAGAGAAGAAGAGGATGACGAGCAGCAAGATGGATGGACTCAGCTACAGTGACGATGGAAGTAACATTGGGAGTCCTGAAGGACCAGGTTGGGAACAGATCTTCCTGGAGCTCTATCTCTGTGTTTGCTAAGCGTCAACAATGACTTGATGACATATAACCATTCGATCAATTAATGCAAAGACTTTGAGAAGTCCATAATGCTGGAAAAGATGGAAGGAAAGAGCAGAAGAGGATGACCAGCAGCAAGATGGATGGACCCAGGCAATGGGGGCACTGTTGGAAGACCTGGAGGAGGACCAGGTTGGGGACAGGTCTTGCTGGAGAAGGTCTATCTCAAGTCAACAGCGACTGGATGGTCCATAATCCATCAAATGTTTGGTGTGGATGCGGAAATACACAACCGTGACAGAGCGGTGCGTCCACAAACGAGCCTCTGGCACGCATCCAGGTGGGATCCTCGTGAGGGGAAAGGAACTCTTGTCCCGCTTTAAACTCCTCCACCAATCAAGGACGCAAGATTTTCCCTCCCTTTCCTCCCTCTCCCTACTATTCTCTCTGAGGGAGGAGGGGTGTCCACCTTGAAGAGGCATTTCGTCATCGGAGGGGCCGGACAACGGCTGCGGGGACGAGAGCGTGAGAGCAGCTGCCTGTGGACCAATCAGAGCCTGTTACGCGGCTCGTGCCAGCCAACTCAATGCAGTTGGTTTAAAAAAAAAAAGGAGGGGGGCGCCGCCGTTGGTGCAGAAAACGACGAAACGCGTGGGCGGAGGGAGGGGGAAACAGAGAGAGAGAAAGAGGCGAGCCAATAGCGAGCCGTAGCCTAGGGACACGCGAGCGCGAGCTCGAGCCAGGAAGGCGGCCAATGGGTTTCTGGAGGCAGGAGGGCCAATAAAGAGTCGTCCGGAGCGCAGGCGTAGTGGCGGGAGGCCTGGGCGCGCGCCGGCCCCGCCCCCTCTCCCTCCCTGCCGCAGTAGTGGCTGAGGGAGCGAGGGCGGCCATTTTGGGAGTCTGGGCAGGGGCGCGGGTGGGGGAGGGGAGGAGAGGGAAGCTTCGCGGAGAGAAGGCGAAGACGGGCAGAGGCTTCCCTCACACACACGCTCGCACACGGCGCAAGATGGCCGGGGAGGCAGCCGCTTCGCTGGCAGCTGCGACTTCTTCCCCCTCCGTTCTCGGGGGGCGCCTGTCCCGCCAACCTTCCCGGGCCGGGAGCGGCCTCAGAGGTGGGGGCTCCGCTGGCCGGGGCTCCCGAGCCGGGGGGAGGGTGTCCTGTCCCGGTTGAGAACGCGACGGGCGAGGCGAAACCGCGCGGAGAGAGCAGCCGCTGCGGCAGAGCAGCCTCGGCTCGCCCGCCCGCCTGGGTGTCGCCGATCGGCATGTCCCGCTCGGCTCGCCTGGCTTTCCCCCTCAGGACGGTGAGTATCGCCTCTGCTGCCGCCTTGCGAGGTCCCTCTCCTCCTTCTCTGCCCCCCCCTCCGCCATTGTCTCTTTGTCCTTGAGAAGGAAAACAAGATGTCCTTGGAGCCGCCTGGGAGACAACGGGCGGGTGGGGTGGGGTGGGGTGAACATCGGCAAGAACCCGGGTACCCTGCCTGCCTGCTTGAGTCCCGCGGGAAAAACCCGGTTCAGGCGCCTCGAAAGGGGAAGGGGATCCCCCAGCTATAATCGGGGCGCCGCGGCTTCCCGCCGCCAGGAGTAAGACCTGCGCTTCCAAGGTGGGCGTCGAAGGGAGGAAGGAAGCCCCCTCCCAGTCTCTTCCTCGAATTGGGGTTTTCTTGCAGAAAGAGCCGGGGAACCCCCTTCTCCCCCAGTCTTTGAGTGGCCCCCCAACTCCAGTGGGGGAGGACTTTAGAAGAAGAGGGTTTGATCCCAGCGAGGAGATGGGCGAAAAGTTAGGATCCCTCGTTGATCTTGCTGGGGTGTCGCTTGATGTGAAAGTCCACATTTGTGGGTGTGGATGTTCCTAAAACGAATTGGGGGGGTACAGTGAAGGGATTCTGGGGCTAAAAACAGAATCTGGAATTCAAGTTTGGGGGCATTCAAAAGGAACTGGCTTTTTCTTCTTTTTTCTTTGTATCATTGTAAGGGGTTGTTAACATTTCCTCCGGTTCCGTTTTTTAGAGAGTCCCTCAGTTTGAATTGGGGGTTCCGGATAGATACTTGGTTAGGTGCAGAGCCTGACACTCAAGGAGGTTGGTGTCAAACCAGAGCCGCCATTGGAACTGCAGTTTTCCTCCTTTCTTTCCCCTCCCTTACCCAGCAGAAATCCACGGATTATATGCCCCCCCACCCAAATATTAGGGGTCCATGCAGTACTTCCCAATACAGATTTGCAAGGTCTGTGTGTGGGATTTCTGTAAAAGATTTTCTTAGGAGAATAAATAACTGAAAGGCAGGTATCTGAGGATAGTTTGCTATGGAGCTACATAGGGGGGGGGGGTCTGCAGCAAATTGGGACAACACCCTCTTAAAATATTTGGGGCAGGGAAATGAAAGGTATACTGTGACTCCACATACAGTATGTCTGTGACAAAGTCTCAAGTTCTTTAAAGAGTGGGTGTCCTCCATTGTTACTGAAAGGGGGAAACAGCCCTGTTTATTTTTTTGTAAGAACAAAAGACGCCATGGCTGTCACTTTCTCTCCAACAAATTTGTTTTTCTGTATTTGGGTGTTGGCATTTAACTCTTTCTAAACTAGGTATGTGGAAAGAATTTGCAAACAAGACTCTCTACTTTTTTGGTCAGTGATACAAAATTAAAAACATTTTATCCAAAAAGAAAGATGCTAATGATAGTTTAGGATGAAACACATGAGGTTCTTTAAATACATGCATCTTTTAGAAGTATACCAGTTATATAATTGAGTAAGCTAAATTAGAACTAGAGTCGATAATGAGTGAAAAAATAGTAATATGTGATGTATTGAAGTAAACATGAAAACAGTTTAAAAGTCGGAGAATGCATGTTTTGTGAAGTGTGGTATTGAAGTTTGAATTTTCTGGCATTTTTCTCATACAAACAAATTTAATCTTAAAACGTCTCTTCATTAATCAATAGTAAAAGCTTAAATAAAATGCTTAGTTAGTTTTTCATTGGTTTCAGGTGCTTAATGTTTGGAACTTAACTGTTTAAAATGTTTGGAACTTAACTGTTTAAAATGAACATTTGGACAATAGGCTGTTCATTTTTTAAATTGTTGTGTTAATTAATTTGTCTTTGTCTTAGTGTTCTTATTTTCCTGCTGGGTTAATATGTAATATTTCTTAGACTTTCAGTAATGTTAAAAGTTTACCAGATAAGAAAGTTCTAGCATGGAACAAATATTTGCTGTATTTTAAAACCGTTAGCAGATATTGTTAAAATCCTTTGGAGACATAATGGCTTCAACTGATTAAGCAACCAAAAGCTGTTGTGAAACATTTTTTTTAAAATTCTGTATCAAATAAGTAGTTAGGAGGTTTCACTGAAGCTTTAAAGTTATGATTATGGGTTTGAAAGTCTTCTTAAATGACTGGAAAATAATCATAAATCAACTGTTAAAATAAAGCTAAAATGGCCAAGAATTTTTTACATCAGTTCAAGAAAATCAGGTTAAATTGAGGTGTAAAGGGAGTAAAATGTGGATACTTCTGGGGACTATAAAAACTTCACTCTCACAATGGCATTACAAAATCATCTCAGGTGGAATCTCAAGATAGTGTAATTCTTGGCTTGAAACAGACAGAAATATTTTAAATGTGTGTAATCTTATTCTCAGAGAAAGCTAAGCATTTGGCTTTTTTCTCATACTTGCATTAATATTGGTTTTGGGATAAACATCTGTTAGGGCACTTCTGTTGTGTCTTCCTTTTAAGAGGTGGTAAAAAAGACTCTTAAGCAGAAAGCTTGTAATGCTTTTATTATAGCCTATGAGAAACTTTAAGAAATAGTGCTTAACTTTATAGATAATACTGCCATAATTTCAAGTATTTTATTGAATAGATATCTGCATATGTTGAGAGAAAACATTTTTGATTAATCCAAATATATTTTTCTTTAGGTGTTCTGTGAATATTTGCCGCTTCAATAACAGATGGCTTTTAAGAGCTGCCCAGAATTTTTTGTAGGTAAGAATTAACTCATTTTGTTTCTCAGCTTTGAATAAACTTGTCTTTTATATATAACATTTACCCTAAAAAGAATAAAATTAAAACTTCAGTGTGGCTATATTTAATTTAGTTGATTATAGTTGGGAAAAAAGGGTGAATTTTATGTATTTAAAAACATCTGCTTAGAAGAAATCCTATTGATTTCACTGGTACATACCTTCTAAATACCTGTATTGGAGAATATAAGGTTGCAGTTGAAACTTTCCTATGCCCATATGTATTTATGATCAAGTTTCATACTTATCACTGGAATGAGAAATCAAAGTAGTCTTGACACTTGTACAAAAAGGACGATCAACTTAAATCCAAAATGTGTGTTATGCATACTTAGAAAATGTTGCATGCATGCATATATATGTGTGTGTGTGTGTGTGTGTGTGTGTGTGTGTTTGTTTGTTTGTTTGTTTGTTTGAGGGAGGACTTTTCTGTAGCTTTTCTGCTTTAAGTCTTTTGATGTCTCTTGAATGTCATTTTTGACTCAAATATATATGTTCTTCTTTAAAGATTTCCCTGACTTCTAATAACTAGAAGGATTCAGAGCTAAAGGAGAACATGTTAGCTGTTTCAGGTATTTTTTAATTTATTCTTATTTGAATAATACAGATGCTTTACATCTTTGCTTCTTTCTAGCCTTTATGTCTTTAACAGAATCTTTGTTTGGAATTTGAAATAGCCTTCCAATCCTTAAATGTAAAGGCTAGTATTTTCAATATTACTACAAGCTGCCGTTACAATTTTTTTTGTTAAAAATTAAAACTCTTAATACTTCTAGCACTACGCATGAAATTAACAACAAACATTTGGAAATGATTATTTTGCTATTATAAAACAGTTAAATGTTCAGTGAATAGCATATATTAATCTAAAGTTATATTTAATTTTCATGGACATGTTGAAATTTTAACTAGACTTAGCCTGTGTTCCTAAACACTGTGATAGTCCCGAGGATTGCTGATTTCAGCAATCTCAGTTATGTGTTGCATCAATTTATTAATTTATTAAATTTTACATTAAAAACCTGAAGGTCGTCATGATGAAGTAAATTTTGTTCACAGTCATTGACTTAATATAAAATGTATCCTATAGTACTCTCAAGTACATTTTTCTTTGCATAATTCAGCATTGAATAGTAATTGACTGTTGATATGAGATACTGTTAAGTTATGAGCACAGGAAAGAGGTGATAGAATTCGGTCATAGAATTTTGACTCAGTTTGGTTAACATTTGAAAAATTAATAAATTAAAAGTACTTAAAGCAAGATGAGTGTTCTGCTCAGAAATTCATCAAGCTTTATATAACTAGCTGTTTAGATTTTTTTCCTGTTTTTACTAAAACTCAATCCTTTTAATTTGTTTAAACTGAATGACGTTTTATCAATGTAAGATGCTACCTTCACATGATGAACTTGGCTTTATTCATCACATTTGCAGTATGGGCTAGTTAGTAATGTAATAGTGAAGTATAAATATAGCAAATTATTAAACATAAAATACTAAGAAAAACAAACAATGTAGTCTTTTATTTTACTAGTATATAATTTCTGCAAAGGAATTAACCTGGATTAGACTGCATTTCAGTTATAAATGATTTTAAGAATGAACAGAAAACAGGGGAAATGATCCATTATGTCATTTTTAAGACAAACTTTATAGACGTATAATAAATTTTGAGAATAAATAATTCACATATTTATACCCTCTTTTCTCTTCTTCAGAGTTGTAGTACATGCCCATTACACATCACCATTCAGGCTAGGATGAGGGAAGATTTAAATTTAGACTTTCCTACTACTGCACCAGATACGTTGAAACATTAAGTTACATCATTTTAATTAGTGGTGACCCTGACATATTTTCTTTTGACAAAATTCAATAGTAAATCACCTTCTAATTTTCTTTGTAAATGAAATATATTTCCTATACAACTGTAATGATGTAAAAGGTACAACAGTATCAGTATCAAGAGTCAAAGGGATGATACTGCATGAATTTAGTCATTCAGACTATACTCTGCTAGAGCCAAGGAAGTTACAAAATCTTAGATCTTACATAAATCCCTTTAGAATTGTGGATCATTATAGCATTCTTGGTTAATTCCCTTGACAAGTACTGTAGCATTAAAAAACATCTGGCAGCAGTTTTTCTGTGTTCTAATTTGAAGATAAGTATCAGTATATGAAATGTTGATGTTTATAGCATCCAATAGTTGATAGCATAACAAATTCTGTTTATTGGAAAGTCTATGAATGTGTCAGTGCTAAAAAAGAAATAACAGGGTATGAGAAATCAAAACGCTAAGTGTTCTACCAGAAGGCAGCATTTTACTGTTGTATTTCAGTACAGGCATATGAATCTCTGTTTCTTATTATGTGTTTGTGAAATTTCTTAATTTTAACTGCTCATCATGTTTTGTGTGCAAATATTAGTTCATCTCCAGAAAATTTAAAAAATCCCATTTGCAGCACTATCTGTAATGTGTATTTTTGAAAAATAATCTGCCTTTATGTGCTTCTCCTGAAATTTATTATATAGTCCACTACATGGTGAGGTCAGAATAATAAAATATTTCAGTCTCTAAAATTAAAACAATGAAATACAAAGAGACCCCCCCCCCCCAAAAAAAAGCTGGTTCAGTATATCTGTTAAATTTGCAATTCTACAAAAATGTATCCCAAAATTTGGTGGGACTTGCTTCAAAGAAAATATGCTTTGGAAAATGACCCTTATATGGGTCTGTGAAAATCCACCTGTTAAGTAAGCCCAGCATTAACTTTGCTACACTAATAGATTCTGCAGAATAGAATTGTTTGCAAATTGGTAACGTGTGCATATTCTGTAAGAATTCCTTACAATCTTGAGATTTAAATGTCAATAAATAGAGATACCTTGTTCAAGTGTTGGCTGAACATGTCTAATAATATGTGAAATTGTCCCCCAAAATTATTGAAGGAAATCACATGAAGGAACTCAGGTGATCAGATGATACAGATGACAGTTTATAATCTTCCTAACATGTATCATCTTCCTATCTTCCATATTAAGTTTCAAAATTGTAGACAGAATGTTTCATATCTTGGAGACTTGCTGAAGCTGATATGTTCTGAATATGCATTATAAAATATTTTAAATATTGATTGGTTGCAGTTTAAAGTCTAGCTGCAATGTTAAAACTTGCTCTGAGAGTCATCTGTATGAAAAGTAGTCCCAATACTTGCACAGCACTTAACATTCATAATCCATCTGTGTTTGCACTTTGCTATTGTCCAAAGAGCAATTGGGTCACCCTCTCTTCTTAAGGAAAGACCATAAAGGCAGTGGGCCTTGTATTAGGGCTGCTTTATGATTCATCAGTAGTAAGGTCATTGTACTTTTGATTAGTTTCTAGAGGTAGGTGGGATTGATCTGTGATAATATATTTTTTCTGCTGCTAGATAACAAGACAGGAGAAAGGTAAAATCAGGAAGTCCTTAATCTTGACAATACCCACAGGCTTTCACAAAAGAAGCCTACCATGTCATGAGTTCATAGTTAAATGTAGTAAGTCCCTATTTGAGAAAACAGGCAGCTACATTATGCTTTTTAGTCTTGAACATATTTATGGTAACAGCACTCAGTGAAATCACACCTTTTCTGAATAAATGTAGATAGGATTTTATTGGTGGTGTACTAAATTAATTTATTAAATACAAAATGTTTAAAATTTTCTCTCCAGATACATTGAACTGATTCCACAAAATACCTGATGCTGGATGGCGTACTGGTAAGTTGCTATCTCACTATATTACTGTGAGTGCTTTTGTAACTCTGTTTTAGCATGTTTTGTGGAAAATATCTTAAACTATGAATTAAATGAACCATGTGTCCAGGATAATTTTAGTAGAATCAAGCAGTAATACTCTTGGAGGAAATTGCTCTGTGCTACCATTAGGAAAATTGTATGTTTTAAAGTTTTTCCAGATAGCATAATGAAAATACACCCTCCCGAATCTATCATTTTGGTGAGAAGGGGTCAGCCTAGCCTTTATCAGTACATTTCTTTTTTATTGGCTGTCAGTTTTTGTACATAAAGTGTGCCAATTTTTAGCCTCAAGTAGTTTGCTCCAAGAAAAGCTTTACTTGGTCCTACTGAGTGTACAAACCATTTGAACAAGTTAATTTTGATAGTAATTTGACATAATAAGTTGCAATCTAGCACCAGTTTAAAGTTGTTGAAAGGTCTGTTCTAGCATACCCTGGATTGTCCATAGTTATCCTATTGCACGGGGCTGGAAGTGAGCTTTAACACTCATTGAGATACATAGAATCCAAAGCTCCTACTTTTCAGAGTGCTGCATATTACATATTTGTGATCATATAAAAACTCTACAATGCTATCACTGCAGTAACACTGACTTTTTTTTTACATACTGACTTGGTATTCTTCCAAAATCTATTCAGTGATGGAAGCAAGACCATGTTATTTTATATAAAGTTTAAAAGATTTGGGTTATACTTGTCTCTGGTCAACAGAACCTGCTGATCAAAAAGTATACTGTTGTGTTTCAGGATACAACGTTTAATGTGGCATGAAGGTAGAGTTATCAGTGATGAATACTTGAATTCTAGGAAGATTTTTCTTTAAAAATCAGATCATTCTCCTTGAACAATAATAGCACTTGAGTGCAATAGCTACTTCAATCTGTTCTGTTGAGCAAACATTTTTCTGAAGTGATTAACTACACAGAGAGCGAAGTTGGGTAATTCCTCCAAAACCCTGCATTTGAATCAGTATGTTGTGGTGTGATGAAAACATACTCTATATCAGCAGTTCCCAACCCTTAAAAATTCCCAAGAAGGATAGTTATGTTTTCAAGCATTCTGTTGATATATTTATTATTTATGGTAAGTTTGAAGACTTAAAAGTTTCAGTGATTTACCCTGTGTCTTACCTAGAATTCTTCTGCATCTCACCTGTGGTATGTGTAGCAGTAGTTGAGAACCACAGTTTTGTATGCTACATTGTTCAGGTCAGCTTTCCTCAACCGAGTTAAGATAGGTTGGTCTGCAGTTAAAATACAGTGGTGGCAATGCCTTTACTGATATTAGCCCAACTCACCTCACAGGGTTGTTCTTGTGGGGAAAATAGGAGGAGGAAGGAGTATTAGGTATGTTTGCCGCCTTGCGTTATTTATAACTATAATAAAGGCGGGATAAAAATTAAATTAATAATAATAGCACTAGTTAGGAAGCAGTGCTTCAGAGAAACAACTCATCATGTGATTTAGCAAGAGCTGTTGTACAGAAATTGTTAGTATGGTATCATCATTAAGCTTTATTTGCTTAACAACAGGATGCCACTTCTGAAAAGATCTAAGACATAGGAGAGGAATATCCAGTCCTCCAAATATTACTGAACTACAATTTTCACATTTGGCTTTGCTAGCTGGCCTGATGGGAATTATATGTTAACAGCACCTCGAAGGCCACAGTATCCCAAACTCCCAAATTTCATTATAATAAATAGGTTGTTTGAAAATCCCATTGACTTTAGCATGATAAACTCACAGCAGTAGATCTAGAATTATAAATGTGAACTATAATTCATGATATCACACATCCCCCTTAATCAATTTTGTTGGGAATTCTAATCCAAGATGATGTGAACCATATAATAATTTGATAGATGATTTATATTTAAGACGAGTACAGCACACTACAAACAAAACAAGAACTAGAAATATTTGCAAATTCAAAAATTTGACTGTATGATCAAATCTACAGGACTACACATTAAAGAAGACAAGGGAAACCAGTGACAAAAAATGGAAGTGACTTCAAGTATATTTTATGCATCTTCAACTAAAATCTGTTATATTTTCTAAATATCCCTTTCTATTTAACTGAAATACGGTTAAATAGAGGCGTGGTGGCTCAGCGGGTAAGACGCCAGGCTTGTTGATCAGAAGATTGCAAGTTCGGAGGTTCGAATCCCTAGCCCTGCGTGCGGAGTGAGCTCCCGCACTAGCTCCAGCTCTTGCCAACCTAGCAATTCGAAAGCATGCAAATGCAAGTAGATTAATAGGTACCACTTTGGTGGGTAGGTAACAGCGTTCCGCGCGTGTCATGTGGCCACATGACCGTGGAAGCGTCTTCGGACAACGCTGGCTCTTTGGCTAACAAACGGAGATGAGCACCGGCCCCTAGAGTCGGACACGACTGCACAAATGTGCGGGGGGGTACCTTTACCTTTACCTTTTTACGGTTAAATAATGACTTGCCAAGATAATAACAATTGCCTTTGTCTATGTGGTGTCTTCTTCTCATTGCACCCTGATTAATTTAAATGCAGAGGTTCTGTCATAAATACTTTTTATTTTAGTGCTCCCGAACTCCATAACTAATATTTTACATACGAATGTTAATATGAATTAAGTCCCATATGGCAGTAGTCTTCCTTTTTGGCCTGAGGCCCCCAAAACATATTTTACCATGAATTCTTAGTCATATTTTAGCTGTGGTGGACAACTAGCAACCATAGAGCACTGGCCAGTCGTGTTAGATCTTAAGTAGTTGATGTGAGTAAAATGTATCCCTTAAAATGTGTCGTATACTCCTTTGTAGCACAGAAATGCAGGAATGCATAGAAAGAAGTGGAGGTTAAGATAAGAAATGTTAGTTCCTTGGCCAAAAATTTCACATGATACATGTGCATACACATCCATAGTGACAAAAATATAATAAATTATCAAATGGTAGACTAGGTAGTCTTTCATCCAACAGAGCTTGTAAAAAGGAAATAGATGGCCCTTTAAAACACAACCTCAAAATCAGTGTTTCCTTTATTTTCTTCTAACTGTTCATTGCCACATTCGTCCCATGTCTCTTCCTCTTTTTAACTTTTATCTCTTTGGGACAGCCTTGTTTGCTGCCTGTTTCTTAGTCTGCTCCATTTTGAGGTTCTTACTAAAGAACATTCTATAGCACCCATAGTTCTTCAGCAGCCACTGGCAAAACCTAAACTGTTTTATCTCAGTACTTTGCAAAAGTAGTGATAGGAGTTAAATTTGAGCCTTATTTTTTTCCCCTGAGAAAGACTTGTTTGTGCTAATTAAAAATTCTGAAATTCTTAAAATTGTCAGATTTTCTAAGCAGCAAAGAATTGGGATTTAGATGATCTCATTTTTAGGAAAGTGCATATTAAATGCAGCTTAGAATACTTGGTCACATCCATTTACATTAGTTAATTTGAATCCTTTGCCCTTAGTTTATAATAACGTATATTGTACTATTGTTCATTTGTTGAACAAAGCTTTAAATCTTGACACAGTGTTATATCCTTAACAGTACTACATGTGGACTTCCATATTGCATTATCAGCACACCTTAAGAATCATAAAATTGAAGCGTTAGAGTATACTTTATGAAAGAATATTTTACACAGTCAAAAATTTGTGGAGTTAAATAGAAATAAATTTATATCTGAGGTGTCCTGGCGTGTTTATTCTGTTGTTACTTGTTACACAATCTGTTGAACCAATGAAGTTTCTAAAGTGAAAGCAGGTAGATCTGTTTTGAAGAGAATGTTCACTTCTGTCATTTCCTTTTGGATTAATAAGGTTGAGTTATGAGAAGAAAATGCTAGTTAAATTCACCTTTATTTTTCTTAAAAGGAGAATGGCAACTGTTCCAAGCTTTGCAGTTATTTATGCCTGAGATGTAAATTTGAGAGTCCAGATTGTTAATGTTCCATGTATATCTGGATTGTGGTGTTCTTCATAGAAGTAGAATGGATGTAGTGTCATTTGTGGTACAGACCCTTCATTGGATTGGACCCAATTATAGAACATAAGTAGCCTACTTCTGTTGATAATTATATTAAAAAAGGTTAACTTGGATGTTTTTGTGGTTGAGCTCTTTATTTAAACATTGGAATATGCTATTCAGTCTTTGGAATAATAAAATGAGAGAAACTATCAGGTATTCTCAACTTCACCTTTTAGGTAAACATAGGGCTTTCCCTTCTTCCCCTTTGATCTGCTTTTGCTACCACCAAACATTTTGCTGGATATCTAGTCACTGCAAAAGCTAAATGCTTGCTTTTGACTTGGATGAATTTTAATTTAACTTATTTTTGTTGTCAATTTTTTTTGTTTGAAATGATTGGAAATAACTTATATATTAATATGGGGTGAGGGGAAGAACTAAGATGGATACAAGGAACCGAAGCTTCCTTTAAGATACTTGGTTGCAGCAAAATGGTGGCTTGACTGTGGTATGCTGCTGCATTTACAGTACAATGTGATAATGGGTAGATGTAAGAAAATGGAAGGTTTTTGATATAACCAACCAAGGGATGAGACACACTTAACATTTAATGTTTTGAACCAATCACTACAGATTCTCCATCCCTAGCCTAACATTTTTTATTTGCTAGCTACATTCAGAATGGTATCATGTATTAAACTAAGCTGCAGTTGGATTTATTAGTTCCAACTTGAAATAAACCATTCCCTAACATTTCCAAGTATTAAGTGACCAGTTATCCCTCAGTTTGTCGGGATCATTAATATGTTTTGCCAGTGCCTTTGTGAGGAAGAAATTTGTTAAATTCTGAAGCCTTTTTGAAAACACAATTTCAAGAAAATGTTGGCCTGAAATACATCTTAGACCCTGATTTTGGCAGTTCTGCTGAAATTCTCCAATTATTGTTAGGTATTCCACAGAAAATCTATCCTTCCTTCAAATAAGCATATTTGATGGTGCTTCATCTGTTGGATCCTGCCCTTTCTTAGAGTGAAATTAGATGGGGATAATTAAGACCTGGTTAAGAAGGGACAGGAAAATATTGAGGCTACAATGTCAGTTTGATTAAAAGAGCCAAGTTAGTTGTCCACATAAAACTAAACCTGAAATAATGTAGCTTTCAGGTGATAAGGCATACTTTGAGAGAGTAAGTTCATTTATTGTAAGGAAATTTATTATATTGTAGGTAGATTTTTCAGTTTTTGGTTATATAAATCAAAATAAAAGAATCTTATATTGGAGATAAGTAGCCCTAAACCAAGCTGAGCGGACTTTGTATACAATCAGTTCTATTTTCTGATAAAGTTACTTGGTTAGTACTTTTCCTTAGTGTTTTTTTGGATACCTGTTAAATCTTTAGCAGAAGTATCTACTGGTTTTGCTAGTAGTGCTTTATTTCTTGCAAAGGTAACACATTTTCTAATGCTGAAGCCTCCATTTTGCTTTTCTATTGTTGGCCATTAAAATTCCAGAAGTAATACCTGTTAGCTTTGGAGTTGTTCTAAGCTAGATTCAACAGAAAGCCTAAAAAGGGAAATGAACTGCACATTAATATTACTAAAATATCACTACTTATCCAACAGTATTAATTTTGATATTGCTTTAGCTTTTTAAAAATATGTTGAAAATATTTTCAAATATGCTCAGATATGACAGTTAAATGTTGATTATTTTAAATTTAAGGATAAAATTACCTGCATTCCAACAGCATTTTTCTTTTAATTTTTTTTATAAAGAGTCCAGAGAAAGGAAGAAACTCAAAGGGAGACTACGAGTTCCAAACCAAGATGGCAGTTCCACTGCTGAGAGGTTGAGAAAGTGAACTAGTGCATGATTGCTGAGTATATCCATCCAAGACAGGGATTCTTTAGGATGGACTACGATGTTGTCTAAACTACAGAAGATTTGGGTTAATTGTAATCTTATAATTCTGATTTTTTAAAATTCTGTGTTTCCAGACTCTTGGGATTAGCACTCAGTTGGGGATGAAGGGCTGGAATGGGCTGACCAAATTTTGCAAACCAGGAATGTATAAATATGTCTGTCCCCTATTTAATTGGCAGAAGTGCATTGCTATTTAAATGGTTTAAATAAAAGTGTTTTTTCCCATTTTTATTCTTGTTTGTCGTCTTTCAGGCTGAAAGATTCTTATATGAATTGTTCTATTGTTGATATTGATGAGAACTGTTTGATTATTGAATGAACTCAGTACTTTCACCAACTATTTCAAAACTTTAAGCAATTCTTTAGTTTGCCTTTTCAATAAGGTTATAAATTTGGAGGGTTTTTTGTGTTCTGTGTTCCATAATTGTTATTAATGCTTGTATAATGTTGGAATTACATGTCTGCTTAATGTTGGTTAAATGAAGATGGGCATTAGTAAAACATCAATGAATTGGTTCAAACAGTACAATACAAATCTAATGATGTGTCCAGTGGATATATGGATGGACATTGTGCTCAGGACCCTTCTAAGGCTGGTTCAATATTCATGTACCTAAGAACTGACATCTGCTTCTCTGAATACCTGTATACTTATATTTCCTCACTGTTGCATGTGGATATAGTAACTGATGATCATACATAACAGAATATTACTTGGATTACTGCTTATACAAGTGTCCATAGCATTCATGGTGTTGCTACATTGATGCTCCAGTTAACTAACAGTAGTTGGATAAAGAACTTAGGCAAAATTTTAATTCAGTTGTCTATGTTCTCCATGAAAATGAATCTTACCATTTTTACTACATTACTAAAATCTTTCTAACATTCCATTTTAATTGCCACATACAAGATTAATTTTCTTAGTGACATACTGATGTACAAAATTATTGAGGGGAAACTATATCTAAAATGTAAAATTAATCTTGGATGTTGACTTTATTAACAGGGGTAATCATGCTTTTGAAGTAAATGTTGATAGTTGGCCATTTACGCCATCTTTAAATATGTCTGTTTGCTTCAGTGGTGGATTAATTCTAGGCAAAAAACCAGAAATTCAGGCTAATAGAATTTCTTGTATATCTAATTTTGTTTTAAAAACTAGTATTTTATTATTATTTATTTTATTATTTCAATTTATTCCCCGCCCATCTCCCATGGAAGGGACTCTGGGCGGGCTACAATAATCAAAATTTAAAAACCATACAAAATATGGTTCATATTTTTTACAAAGTATGAATAATGGTATTAATTGGCCAACTTCCCAAATCTCTGAAATTGGGCAACTGTTTTCAGTACTTTGCTATCACTTAAAACTGAGTGGTGTGTACCTTTTTTGGACTGAAATAATGTGGAGAAATGGCAACTGATGGCTACTATTAGAATTTGTGACTCATTTTACTATCCCTGGCTCTAGGTCAAGACCTTTGTCCAAATATTAGGGGTCATGATAAAACCCCAAAACTCCAATCAAGTATGGAAATGGTTGAAAAAGGAATGCTTGTTCTGTGTTTGCCCATGAGTTGCAAGCAATTTTGTTAATATTGATATTTGGTGCTGAGATCCAGGTTGTGCTGAAAAAATGTTTATAATTCAGCTATGTTGAAATAAACGTTGCAAGTCCAGGGCTCTGGGTTTATTTAACAACTATCTTGATAACCAGATGACTTAAACACAATGGATCTGATTTTGCCCCTTCCAGATAGAACCACTAGGGAGGCGCCATTGAGTCTTGAGGGGTTGATACATAATTCTTTGTTTCTATCTGGAATTATTCTCCTAAAATTAATGGTTTAGAGCCAATAGCTTGCCATAACTAACTAGAAACATTGAGATCATTTTTACTGAAATTACCCCTTGGGGTGCTTGCCAACCCAATAGACTACCAATGCTAATCCAGGAGACCCAAGTCCCTCTTCCTGTCCTCCAAAATGGCTCATTGTACCACCACTTCCTGTCCAGGGAGGAAGTAATTTTAGTCCAAGGACAGAAATCTAAGCCAGCCCTTTCCAACAAAAGCAACCAATAATTTCTCTTTTGGCTTAGAAAGGGTGTCTGAACCAGATGGAGTTAAGTTGCCCCCTCCACAGATGGGAGTTGGCTGAAGATAGTGGTGATGGGGAGTAAGCTCCCTTTAGATGGAGGCTCCCTTTTTTTTGGGTGGAAATGAAGGGGTGGGTCTATGGTACATCACCTGAGTTGTGGGGTAAATGTAGAGTGTCAATCAAAGGCAGAGCTCAGAGCTGGGAAGAAAGCTCTAGATGGCGGCTGTGCCTTGGAGAGCGCGCTGAGCCTCCTGCCTTTTTTTTTCCCTCCCCTCCGCCACTTTTGCGCAACTTTGTCTAACTTTTGGGCGTCCTCAAGGGGCTCCTGCGGCCCCTGGTCTCTCGTGGAGGCCGGTGCAGGGGGGATCGAGCGTTTTTCGGGCAGAAAAGGAGCTTTGGGGGACTCTCTTCCTTCGCCTGGTTAGAAAGAAGCAGCCCAGGTCGTTGTTTTTCCCAGCTTGGAAGCCATGGCGTACCTCCATTTTTGTGCGCTCTCCTAATGAGCTTTTCCTCCGGATCTTTTTCCCCCCCTCCTTTTATTCCTTTATGGCTTTAATGATTGCCTTTGGCGATTAAACGAATACGGATCGTTTGGGATTAAATTCGGATGTGTTATTTTTTAAAAAGAAACCGGATTTTTTTTCTGCGTTACCTTTGAAATGTTCCGAAGCTAATGTTTTCCCACGACCCGAAACTATTATCGGGTTGGACCTGGCGCTGGAGCCTGGATCAGGTAGGTGGGCGATTATTACCATTTGAGAGGGGATTTTGCCCTTTTTCATTACTTTGGAATTTTTTTCTCTCTCTCTCAACCGATTTGAACGATCCTGGAATGACGCAATAAAATACCGAGAATACTTGCTTCCAGGGTTACTTCGGGAAAGTTTGTAGGATGCTCCCCAGGGCTGTGTTTCCCTCGCGTTTTTTTTTTTAAATGATAAATATTTTAATTTTTTTCCGTGCTGATGTCCCTTTTGCATTATTGTTACAAGAAAGCTTCGCAGCGTCGGGACTTTTTGTTCTTGCTGTTGAAACCTTAAAGGCATAAAGTGGGAGCTTACCTTTCTTTCAACTTTTGACAGTAAATACCTGGGCACAGGACTTCAAAGCAAACCCAGCCATCCTTGTACCTTTCTCTTAACATTTAAGAATTTAAAGATGATGAGAAATACGGACAAAAGCCAAGGAGAGGAGGGTTCAGTTCACAGCCATGCATCGAGGTATGATCTCTCAACTTTTATTTTTTTTAAATTATTCTGAGCACACTGTTTACCTTTTGACAGCCTTGGGTTACCATCGGTACATAAGAGAAATAAATATATTTCAGTGCTTTTGATTCTTTTCTTATGAAGTGACCTTGAGACTGCTAATATGCCACACCCTATTTTTTTTTTTGATAGCAATTTCTGAAAGTTGTGGTGTGACTGAAAGGCCCCAAGCTCTACTTAAAAAGTAAAGCACCTTTACACAGATGGAACCCTGTATATTATGCAGTTTCAGCTCCTAAATTTTGCATTTTGAGGGGTTTTATGCTGTGAAAAATGACCTTGTTCCCACTGCTGCATTGCACCATTTTACATACAAGGGATTTTTTTCTTTGAAGAATTTGTGGAGTCTAAACTTCAACTGAAGGCCTGACAGAAGCCTGATGGTATTGTAAATCAGAAACTACAGAAAGTTCTATGAATGAAAAAATGTTTATTTTAAAATAAAAAGAAGAATCTGTGTGTTTGCCTGGTACTCCTTGCTTGTATATTCAGTTTGGGCTAATGGGACTTTGATACTATTTCAGCATTTTAGGATATTTTGATACAGTATTTCCAGACTTTCTCATTGACAAGGGTTGCTTATTTTTTTACAAAAAGATGTTATCTGAGTCATAATTTCTTGGAATCTTAGTTTGTGTGTATTTGTATTTTAAATGCATATTTTGGTGCTGTGTATATGTATGCTGATATTTGGAGGGGGGCAAAGCAAAAGGAAATTTATTGTTTTTTCTATTATATTGACCTTACTTTGATGGAAACTAATAGTTATCTTGTGAGGAATATACTACTATTTTTTGAAATGTATTTATTGATCTTTTCCTGGTTTGTTACTTGTATCCCTTTTCAGGTTTTGAAGATTTTTATAATCCTAAAATTAACTTGTACTTTCTTACAGTCATACATACCTGATACTTTATAAGGTCCAGTTCTCAACACATTATATAGATTACCATTTGAAATAATGCCTTTTGTCAGGAAAGCCTTTGACATAACAAATAAGATGGGAAGAGGGCACATAAAATTTAAAATCTATATGGATTTGCCTGCGATTTTTGGATGTTGGAGAAGCTTTGGTTCCCAAATAAAGACATAAGGGAACTTGGGGTTTTAATGCATAATTTTCAGATCTTTGAAGCTCAATTCCAAAAGACAGCGATAATAAAAGTCAAATTGCTGACTTTGTTAAAAAGTTGGTTTTGAAATTAGCATGCTAATATCCACATTAAAAGAAAGTTCATTCTTTTTCACAATTTGAACAAGGAGATTCAACATTGATGAGAACAGCTACCTATTGAAAAGAACAGAATTGAGTTGAACTAAAAGAGATTAGATTAACAAGCCCTTTCACCTTTTCCCCTCTATTCTCTTGGGTATATTATTTGCATAGCATCCACACTTGAAGTTTTGCTTTCTTGGTAATAGACTATGAGTACTGCATCAAGCAAAATATTAACACCCAACTCTATTAAAATAAGACTCTAATTACCTTGACAGCACTCAGCTCATATGAACTGTAAAAGCATAACTAAGCCTTGTTTGAAAGATTCTGTTTTAAAGCTTATTTTCTGAGCTGCAAGTATTGTAAAATGAACTTTTTGGGGGGATGTGTTGTGTAGAAATTGTTTTAGGAAGGCATCCTGGAAGTTCTGTGTACATCATATTTGAAACTTCCTGTCTATAAGACGGGGCAGAACAGCACCTAATCCATTTGTGACATCATTTGTTTGGGAGATGTGTGTGCGGTTGGGTGGGGGCAAGGTGTACTTAAGAGATGGATGGGACAAATACAGATTTTAGAAGAAGAAAAACAACTTTTCTTTGCCCCTCACTCCCAAGAAAAACGATCCCGAGTGCCTCCCTTGCTTATAAATACAAAAATCCATTGTACAGAGAACACATGTCTCCTGGGAATATTTTGAACACGTATCCTTTATTGCTGAAGCAAAAGTTGCATTAACTCCTATATCACAACGTCAAAGGATAGATCTGACTAATGGTGTCTTGAATTAGTATTCAAATAGTGCTAATGGAGTATAAATCCTCACATTATAGCTTGTTGAGGTATGCTTCACATCCATGTTCAGCTACAACTTGGTATGATATAATGTCAAAATTAATTGTTTTGTGTAATCCTGGAGGGGTTTTTTTAATAATTGACCAAGCCCAAGCCTTTTCACTTAAGTTTAAATATAGCAGAAAGGTACTGTAGATGTTGCAAACCAAATGTCTGAGATGGTAATGATCCACCAAGAATGTTGAATTTTTAAAAGAGATGCATTGGTTTTCTTCTATAACAGAATTTATGGTCAAGATGGAATGTACCCAGTAGTTTGAAGTCTTTAAAAAAAATGATGCAAAACCACCACCCAACATGAGTTGGTTCAGGGATGCTTTATTTTTATTTATTTATTTTCTATCCCACCTTTATTATTTTTATAAATAACTCAAGGTGGGGAACATACTTAATACTCCCTCCTCCTATTTTCCCACAACAACAACCCTGTGAGGTGAGTTGGGCTGAGAGAGAGTGACTGGCCCAAGGTCACCCAGCTGCTTTCATGCCTAAGGCGGGACTAGAACTCACAGTCCTTTGGTTTCTAGCCCATTGCCTTAACCACTAGACCAAACTGGCTCTCTTATTAAGGCCATGTGAGGTCTTGAACACATTTGTTCCATTAATTTATTAAATTTCTATGTAGCAGTGCTTTTTCTGAGAGGTTTACAATGTAAAATGCACAATGGAAACATAGTAACACTGTTAAGAATGGAAAGGCAACCCCAACTTAAAATTTAAATTATTGGTGCAGCCTGTGTAGGGGGCATGCCCCAATGGGCTGTGCTTGTGAGTAGGCATGATGAGGCTTGGCGTGTAAATCAAAAGCTTTTTAAATGAAGATTTTCACCTTTTCCTAAAAGCAAGGAGAAGAATGCCATATGCATTGTTCTAGCAAAGGGGTTCTGTAACTGAGGGGCTTCTGCTAGAAATATATACCTCAGATATTGCAGGTGCTGGGGGGGGGGGAGGAAATGCCCACTCCATGTTTCTGTAAAAGTTTGGGATAGAAATTGTACCCAAGCATTAACCCCAGACTCATTCTCATTCTCGCCCCGAAACACATTTTCTCAGCCCCTAAGTCTGAATTCAGTGTGGATACGCAGTTAGCATGACTGGCCTGACCTATTCCATAATAACCAGTTCTGGGTCATCTGCCTTGGACTGGGCCAAGCATAACATTAGAAGGGCTCTTCCCTTAAGCTACAGGTTATAGCAAGGATAATGGTCTTTCTGCCTTTGTGTGCTTACCCAGCCAACCCTGTGGAATGCTTTGAAACGATACAGGGTCAAGCATCAAGCATCGTTCCTGCTAAGCATGCTCATCTGCCCCCTACCAATTGAGGTCCTTGGGGTGGTCTCCTTTGAGCACTTTCCCCTGCAACGCCTAAGCAGGGACTGCATTCATGCAGCCCTCTGCTCACACCAAATGCTTAGCTAGTGGCAGCCATTTTACGAAGCACCCCTTGCATAAAGGAGGATTTGAAGTGGAGGCGACGAACAAGGGATGGAGAGGGTGATGTTGAGACTTGAGGATTTCTGATGTTCTGCCTGAAAGCAGCTGGTTCTCAGGCAGTGGGGAATAGATGGACGGGAGTGAAATAATAAAGCATTAGGCATTTTGCTGCAGGTCTGGATTGTCACAAAATGGCTGTTCCTTTGTGCCGCAGAGCTGACAGACACATACTGCATTGCACTGTGTACTCTTTTTTTCAAAAAGGGGAAAAAAAACCTCAGCAGGAAGTTGGTGGGGAGTTCAAAGGCCATCTTGGGCTGGACTCAGGCAGTGGTTGGCTGCCGGCTCACTTGGTAACAGGCGGGTCCGGAGCTGCTGGAGCCCTGCCTTCCGGATGACGTTGCCTGCCCTGCGCCGTCTCTTCCAGCCTCTCTCCTCCTCTTGCTGGAGATGCCTTTCTGCTTGCTCAGGAGACCAGAGAGAGAACGAGTGAGCAGTGAGCGTGAGCGGCCACCAGCTGCTGTGCGCTTGCAAGCCGATGGATAGTGCAAATTTCTTTGACCCCTCTCTTGTCTGGGGCTCCTTTGAAAGCTAGCCCCTGCCCCCATTAGCTGCCAAATGATCAAGCCGTGTTAAATACAGAAAGATTATGAAAGAATGACACAGAAAGTATATAATTGCCAATACTGTTAGCAAGTTCTGGAGAAAGCACATCAATGTATTTACCAACAGTGTTTACACAATAAAGAAATGGATTAGTTGAAGACTGGGCTTTGGAAATGTCCCCCCCACCCCCCATTTAGGAGATTTACTATAATAGGGGCTAACCTTTTTGTGTGTGGCTGGGGGGAGGGAGGAAGATTTACAGTATTCTATTGGTAAACCTTTAACCCTGGATTTCACAGGGTTGAATCTACTGAATAGGGAAGATAGATTTCATTCCCTGTGATCTTGAGCACCTGGATGGTTGTGTGAGAGTTCAAATGAAACACAATTTACAAATAGATTAAATTAAAAAGTAGACGCTGGCCAGTTGTACATTTTATCTTGGAAGCTCATTGTTTTTATCTCAGAGATTCGTTTGACACTTGATACATAGCTCTTTTTAATTAATTTCTTTCACAGATTTTCTGAAAGAAGCATTTGGGGATCAGTGCTAGCTCCAGTTAAAGCATAGTCTTGTTTCAATCTGGTGGGGTTTTGATGCTTGACATAAGGATTATAGTAATACAGTATTTAGTATTGTCCTCTTGCTAATTCCAAAGTATTCTGTCAAATTGAACTGCAGTATTCCTACAGAAATGTTGAATCTTTGCAAAAACTGGTGCTTGCAGTGCAACAAATCTCTTCCTATGTACCTCTTAGCGAGAGAGTCTGCAGAAAAGATATTTCATTTAGCTAAGATGTATGAGTTCTGGAATGCTAAAGGACTAGTTTTTTATTTTTTCATTTTTTATATATATTATTCAGTTTCAAAATATATAGTTAAAATATTATATAGAAAATATAGAAAAGCAAGAAGATAGAGCTAAAGAAAAAAGAAACAACTATAACAGTGGAAAAGCGAAAGATGTTTTCCAACTTCTCCAATACTGATATGAATACAATTTAAGATAGAATCTCTTACCAGTAATTAAACCATATTAATATTATTTCTATCAAAGCAAAGCATTAGGCACTAAAACCCGCAATTAAAGCTTCATTTTTTTCCATCACGAGCAAGTAGTCTAAAAGTGGTTGCCAAGTAGAGATGAATCTGGAAACAGTGTTCTCATTAAAGCTGTTAACTTCGCCATTTGGGCCAAATTCATTAATTTAATAATCCAATCTTCCACTTTAGGTATGTGTGGATATTTCCATCGTGGATATAAAAAACTTGCAGCTGTAATTATATATAAAAGTAAATTTCCATGTTGTTTCTCTAACTCCTCCATCAACCCCAAGATAAACAGTTCTGGGTTTTTTTGTAAGTTCACTTTGAGGATCTTTTGAATAATAGTATATATTTGGTCCCAAAACTTTTTAGCCTTCTCACAGATCCACCAAAGATGATAAAAAGTTCCTTCCCCCTGTAAACATTTCCAACAGACATTCATTACACCCTTATACATTTTTGACAACTTATCAGGGGTTAAATACCAACGATACATCATTTTGTAAAAATTTTCTTTTAGATTATAATTCAGCGTAAATTTCAAACCTTTGTTCCACATATTTTCCCATTGCTCCAGCATAATACTATATCCAAAATTCTTAGCCCATTTAATCATAGATTCCTTGACATGTTCATCTTCCAGATTCATCTGTAACAACATCTTATACATCTTAATAATAACATGTTCATCATTTGTGCAAAGTTCCATTTCAAACTGAGTTGTTTCATTAACAAATTTATAGTAGTTCTTACCCGCTTTAAAATGTTCTGACAATTGCACATAAGTAAACCAATGGCATGCAGAACCCTCCAACTCTAACATTTCCCTTGTTTTAAGTTTCGGTTCACCCTCTTCAAAATTTAACAAATCTTTATACTTTAACCAACTTATTCCTCCCACATTTTCTCTTCTAACAAATGCTTCCTGGGGTGACAACCATAGTGGTACATTAGGAGACAATCTTGCCTTATATTTGTTCCAAACCCTCAATATAGCACCCCTGACAAAGTGATTTTTAAAATCCTTATTTGCTTTGACTTTATCATACCACAAATAAGTGTGCCACTCGAATCTTAGTTCGTGTCCTTCGAGCAGTAATAATTTCTTATTCTTCAAAGTTATCCATTCCTTCATCCAGAGCAAACAACAAGCATCAAAATACAGTTTTAAATTAGGTAAACCCAGACGACCTCATTCTTTGGCATCTTGTAACAATTTATATTTAATTCTTGGTTTCTTGCCTTGCCAGATCAACTTTGAAATATCTTTCTGCCATTGTTTAAATGGCAAATCTGTCGACAAAATTGGTATAGTCTGAAAAAGAAATAAAATCCTATGCAAGACATTTATCTTAATCACAGATATTCTCCCCATGAGAGACAATTGTAATTTTCCCCATCTTGACAAGTCTTGTTTCACATCATTCCAAATTTTAACATAATTGTTCTGGAACAACATGCTGTTCTTAGTTGACAAAATCACCCCCAAATATCTAACCTTTTTTTTCAATCTTAAAACCCGTCTTACCCATCATCTTCTTTGCTCTTATGACTTCCCCATTGTTACCTTTGTGAACATTCAGATGTGATTTATGGATGGTCTCATTCCTTCTGCTTGCTTGTTCCGGAAGGGAGCTGTTCCTGATAATCAGAGGAGCAGGTCAACTACTGAATTTAATTTCATAAACAGAAAAATAGTCTGCTCTAGATAGCTTCCAAATGAACTTCAGATAATATAAGGTATATTAATTTTCAAGCCACGTGTTTATACCATAATCTCTTTGTCATTCTGGCTGAAGGTGATGGGATTTGTAGTCCAGCATGCATAGAAACCACTAAGAAGTTGGGAAAGTCTGTTCTAAAGTGCAGATCTTTCTCTTTTCACTGCATCTTAGTTTCATCTGCTTTGTACCTGTTTCAATTGTGACTTTCTAAAATCACATTTCTTTCATTAAAAATGGATTTTTCTAAAATGTGAACATGTTTTTTTTTTGCGGAGTTGGATTTTGAAAGCTCTACAAAGAGCATCTATATTGCATAAGGCAGTTAGTGCCTTTCAGACATTTCGGATTACAGTTTCCATATTGCCCTGACATGGATTGTGCAGCTGTGACTGATGGAAACAGTGTGCAGATTATCTGGAGGTTATTAAGATGCCTGTCTTAATCCATATTGCAGGTGCTTCAGTATGAAAAGGTAATGGGTTGCAAGTATATGTGGATGGGGTTCTTACCCAGTAATTGCAAATAATTCTGGGCTGAAATACCGAGAGATGGAGTATATGTGTTTTTAAATAAGGAAATGATAAGCATATACATTTTATCCTGGCCCACGACACCTTTGATTCTTAAAGGTGCTCCACTGCTAGGGGTATCAAAAATGTGGAATAATTCCACAGATGATATTAACCATAGTTTAACCATGGTTTACTGAATAAGCCAGAATGGAAATTACCTGTTAGGCTACCACTGTGGAAATCTACTTGCTGGATGTGCTAATTTGCTCACACCTAAAATATAGCAGAGCAAGCTTCTGTGTGCTGTTTGCTTTTTTAAACAGTACTGTATAGGAAAGACAAATCCTCTTGTGTTGCACTGTCTCTCGTGTAAGCTCTTGAATACTTTAGCTGTGTTAAGATGCCAACTGTGTTCCTCTTTCTGTTTCCCTACTGCCCCCAATGACCTTTATCTGCCTTCCTCATGTGATGCTGCACCCTTGTGTGTGGAAAACCACACATGAAATAAAATGTTTGGTTTTTTTGTAATTCTTCCTCTCCTTTTCTGTTGTCCCTCTCTTTCCTGGATTTCAGCCCATGGCCTGCAAATACGTGGCATGTTGAGTCACTTTGTTGCAGACATAGATCAAAGTGGGGCAGTGGAGATTTTATGTAACTCTGGGAAGGGGTGGTGTGATTCAGCTTTGAATTTCCAATCCTTTCGTTCATGGTTTGGTTTTTGATGGAGGCTGCAATAATCTTCAAAGGGCTTCTCCCAACACATTTCTATCAGGCCAGGGTTTTGCAGTGTTAGTTAATTTCAAGTAGCCAGCATTAGCCATGACTTTTGCTTGAAAAGGAGGGAAATGACACACAACCATTCATGCACAAACACACACACCAACTCAAGAGAAGTGCTTGCATGTGAAATGTGTTAATGGTATTTCCCAAGGGTGGGGTGAGATAAGTGCGGATTACAGGTCATGTTCACACATTGAAAGCCAAACTCTGATTGCTCCTTTGTTGCTCAGGGTAACTATTTTCAGTGTTCTTTGGAATGGTTAAAAACAGGAAAAGCAGAACTTGGTTTGAGTCACAGACTTTATTTTGAAATAGGTTGATCCTGCAGACTGAAAACTTGAACAAGTGAATGGAATTCTTAATTCAACCTGTTGCTGCACAAAAGGCAGTCAAGGAGCTTCTGATTTATGCCAAAGCCCTCTTGCAAACAGAATTAAAAGGGGGAAGAAAACCTGTATTTCAACACCACCTTGTTTCGGTTTCAAGAAGCAAGTTTCTTTTCGACTTTTTAAACATTGCTTTGCATATCTTTCTGTGCATTAACTTTATTTTCATAGTGCTGCTTGAAAAAAAGCCTTATGTATAAATTGAAAGCTAGCATCTATCATGAATATCCACTGGGAGGAAGAAATCTTGGCTGAAACAAAACAAAAATAAAATAGATTCAACGTAGCCTGGTGCTTCTGGAATCGAAATAATTTTTTTCATTAGTTAGGTACAGTATTCCCCTCCACTCTTTTGAGGGGAAGTTGAATTGGGAAGTTGCTGCTTATGGAACTTGTGAGAGATACTTTTAACCATGGGGTGGGATATTCTTGGTGTCTTTCATCCTCATTCCATCTCTAGCCCAGGCAGCCTCATTTTGTTGGATGGAGGCCTCTCAATATTTTCAAATTTCAAACCAGGGTGGAATGCACGAGGTTGCGCTTAATATTTAAGGGTTGCAGGGTTGGGGGTAGAAGCTTTGACATTCTATAAGTCCTTGAATGTTGTTCCACTGATTGTACAGCTTGAAACATCATATCAATAATGGCCTTCTGAAATATAGCTTTACTATTGATTAATGAGTGAGATACCATAAGGAAGGCTGAGTGAAGGAAGATAGATGCTTTTGAACTGTGGTGTTGGAGGAAAATTCTGAGAGTGCCTTGGACTGCAAGAAGATCAAACCAGTCCATACTCCAGGAAATAAAGCCAGACTGCTCACTTGAGGGGATGATATTAAAGGCAAAACTGAAGTACTTTAGCCACATAATGAGAAGACAGGATACCCTGGAGAAGAAGCTGATGCTAGGGAAAGTGGAAGGCAAAAGGAAGAGGGGCCGACCAAGGGCAAGATGGATGGATGATATTCTGGAGGTGACAGACTCAACCATGGGGGAGCTGGGGATGGTGACGGCCGACAGGAAGCTCTGGCGTGGGCTGGTCCATGAAGTCACGAAGAGTCGGAAACGACTGAACGAATAAACAACAAATGAGTGAGATAGAAAGCAGGATAAGATTGTCCAAGGGAAATTTTGAAAATGATATATTTGCTAAGGGTTTATTTAAAATAAACATCTACCACCCACCCACCCACCCTGCTGAAAGCTAAGGGATCCAGTTCACACATTGTGCTAAGCCATTGAATAATGTCATTAAACCATAACTGGCTGGTCTTATACAACATCCCACAATGGTTGGATTCCCAGCATTCCCAGCACAGATGAAGCCAAACAGGGCAAATACCACTTTCATTTATCCCAGTGTGAGAATTCAGCCGTTGACTAGCTCTGGAGCTGTGGGTAGGCATGGTAATTTTGGGAAGGAATGCTCCCCTGCTCTGGACATGAGAGAGGTGTGCCTGCTAAAATGAAATGTGTTTCCCCTTCAGATGTGTTGGTTCATTATCTCCATAAGCAGCATGCTGGAAGGCAGCAGATGGGGAGTGGCTAGGATACTGGAGCCATTGCATCTGTTCTAGGCACCGAGTTCCCTGAAGTGAAAAGTGCTGTACCCCTAAGCTCTTGAGTCTGGCTGGGTAGCCGATTGAGTGGTGGTGGCTCAATGTGGTGGCTTTTCTTAGCTGGTGCCAAGCAGGCGAGGAATTGAGTTTTTGAATAGCTTGCATGGAGGGCAGTGATAATCCATGAATGTGCTAATGAGTTTTTAACAATAACGGGGCTGAGCAACAAGGGCGCACCCAATCTCTTTTGGTGAGATGGTAGCTTTGCATCATGCTTGCGTTCTCCTAATCCTATAAAGAAATTTGGAGCTGACCTTGGGGAAGGTAGGAACGACCTGTTCAAGAGGAACTTGAACTGTTTGACCCAATTACCCAGTCACCCCTTTTCCTGGTCTTGGATAATGTAATTACACCCACAAAAAACTCAGACTCTGTTTTATACAAGCATCTTGGCAGCAGCCAAAGCCTTCCAGTCAATTCCAGAGGAACATAGGGATCTTATCTTACGTTGAGGCAGGCAATCTGACTCAGTATTGTTCTGAGTAACCATGACTGCAGAGTTAGCATGCTGAGCAAACCCAGTGTAAATTATAATTTCTTTCTTAGAGTTCCCTAGGAGCCCCACTGTTGTGGCCCAACATCAAGCCATGGTTAAGCAAACTTGAGTGCGATGCAGGACCTAGCCAGAAAGCACTCTGTTGGGAGTTCAGTGCGGAAGCACTGGCACTTTAAAAATGGAGTGGATTTCCCCAAAATCAGTGCTTTTGTAGTATGGCCTGCCTGGGGGATATTTGGGAATCTTCCCAGACCTTCTGGGAGCTGAAGTCCATATTCTTGTTGGGGAGAGCTTTTACAAGCTGTAGCTTACAAACCACAGTGGCCATGTTTCCATATCATGCTGAAACTAGTGAAACCACATTATAGCTTAACATAATGGATAAACTGAATCTTTAATCAGAAGTATTTTCTTTACAAACAGATATGGTCAGCATTTCCTGGTTGATATTATTTAAAGATATTTGGTGTCTTCAAATCAATCTGGACTCCAGGCAACTACGTGGACAAGTTCATGCAGTTTTCTTGGCAACGTTTTTGGAAGTGGTTTGCCATTGCCTCCTTCCTAGGGGTGAGAGAGAGGGACTAGCCCAAGGTCACCCAGCTGGCTTTGTGCCTAAAGCAGGACTAGAACTCTTGGTCTCCCAGTTTATGCCTTTAACCGTAACTCCAAACTAGCTCTCTAAATCAGAGCTTTCCAAACTGTGTGTCGGGACACGTTAGTGTGTCAGCTGCAGTGTCTGGGTGTGTCGTGGCTGCTGCTGCCTCCAAACCTGCCCTGCCAGGATTCCACACAGGTCCTAGTGCCTGCCTTGTGCCTTGCTGCCTCCAAACCTGCTGTGATTCCGCGCAGGTCCTAGTGCCTGCCTTGTGCCCTGCTGTAAGAGTGTGTCGTGAAATGATGCATGTCTAAAAAGTGTGTCACCAACATGAAAAGTTTGGAAAGCTCTGCTCTAAATGTTATTTAAAGGAGATTAATTAATAATCCTCTTCTGGGTCTATCAAGTTGCCATCTTTTTAAGAACAAACTTGGAAGGTCCTTAGTGAGAAAAAATATCCGTGTATATGTTAAGTGAGCCACCTTCTTCTGCGTTTAGGGTTTGTGCCTGGAGTTAAATAGACAGCTAGTGTTTTGTGTGTCTGGCTTTTTCATACCACACGCTCATCCATAGTTAAACTACAGTTCATTGGCTCAGTCCAAGTGTTTAGATTCTCAAAACACTTTGAACCCTAAGCTAATAATACCGGCTGGGCTCAAACAACACACGTAGGCCCAAAATGAAGAGTCGGGTGGCATCCAAATTGAATAAAATAACATAAATAAATAGCCCCAAAAATGCCACTGTAGCATCTTGTGTGAAGCCTTCCTGTCTCCCAGCATCTCTAGGCATAATTCTATATTTGATCTGAGACAAAGCACGACCCACCAGGCTCACTTCAAGCCTGATGGTGCTGAGGGATAGAATTCCCCTAAGGCAGAGCTTTCCAAACTTCATGTTGGCGACACACACCAGCGGCGGCACGGCCTGCGGTGTCCCGGTATGTCGCGCGCAAACCTGGAAGCGGTGGCGCTGATTAGTGAGGGTGCCGCTCCTTCCGGTTCCCCCCATCAGGGCTTCCGGGTTTGCGCGCGACACACCAGGACACCGCAGGCGACACAGTAGTGTGTCACTACACACACACTGGAAAGCTATGCCCTAAGGCAGAGCTTTCCAAACTCTGTGTCGCGACACAAAAGTGTGTCGCCACACCACCCAGAAGCGGCGGCGCGCGCACGGCGGCCGCCATGCACGCGCACGCCGCACGCCCCTGCGCCGCCGCACGCCCCCCCGTGCCGTCGCCGTGCGCGCGCACGCCGCTGCTGCCGCTGGTGTGTTGCCAGCGGCAGCACTTTGGAAAGCCCTGCCCTAAGGACTCAAGTCTGCCTTCATTAGAGAATTTTTAGGTGGGTTCAGCAATCCTGGCCGCCTGTTTCTAATTTTCTTTTGTTTTCCAACTCGTTTTGTCCTGCTTCATTCTGTTCCATCTTGAATTAGTGCAGAAAATCTCTTTAAAGTGAGGAATGGTCAATGTCTTGATTGGTAGAACTGATGACTGTAAGCTGTTCCTACATTGCAGGGCTACACCGAAAAACCCTGGGAGCTTTTTCAGTTATAATTAAATTGAATTGAATAAAGTTTTCGTTATAATTTAATACTCCCCCCCCCCCCCCCCCCCGTCTCCTGAAAGTTTGAAGGCTGGTTTCGTTTCCAAAATAGGCAATGCTGCCTGGTTGGTTTGTAAGGAGTCCTTGTTCTTCACTGAGTTGCCTGAATCCCAAAGCATCCATTTTCCTGGAACAAGGGAAAGAAGAGTAAGACCCTCGCTCTGTTTGTGCAAACCTTTTATTTTTATCCCCAGCATTTTCCAAACCTCTTCTATTTAACTGTGCTTTTAGCAATTACTTTATTCTACTTGGATTGCTCAGGAGGGAGCAATGCAGGGAGAGCCGTAAAATGGTGGCTTTTGCACAGATCATGTTTTCAAAATGGCTTCTGACTGCATGCCCAAAGCTCACTCTTTCCTGTTTTCTTGCTGCCCTCTGCCAGTTTCCTAAAGAAATGCATTTTATTTTCACTTGGTTGCTTTTCCATGTTTTGCCTCTCACTCTTTTAAACTAAAATAAATGCTGTAATGTGCTTCAGTGCTTTCCAACATTTGTGTCAGAGGCTCAGCTCAGGGGTCTGCATCTGGAATTGTTACCTTTCTACAACAATATAAAACATGGAAAAGCTTTTTTTAATTTTTCAGCCCACTTCCTACCACTGAATTAATTGACTCGAACAAAGTAGTTTTTTCTTCTTCTTTTTAAGAGAGGTTTTATGAGATTCTTTCCTTGGCAAACTCTACTGAGACGAGAGAAAACTGCTTTTAACAGCTGTAAGAGATAGCCTGACCTAATCCATGCCTATAAATTTGGCCATGCCTATAAATTGGTATTATTGTTGATTTATTGCTAGTTGCTTAGCCTTTTAGTTTTTATTGCTATTGGTTTGCGTGAAGTAACATTTAGACCACACCATTTTATAACACACTTTGAATGTGGTTTTAAAATTGGAGGAAGAAACCTCAATCTCCTGTGCTATGCTGATGACAGCACCCTGTTAGCTGAAAATGGAAATGATCTGCAAGCTCCAGTGATGAAAGTCAAGGAGCACAGTGAAAAAAATGGAGTAAATTTAAAGAAGACCAAACTAATGTGAACAGGTCCAGCAACCAGCCTTAGAATTGACAATGAAAATACTGAAGTGGTGGATACTTTTTAGGATCAACCATCAACAATAAAGGATCAAGCAGTCAAGAAATATGCCACACAATAACACTTGGTACAATAGCCATGAAGGCCTTGGAACAGATACTCAGTTGCTGTGATGTGTCTATACCGACAAAGATCAGGATTGTGCAAGCCATGGTATTTCCTGTGACACTATGGAAGTGAAAATTGGACCTTGAAGAAGCAGGATAGGAAGAGTATTTACACTTTTGAACTTTGGTGTTGGAAAAGACTCCTGAGAATACTGTGGATAGCCAAAAAACCAAACCAGTGGATCATTGAACAAATCAACCCTGAGTTCTCAGTCGAGGCACAAATGACCAGGCTCAAATGATCCTACTTTGGATACATTATGCGAAGCTATCTCTCTGTAGAAAATGGGAAAGATAGAAGGAAAGAGAGGAAGAGGATGACCAGCAGCAAGGTGGAGGGACTCCATTTCAGTGTCAATGAATATACCATTGCAAGACCTGCAGGACATATTAACCTGGGGAAAATCTACAGTATGTGGTTGCTAAGAGTTATCACCAACTTGATGGCATGTAATTAGATCAAATCATATTATAGTATCCATAGTTTTAATAAAATTAAGTATAATTTTAAATGTAGATTTTAGCGATGCAGTGATTGTATACCTTCATATTAATAATTCTGATTTTAGCTATTTTTCCATAGTTTTTATGTATTAACATTTCTATTGTACTCAGTTATACTTCACAGTAAAACATTGCAGTTTCCATAAACTTAATAATGTAGTGATACTGTGATTTTATAGTTTGTGTTAGTAATTCTAAATTTTACTTAATTTTCCATAGTTTATAAGCTAGTCTATTCATATTGGGAGGGTTGCATATTTTCATCATCTAATGTTATTGTCAGTGACCAAAATAAAGATTACTAACCTGATCTAATTTAAGTTGTGATAGGTTTTTGAAGTCATGGTTTATTTGCTCTTGAGTTAACTTCCCCGAGAGAAATGCTTCACCCATCAGGGTGGATTATTCTTAATCACCTACAAACAGAGGTTAGATTGAACGGAACATTGGTTTAAGTGTAGTTTACCCACCAGTATTTCCTGGCAGGTTCCCATATCATGCTGAATCACAAATGCCAATTATATTTTAGTGTGTTGTGTGTGTGAACCCAATCTGTGCTGTGTACTTGTGGGTTGTATCATAGGGACCTGGTATTTGCCATGATGATGTCACATGTGTCATGACCTTGTTGCACAATGGTATCATGTTACCCCTCCCAGATGCCTGTGGGTTGTGAAACCCAGAAAATAAGGTGAAGCTCAGAAAGTGGAGTGAAATGAGTAAACTTTGGTTCAACTCATCAAGGGTGCCTCTGTAATGCAAATTGAGCCCGGGTTGGCTTTAAAATGGATTAATCTGAACTACCCTTCCTCAACTTAGTGCTCTCCACTGCAACTCTTCCAGCCAGGATCTGGTTTTATTCTATTAGCTGGTGTGGAGTGGCGGGGGCAATTGCACAGTGCCACATGCAGCCCTCCAAAGTATTTGTAGCAGGACAGTGTCCAATATACTTTGTTCCTGCAGCTATTGTTGATCACTTGGATGGTCCTTTTCTGTAAACCCTGCAATCTTACAGACTTATCATTACAGAAGCTGCAGCATCTTCTCACAACACATTAAACCCAGCTTAGCAAAACTCAGTTGCTTTCTTCACATGACTTGTGCTGTCCAAAGAAATAAACTATATAATAGCTTAATGGCTTGGTTCACACAAGACACTTAAGACAAAGATTGGGTTTTCCACAGTTTACTGGATCTATAGTATACTGTGTGAACCCAGTTTCTGTCTTATTTACTGAGATGACTGTATGGGTGCTAGGCCCTTCAGGAACTTGGCCTCTTCCTGCAGAGCCTTATGACTGCAGAGATCCTGGAACATCAAACACTCTGATGTCTCCACTATGTGGTTATTGGGCTTGGCCAAAGCAGGTCATTCCAGAAAAACCAACAGTGGTTGTATCATAAGTCACCCAGGAAGTGATGGGCACATGGGTGTGTTTGTGGAGATGTGTGTATGTTAGCATATGCAGCGTCAACCTAGCACTGCATGCACATCTGAAACCCCAAAATGGCCCAGTCCATAAGTGGACAAGCTTTCCCAACCTGAGTGTCCCATCTTCCCCTGTCCCAAAAAAGATAGGCTGTACTTCAACTTTCATGACTGCATCGTTAACACTTCCTCTGAGTTGGGGAGAGGCTGAAGTAGATCACACAAAGCTAAGTGGATTTCATGATGGAAGTGTGAGGACCCAAGATAAATAAGTTTGTGCAGATGTGTTGCTAGAAGAAAATAAAAAGACCATACCATACTTGTTGAGGAACTCAAAGTAGAAAGCCTGCTGTATCCTTGGGGATAACCGAGATCTTGCTGCTTTCTCCACAGTCACTCAGCATCTGAAGAGGCCTCGGGTTCTGACTCGGTGAGCCAGTCGGACAGTGAGCAGGGCACTGATCATGGGAGCGAATCCAACAGCAGCACCGAGTCCTCGGAGAGCCAATCCGAATCAGAGAGCGAGTCCACAGGATCTAAGTCTCAGCAGACCCCTCCAGAAGCTAAAGAGAAACCAGCGTCCAAGAAAGAAAGGATCGCCGATGTCAAAAAAGTACAGCATTGCCTTGCTAAATGTGGGGATAACTTGGCAGTTGGCGGATTGGGAAGCACTGTGGCAAGCATCCAATGAAATGTCTTTTGGGTTTAAAACTGGTCTGCTTCTGGATTGGCTTTGTCATCTGAATGTGTGGTGTCAATTTCTTGGGGGGGGGCAGCCTGATAACCCTCAGTGGTTTTGGACTTTGATGTGATGAAATACAAAACATCAAAAGACCCCAAAATAGAAGTCATGAGATTTCCTACCTTATTCTAGACCCTGTTGTGTAAGGTGAAGAGTTAGGAAGCCATTCAGAATACTTTTAAACTTAGAAGAGGTGCTGAAAAAAAAAATAACCAAAATATTGAGTTGGGTGCAAAGACACCTTTGAGTTGTTTAGGGGGGGAAAAGAGATAAGTGATAGATTAAACGTCAAAGTTAGGAATTGCATGGAAAATATTCTCATGGTTCCCAGTTATGTTCCTTATTATTCCCTCCTTTCAGGCTATTCCTAGTGTGGGCAGACTTAAAGGGTCTGAAACGAGTTTGTGGAATTTGTTGCCACAAGATAGAGCATGATAAAAACCACCAGGAAATTCCAGAAGTGGAAGCTAGAAGAACACAATAGCAAACCAATTCCATATTCCTGCAAGAAATTACAGAGACATATCCTGTAGTCACCAGAAGCTGAGACTTTTATCACTACTACATTAGCTCAGTTCCAGTCCAAAATATGGGGAGGCTGATCATAAAATTATGATGAAATAATCATCATAATTTTTGATGAGCTCCTGCGTGGAGAGGAATATACCTCTAAATCATCAGATGCCCCAGATAAATGGTAGAGGAAGACCATCATCTTAATGCTGGGGTAGGCAAACATTAATTGGTAGGCTAACTTGGAGTTTGAAAATCACATGTTGGGTGCTCTCACAAAATGACTGCCAGCAGATAAATAGCATTTACGAAAAGGCAACTGGGAAGCTTCTTCCTTGCCATTTCTTTTACAATGTTTCCTGCCACCCCAGCTTAGCACTGTTTTCTTTTCTGGGCAGGTGGCCTCGCTTCTAAACAAAGCAAGTTTATTTTTTGAAAGTTCCTGTGGGGCACCTGAAAAAATAAAGGTGGTTCTAGCGAGTGGCCTGATATAGTGCACCAGCTTTCCATGTCCTTAATTCAAAGAATTTTAAAATGCCAAAGCTAAGCCAGAGAACAGCAGCTGTGGGAGCTTCTTTGCTTAGAGCATCTTTGTGCATCTTATGAGACCGCCACAAGACTCCACTGAAACAGAAGACAGGGGTTGGGTTAAACCTTTGGTCTTGTTTCAGCCAGCAGATGTTCACTGTCTTCTGAACAAATGTTGGGTGTTTTAGTTTTTTGATGAGCACTGAGACTCGACAGAAATATACCTACTTGACCCGTGTGTGGTTCTGTGCTGCCCCCAGCCTCAATTGCTGTGTTCCCATTAACTTCATAGAATTGGAAGGAACCACCAAGGTCCTTCTAGTCCATGAGAAGTGGCCATCCAGCCTCTTGTTAAAAACCTCCAGAGATGGAAAACCCACAACTTCCATAACTAGACTGTTCCACTATAGTGCAGATCTTACCAAATAAGTTTTTCCTTACATTTAAACGAAATCTAGGTAGCTACTACTTATATTAATTATTTCTGGTACTAGTTTCTGTGACCATGAAACATCATTTTCAACCATTTTCCCTGTAGCTTCCCTTTATGCATTGACATAAAGGACTGTCGTATTTCCCCTTAGTCTTCATTTCTCCAGACTGAACATCCCAAGCTCCTTCAGGCTATCATTGTACAGCGCATACTCAAGTCCCTACATCAACTTTGTTGCTTTTTTTTTGAACCTGCTCTAACCTGTCAATATTCTTCTGGAGATAGGATGCCTAGTATTGCATGTAAGATTGCAGGTGTGGTTATACCAGTGCCAGGAGGAATAATAACTTAATGCATCTTTGATATAATGCTGCTTCTGATGCAACCCAGAACTGCACGTGATGCACATGGATTATGAGTGCATCAATGGTCTGGGTCTACAGGAATGAAAGGGGTAATAATTATGCTTGATTGGGACATGTGTGTCTTCTGAGAATAGTAGTTTGAGTGTTGGATTTTAAAGCATTATGACTTGTATCCCAATGCCCAGAGAAAGATCTAATTTGTTCAGTCAAATAGCCCAACCTATATCACAGACTTCCAGGAGAATATAATAGGAGAGTCGTCTTCTGACTGCCCTTGGAGGAAGAATGGAATGCAAATGCCAGTTTGTTTTGTTTTGCAGATGTGGGAAGAATATCCTGATGTTTACGGGGTGAGGCGATCAAACCGTAGCAGGCAGGAGCCTTCGCGTTTTAATATAAATGATGAGGTAAGGGGAGAGGAAATCCCTAAAGAGCAAAAGCCATCCTTGGAATGAAAGAGCCCAGTTGTTCTAATCGGTTGCATTTTTCAGTACTGAAGTGCTGTTCCTGCAACTGGACCCAGGTCAAAAGGTGTCCATTGGACCTTTCATGAGTCCAATATGGGAAATTGCATGACCCTAATTGAAGTCTGGAGCAGTCGATCTGTGGCAAGGGACAGGGAGCTGTTGCAGGAACAGCCCTGCTTGAGGCTCCAGAAAGATGGCATGAGAAAAATGTGCGTGCATGATAAAAGTGTGTGTTTGTACATTGTGTTGTTCCTTTATGTTGAACCATCCCCCCCCCTTTTTATATTGTAGATGCGTAGTCATCTCTTGAATTCCATGCATGTGATGAGCTCAGGTGGTGTTTGATTTTTTTCTCTCCATCTGATGGCTGAGACATTAAACCATTTCTCTTCTTCACTTCCATCAAAAATCGTATTATGAGCAGTGTGGTAATGGAACTTGCCACCTTTTCTTTGCTGTTTTTGTGAGTGACTGATTCTCCCTCATTTTTTTTCGTGTGTGTGCATATTTCCCACCTCAACCAATTTCAAAAGTGGATAAGCAGTTTTCCCTTCTGTTTTTTACAGATGGAGAAAATGAGGCTCAGGAAAGTTCAGAATCAGACTGAAAATGTCAAAGTTGGAAGTCCAAAGGTAGGCACCTAAATTTATATTCAAGCACCTGAAAATATAAGCGGCACCCGCTCCTCCCGTTGAGGAGTCCTCTGAAAATGGGTCCATTTATGCTTGGGTGCCTATATATGGATTTAGGTGCCTAGCAGAAGGCACCCAGATTTGAACATTTTGCATCAAAAAGAATTATTCTCTTGTCCCTTCCCATCTTGTCTTCGAATTAAACTCTCTTCAGTCAGGTTGGATTGAAGGCATTGTGTGACCTAAGAAAATTGCAGAACAGAGATCTTCAGAGGTTTTTAAATCGTCGTTGTTGTTATTATTTTGCCAAAGCACTTAAGGGCGGGTTACATTTTTCTAATAAATATTTCTGGATCCCAGACCCGTGTTTGTGGAACTGAGCTTCACAACAAAGATCACACTAAGCCGTTACGTGATTTCTTTAGGTTTGGCTTAGTTGTTGTGTGAACTGAGCCAGAATTTATTTAAGAGATTTTTTTTCCTGGGTCTTCCCAATCCTGTAGGACTCTGGGCAGTGTACAGTAAGCATTTATGGTCAGTACAGTAATAATCAAGAAGAAAATGTCTATAATCTGGTTTGTTTGTTTGGGGTTATTGCAGGGTAGGGAGATGGGTTGGGGAACTGGATCTGACCTGGGGTTTGGATAATTTCAAAGAGTGAGACTTGAAGGAGGAATAATCACCACAAGGGCTCCACCACCTGCTCCTGTTTCTGCATGAGAATTGCTGGGGGGGGGTTCTTGCTTACTGCCCACTGCATCAAGGGACATGCATAATTCCCAATCCAAGAACAGGGTACACCTTCCCAGTTGGAGAAGATATATGCAGGCATCTGGAGAACTTCATTTTCATGTGGTTTCTCCAGTAAGGGACATAACAGGAAGCTGATCTTGCAGGAAAAAGTGGAAAGAGCCCAACCCAACCAGTCAAAGAAGATTGGGTTCCAGACGCTTTCATTCTTTGCATGCTTTCCTTGGTGGAGGAAAGTGTGCAGAAGATGACCTGGTGGTTTTCTGTGCCAAGAACGAAACTGTGTGGTAGAGTGAAGCAAGGCTTGGGGGCAAGTTCCCCAGTCCTGGAATAGCATGATCTGCAAACCTATCCTTTGTGTTTTGCATAACACAATTTCTTCCTTGTTATGGATTTGCACTTCCCAAAACAAATAACCAACCAACCACATTATGGCTACGCTTTGTGTGTGAGTACCTTGCGCTGTGTTTCTCTGCCCTCAGTGGGTAAGAGATGCTGGTGGCCAGGAGGACAGAGGGAGTACCCCTTCAAAGCTTGGGGGCACCAGAGAGGCAAAGCTACAATTCCTTCAAGGGGATCGTGAGCCCCAGTAATTCCATGCCAGGATCTGGCTCCTATAATGAAGCTCCCATCTGCAGCAGGATCTGGAGGAGTCTGTGACACATGTGCCAGTGCAGTGCAGAGGCTTCGTGGCAGATGGGAATCAGTAGATGGACCACTTGTGATTGGGGAAGGAGGTGGGGGATCAGGAGAGGAAATGGAACTTGTGCCTCTTTTTGATGCAGTGTGCTTGAGTGAGTACTCCAGGTGTGGGGAGCCAACTACTGTTCTGTGGGTTTGGATGAACATTTAAGAATTGGGGGTTGTTTTCAAAATTGCAAGTGACACGCTTAACCTTGAAGTGGAGAGTTTCATAAAGGTCCTGGAGAGAGACAGATGTGCCCAACTGTTGACTGCAAAGGTCGTCTTCTTCTCTCTACCTATTTCTAATATACCTGGATTCCTGCATCTAACATGGGTGCTCATTTTCTTAACTCACTTGTCACCTATAATTTAAATAATGTTGCCCTGTTTCCACAGGGGAAGAAAACTGTAGAAACAGTGGTTCCCCATGACTAATAGTTCCATTTCTGTTTGTGTTTTTGTCAGTCTCAAGCAGATTTTTGTCTGTTGATCCTTTGTTGAGTACCAGTACACTAACTTTGTAGTCCCTTCCACCCCACTACCCTGTGAGAACCACAACACACGTGATGTCATGCAACTCCCACTTTTGATTTTCCTGCCCCAGAGCACGCACTCTGCACTGAACAAGCTGGCCTTCAGGAGGGCAACTTATTTTTTTGACCCAAGGCTATCCAGATCTATAGGCATTTAGCTGCTGTGTTTACTTTCTCTTTTTCTTTACTATTGAGTGAACAGACTGACGTGTTAATAGTTTAATTGCCTAAGATGATTTAATATATGTAGGCATAGGAGTCATTTTGTATAGTAGTTAGGAGATGTATTTTTAGGGGCTTCCCCCCCTCCTCCCCCTCCCCCTCCTTGTCCTCTCTTCTTTTTGCATAGATACATATATTTAAGAATCCTGTCTTGGCTAATCAATCAATGGATTTCTACCTACTGCAGTTTAGAGACTTTCAGTGGCTTATCGATTCCATTAAATCCAGAAGTAAAAAGATTTTGAAAGCATAAAATTGAAATTTCATTATTTTAAATTGAAATGAAATTTTAGAAGTGTTTATTCAGCCCTTCCCCCTTTTAATTTGCCCTGGTCCCTCCTAATTTTTGCAGTGTGGCCCACGATGTGCCTTTGAAAGCCACGTATGGCAGCCACCTGAACAAAATTACTGATCCCCCCCTTCGGAGGGAGCCCACGTACAGGTGAGCAGGACTGTTCCTTCCTGCCAACCTGCATCCTGTCTTCTGCAGTGCTTGGAAGGCCTTGGGTGTCTCCTGCTACCAGCAGTGACCTGGTCCTCTTCATTCTATTTGGCTGTTCTTTGATTCTCTCTGTTCAGTTTTGATGTCTTTTTCAAGAACGTTTGTCCACTTGTGTTCATGATGTAACAGAGTTTCTTTAAAAAAAAAAAAAAAACAGAAACTTTGGAATTGTGGGCCAAAAAGGTATTGCCTATTTATTTATTTGCTGTGTGGTAGTGAATGTCTCCCTTTTTGATTGTGTTGGCTTTAAATCGGGGGTGTGAGCCAAGGTGTGTCCAACCACCTTATGGATGCCAAGAATATTTGCAGCAAAATGTACTGCCATCAACCAGTGTCTTTTATTGGGCCTTCCCCCTCTCTCCCTCCTCCTCTCTTTTCGTTGAAGGGGAATAGCGAATCTGAAAGTGAAAGTCCCAAAAGAAGAGGGCCGAAGCAAGTGAGAAAAATGTAAGTTGTGAGGGTTGCGCCTCGTTTCTGAAGCAAATTTGGATTCCTTTCAAAGGATTCTTGCCTGCAGTTGATGCTTGGAATGTTAGTTGCAAGGTGGTTAGTTGCAACTTTATCCATAGTGGATTCTGCATGTAATATTTGGAATGGATTAGCATAGCTTTCCTCAAATTGGGTGAATTTCCATATCCCATAATCTCGGAGCCTGGCTACTGGCCACACTGGCTGTGATGTGAGAGCTGAAGTTCAAACAAGGGGTCTTGATTCGGAAAGATTGCTGTTCTATACAAAACAGCTCCAGTGTTTTTCGTTCACTGTTAATCTGGAAGCCACCTTGAAGGAGTCAGATGCAAAGAAATTTGTTCTACATTGGATGAATAAATAAATAAATAAATGAGAATAGAAGGAGCTCCTGTTCTGCTCAAAGGAGGGAATTTTTACTATTTTCTTAATCGCGTGAACTCTTTTTCTGGATATTAATTAAAGCCAAAGTGCCCCTGTCTCCCTTTATTTCTATAATTCCTGCCCTCCCCCCCAAAAAAAGAAAAACAAAGAAACCCAAAGGAAGAGTCGAGAAGCCAAGAAATGATGGGGCTACCGCTGTGCTGTTCTATGGATCAGCTTCCCCCCTCCCCAAGCCAAATTGCAACCCAGATGTGGGTGCTGATGCTTCAGGGCTACCTCCAGACCACTGAGGTGCATTTCCACCACTGTTACTAAAAATGGTTCATGGTTATGTGGTTTTCTGCATAAAACACACCTCCACGCTTGCATGTTCACATATATACTGATTTATATATTCTGGGTTTTTGCGCGCTGCCGCAATGGCGGCACTTCCGGGTTTTCCCGCGGCGACACACCAATGGCAGTTGGTGTGTCGCCGCAGGAAAACTTTGGAAAGCCCTGCATTAGATGAATATAGTGTATATCTAGGGCTAGCTTATGTATTTGGGGGGTTAATTAATTGGCATATAAAAGTAACAGCAACCATGAGAGCCAGTTTGGTCTAGTGGTTAAGGCAACGGGCTAGAAACCAGAAGACAGAGAGTTCTAGTCCCACCTTGGGCATGAAAGCCGATTGGGTGACTTTGGGCCAGTCACTCTCTCTCAGCCCAACTCACCTCACAGGGTTGTTGTTGTGGGGAAAATAGGAGGAGGAAGGAGTATTAGGTATGTTCGCCGCCTTGAGTTTTTTATGAAAATAATAAAGGGATAATAAATAAATAGATAAATAAATGATAATGGATAATAATGACAATCATAACGCTTATACTCCTTGTGAATTTTTATAAACACAGAGATAAATGGAAAAGGGAGGGATCTGGGGATGATGATGAAGATGATGTTGAAGATCAAGGCTCCAGTGGAGAGAGCGAGCCAGAGCAGAAGAAAGTGAGATCCAGGAGGCCTGCTTTGAGGAGGTGAGAAAGGTGATGCTGCCTTCCTTGCAGTTCCCCTTATTTTTCCCCACCTTGGACCCAATTCCTCCACCTTTTAATTGTGTTCTGAGTGAAGTGATGGAAGCTTTCCCCAGCAGGAAGACAGAATGATGGCAAAACTTTCCGGGGTAAATATAGAGAGTAAGGAAGACGACCTTGATCAAAACATACAGGACTGTTGCCTAGGCAAAAGGGGCGGAAACACGTTTTAAGTCCAGAACGAGATAGCATTTGGAAGTGGCTCGGGCAGAGGCCTCCCTGATTCCCTGGAGTATAAGAAGGAGGAGGTCCAGCACAATCAGACTTGCAAGATTCTGATATTAGAGCCAGTCTCAATAACAGTAGTCTTAGCCTTCCTGTGGAGTTGATTTCCTGGTCTTGAAGAATGCTTTGCTGCTGCTGCTGCTGCTGCTGCTGCTGCTGCTGCTGCTGCTGCTGCTGCTGCTGCTGCTGCTGCTACTACTACTACTACTACTACTACTATATCATTCTGTTTCATTTTAGAGCAGCGGGCAAATCCATCGCAAAGAAGGTCACCAAACTCCAGCGTGGGAAGAGGCGGAGGAAGACTGAGTCATCGGAGGAAGAGGATGAGGATGAGGATGATGAGGCCCCCAAAAGACAAACTAGGCGCCGAGCAGCCAAAAATGTCAGGTAATGGAGGAAAGGAGGGGAATATCTCTCAGGCCAAGATCCAAGCAGTCACCTAGGGCTGGATTCCCACATCATGCTCAGCCATCATAGGGTGGTTTGTTTGGCTGAACCCAGCCGTCATACATTGTGTGAACTAACCTGATTATGCCTTAATGTGATATGTGAGCCTAAGTCATTATGGTTTATTCACCAAACCATCATTGAGCAAACCACGGCTTACCTCAGTGTGTGAACCCAGCTTGTGCAATGTCCTGGAGTCGGGGAAGACACTAGCTGGCTGGGGAATTCTGGGAATTGAAGTCCACCCAATCTCAGGAAGCAGAGAGACTTCTATCTCCTAGTCCAGGACCAAGAGAACTAGGATAAACAATGCAAAGGGAATAAAAGGTGGCTGGATGAATGGCGTGAAAGAAGCTTTCTGCAGTTCAGCTGCATTGCATGGGACAAAATGGGGATTTTCCAGGTTTGGAATTTTAATTTGAGGTTAAGGACAGAATATCACGGTCCTAACTTAAATTAGGGAGTTGGACCATTCTTTGACCTTAGTACCTGCTATCCTGGTTGGCAATATATTATTAGAGCCAGAATGACCAGGTTCCATGCTACTGGTGGACTCCCTTCATCCATTTGCAACATCAGCCCCCCCCCGCCCCCATGGGCAGAGCTGAAGTGGATGACCCTTTTTCATTTGATGGGGGTTTGGGAGGGCTTTAAGATGACATGTAGTTCCCTGGCATGTTGCATGGAATTTCCCACCATGAGACTTACGGTACCCAATTTGTTCTGACCCTCCCTCCCCCCCCATTCTCCCCTGCAAACCAGAAAGTTTGCCCCTGGCAATTCTGAAGATGTGTTGTTATTACTGGCATGCTGGCTGAGGAATTCTGGGAGTTGAAACCCACACATCTTAAAGTTGCCGAGGTTGAGAAACACTGTTCTAAACTGTGGCTCTTTCTCACTCTGCAACCTACCACCTCCATGCTGAGCACAGGTTCTTTTAACACCACCTTCTTGTAGTTCCCCCTCTCCCCCTCCCCCCAAATTTTCCCTGTAAGCACAGACAGGCTTGGAGATGTTAACCTCTCTTTTTGTCTTGTGGGAATAATCTCTTCCTCTGGTTCAGTGTTTCTCGATCTTGGCCACTTCCAGGTGGGTGGACTTCAAATCCCAGAACTCCAGAGCCAGGATGGCCATTGATGGCAATTCTGAGAGTTGAAGTCCACCCACCTGGAAGTGGCCACGGTTGGGAAACCCCGCTCTCGTTTGCATGGAGAACCCATTCAGCGGAAGGAAGAGCCTAAACTGTCCCTGTCTGTGGTCCTGTGCACAGTTACAAGGAAGATGATGACTTTGAGACTGACTCGGATGACCTGATTGAGATGACGGGCGAAGGGGCAGAGGAGCAGCAGATTAACAGCGAGACCATTGAGAAAGTGCTGGACAAGAGGTTGGGAAAGAAAGGAGGTGAGTGCAAGCAAATGTGTCTACTTTCCCTGGAGCCGGATGTTCCTGGCAATGTTTCTTCCCACTAGAGCAGAGCTTTCCAAACTTTTCATGTTGGTGACACACTGTTTAGACATGCATCATCTCGCGACACACTCTTGCAGCAGGGCATCATTTCGTGACACACTCTTACAGCAGGACACAAGGCAGGCACTAGGTCCTGCGTGGAATCACAGCAGGTTTGGAGGCAGCAAGGTACAAGGCAGGCACTAGGAACTGTGCTGAGTCCTGGCAGGGCTCGGAGGCAGCAGCAGCTGCCACACAGCCAGACACTGCAGCCGACACACTAACGTGTCCCGACACACAGTTTGGAAAGCTCTGCACTAGAGGTAGGCAGACAGGTAAAAGCAGCCTTCTCCAAGTTGGGGGCCTTCCAGAGATACACCTTTACTCCCAGAATGCCTGACTCTGCAAACGCAGCTTGCAAAATTCCCAGTTTGGGAGTTAGGGGCATATCATGTTTGGAAATTTCATCCTGGGGAGGGCTGCTTTACAGTAGCAAACAAGGCCCTGTAAAACTAGTTTCGTATTGCAAAAGAGAGGGTCACCTTGAATAAGGCTAGCCGAACTGTAGAAAAGCTATTCAGACTTTAAGCTGCTCAACATGCAAGAATGCCTGAGCAAATTTTAGGAATTCTTTGACTTGAGAAAGACCTCTAATTGAGGACCAAACCAAGAGTTTAGTGGGAGGGCGTTGCCAGTATAATGCAACTAGGTCTGTGGACCTTGACCTGACACCCGACTGATCATTCAAGCCAGTTCTCTGAGCAGGACTCTTAAGTGGTTCAAAAGACCTCCTGGCATTGGCAGCCAGAACTTTTCCTTTTAGGATTGATGGATACACAGTTTAAAAATGTCATGGAAGATTATTTCAATATATGATTACTGCGGCAAGATGATTATATGCACAAAGATGGAAAGATTCAACACCACCTACTATGGATTGGTGAAATTGACAGATCTTTCTTGGATAAATTAACTTCTTTGATTAGAGAAAAGACAATATTTACATTTATTGGTAACTGGAAATGCCTTACGGACTTTTTGTGTAAAAATTTTAAAAAATGAACTTGTGATTTATGGCTTTGATGATTAGACAGGATAAATTATAGAAAGAAGAGAATCATGATGTAAATTTAGAGAGAGGTTAATATTATTGTACTTACAATTTTCTTCTATTTTCTTGTCTTATTGCACTTTTAGCTTTTTCTGTTATTTCTTTCTTTTTCACTTTTTCTGTTCTAATTTAGTTTGTTGTAGTTCTTATTGTTGTTCTTAAAACATTTAATAAAAATTATATATAAAACTAAGAAGTTCTGGCATTGGCATGTTTGGGAAAACCCCCAGGGCCATGCAGAAGTCCCACAAAGATTTAGAGAAAAAGTCTCTCAGAGTCAAAGGTTCATTTTCAAGGGGTGCTAAATGCTGACCGACTTTTTAAAAGGTAAAGGTTCCCCCTGCACATTTGTGCAGTCGTGTCCGACTCTAGGGCTGGTGCTCATCTCCGTTTGTTAGCCGAAGAGCCAGCGTTGTCCGAAGATGCTTCCACGGTCATGTGGCCAGCATGATGCACACAGAACGCTGTTACCATCCCACCGAAGTAGTACCTATTCATCTACTTGCATTTGCATGCTTTCGAATTGCTAGGTTGGCAAGAGCTGGGGCTAGTGCGGGAGCTCACTCCGTCACATGGGGCTAGGGATTTGAACCTCCGAACTTGCGACCTTCCGATCGACAAGCCTGGCGTCTTACCGGCTGAGCCACCACGCCCCTTTTAGTCACCACGACCGACTTTTAGGAGGGGAAAAATACCAGTTGGGGGGTAGAAGTGGGCATAGCTAGCTGGCTGGAGCCCTGCACAGGAGCGATCTGCCCAAGATCATTTTGCAAGGTTTTATCTATTTTCATCTCTGCTCCTTTGGCAGTCACTGGGGCCTCCACCACCATCTACGCAACAGAAGCCAACGGTGATCCCTGTGCCGATTTTGATCCGGAAAAGGAGGAAGGGGAGGTTCAGTATCTGATTAAATGGAAAGGCTGGTCCTATATCCACAGCACGTGGGAAAGCGAGGACTCCTTGCAGCAGCAGAAAGTGAAAGGCCTCAAGAAGCTGGAGAACTTCAAGAAGAAAGAAGAAGAGATCACGTACTGGTAGGCTTTTCTTTCTTGTGGCCCGCTAAGAATGCTGATTAAAACAGTGGACTTCAGCCACGTGGAACTGATTCTTACCCCATACATGTACCTGCTCCCTTCCTATATGTTCAACAGGAGCTCCCAGGTCAACCTGTGGCTCCCAACCTGGTTTTTGTGGCCTGAGAGGCACTTTTGAACACAGTTCCTAAAAACTGATGGGTCCCCACCAGATTAGATAGAAACACTCCAATGAGATGGATTTAAAACAAAGAAACTCTCAAACTCCTTGCCCAAATGCTGCAGAAAAGCCTGCCTGTACCCGCTGCAGACACCCGTCACCCAAAGGCATCTCAACTGTGCCCTCCCCCTATCATCACCATAAGCTGGCTAAGCCTGCTGCACAGTTCCATGTCCGAAGGGGGTTAAGGCCTTGCATCTCTGTAGTAGTCAGGATCCTGATTTCTGCTTCTAAACTGGACATCTGGAAAGTAGATTTTTCTATGTTGCCAAGGTTGCAGAAGCCTTTCCTACATGAACCCAAGTGGCTTTGAAACTGACCGTAACCACTTTTGCAGATAACAGTCACAAGGTTTTATATGTCTGATGTATTGTCGAAGGCTTTCACGGCCGGAGTTCAATGGCTGTTGTGGGTCTTCCGGGCTGTGTGGCCGTGTTCTGGAAGTTGTGGTTCCTAACGTTTCGCCAGCATCTGTGGCCAGCATCTTCAGAGGGCAGGAGCACAGATAGAAGCAAAATCTCTGTACCCAGGTAGAGTGGCAATGTTCTATTTATAGAGCTAAATTATAGGAGATTAGGTGGGGTTTTTTGTTGTGTTGAAATGTTAACGAGTGGCTGATGAGCGTGATTAGCATGTTCATTGTGAGAAGTATTCCCATGTCCTGGTGGTTGGACTGAGTTCGTTGACCTTTTGCAGGCTGTGTTTTTCAGGACTGGTAGCCAGGTTTTGCTAATTTTTAAACTTTCTTCTTTTTTATTGTAACTGTGCTGGTGTTTGTGAATTTCAATGGCTTCTCTGTATAATCTGGTGTAGTGGCTTTTGGTGTTGTCCAGTATTTCTGTGTTTTCAAATAGGATTTTGTGTCCCATTTGCTTGAGAGCATGTTCAGCTACTGAAGATTTTTCCGGTTGCTGTAGTCTGCAGTGTCTTTCATGTTCTTTTATCCTGGTGTGAATGCTTCGTTTTGTGGTTCCGATGTATACTTGTCCACAGCTGCATGGTATGCGGTATACTCCTGCAGCGGTGCGGGGGTCCCCTTTTTTTTTTTGAAAAACACAGCCTGCAAAAGGTCAACGAACTCAGTCCAACCACCAGGACATGGGAATACTTCTCACAATGAACATGCTAATCACGCTCATCAGCCACTCGTTAACATTTCAACACAACAAAAAACCCCACCTAATCTCCTATAATTTAGCTCTATAAATAGAACATTGCCACTCTACCTGGGTACAGAGATTTTGCTTCTATCTGTGCTCCTGCCCTCTGAAGATGCCGGCCACAGATGCTGGCGAAACGTTAGGAACCACAACTTCCAGAACACGGCCACACAGCCCGGAAGACCCACAACAGCCATTTTATATGTCTGTTCAACCTGGCCTAAATTCCATGAGATTTCAGCCATTTTTACTTTTTTAAAAAATAGTTGTTGTACTTTAAAAAAAAAGTTCTATTTTTTAAATTAAAACAAAACCACTAATATTTTGTAAACAATTTAAGAAAACTGAAATTTCTCAAGAGATTTCATGAGATTTGTGGTGTGGTCATCTCCTCTTCTAAAAGTTTTGTGCGATAGCATGATCAGAATAGTCTTAACACTTCTGTTGAAAAAAACCTCATTTGTTTCTTTTCGTGCCCAGGCTGGGGAAGGTGACTCCCGAAGACGTAGAGTATTATAACTGCCAGCAGGAACTGGCAGCTGAGTTGAACAATCAATACCAGATTGTGGAACGAGTGATTGGTGAGTTTTGGGTCAAAAGTGAATCAGGCCATGGGAATAGAAGCAGAGATTAATCCAGGATGTTTCTGGTTGAAGCCTTCGTCTACATCTTGGGAAACACTGCATGTATGGCTGAAAAATGAGGGTATTTAAAGCTACTGAGGCCGATGGAATTTTCTTGAAAGCTTCTTTGAGAATTAGTGAAAGCAGGGGGGGAAAAACAGAAATAGGCAAACTTTTTGGCATCATGGGCATATTGAGAATTTAAAAAGGGCTGCCATGGTTGGGTGGACTAGTTGTAAAATGGCACCTGCAGTGGGTGCGTTGCCATGGCCATTCACTAAACACCTGGGGAGATAGGCACCCATATCCAATCACAATGACATCATCACGACATCATCATGTCATTGTGCAACCAGTGCAGTTGTGTACTTGTGTCATGACATCTGACGCATCATTTGCACAATAACATGATGCATGTACTGTCCCTCCACCTTGCCCCCTGGCACCTGCCACTAATGCCAGTTTTCTGGCATTATATACATATATCCAGATGTGTTGAGACTACAACTCCCACAATCCCAAGCCAGCAGGTTAATGGCCACCTGGCAAGCAGAGTATCCAGTGCAAAGGCCACCCCAAAGCAGTTTATCTGGTCTAGGAAAAAGTGCTAAATTTGTTCCTGAGATAGCTAAAATGGAATTAGTTAAATCGAAGAGGATAAAGTTAATACATGCTTCCTGAAAACATCTTTCCTTGATTTTATTGACATCTTTAAAAAAAGAACTCACAAATTTTCACGTCCTGTTTTGTGGTCACCTGGTCAATTTACAACCAAATGTATCAAAACTGATTAATTCTTTGATCGGTTAGGAAATTGAATTCAGGAGAATGAAGAATCACACTATTGGGATTAACAGTGTAACATCATTTTCTGTGTAACAGTGGCATTCTTTTGTGTTTTTTATTTTTTAAATCCAAAGTAGCCTCTAAGCAATTTACTAAAACCCATGACGAAAACTACAAAACGCTTTGGCTGCTATCTCTGTTGGTCATAGTGGCATTTAATCATTGCATTTATGGATCTTCTTTTCTCATTCATGCACAGCTGTGAAAACAAACAAATCACCAACTCCTGGGACTGATTTTCTAGGTAAGGTGACTTACTGGTTTTATTGATTTACCTGATTTATTTAATTACATAGATTTATAGAGACGCCTGATTGCAACTCTGGGTGGCTAACCATCAATAAGATAACCGCAGCAATTATAGAAAAGAAATGGTTAAAAAGATCTTATCATGGATGGAACAAACAGGCTCACTGAGTATCCAGGCCCAGTGCTTGGTGGAAGACCCAGGTCTTAGTGCCTTGCAAAAGGCTGGCTAGGTCAGCACCCTCCGAATCTCAGGGGTTATGTTGTTCCATAGGACAGGCACCACCTGTAGAGAGCCAAGGAAATGACCTTGGAGAAGTAAGGCAATGGTTGAAGGAACCAAAGCATATTTGAAGCCTAGGACCCTGAGAACGGGTGAGAAAGAAGCTCAGATTCACTCCTTCCTTCTAGAATATAAGAGGGATGGAGGAGAAAACTCAGTGAGGCTTTCAAAATTGATGTCAGCCCTTTGAAGGGCTGGTCAGGAAACAGACCCCACCAGTCCGACTGGAACTCTTCTGTGTTGTTCTAGGCTGGAGTAACAGACCCTTGAAAGCCCCACAAAGTTCCCCCCTTCCATTTTATACTCTAGTGAGTTAGGGTGGAGCCCATCCAAGCTTCCTTCTTATTCTTTCTCTGTTTCATGGGCTTAAAGCATGTTTTTGCAACCACTGTCTTTCCCTGCTTTCTCCAAGGTTGTCTTTTTCTATACCATCCCAGAGAACCATCCCTCGTTTCCTTCGGTAACGGATCTCACCTATCTCCGTCAAGGACATCTTCCTTACTCACTACAGTGGTTATCTGATCACCCTAGATCAGTGTTTCTCAACCTCAGCAACGTTAAGATGTATGGACTTCAACTCCCAGGATTCCCCAACCAGCATGCTGGCTGGGGAATCCTGGGGGTTGAAGTCCATACATCTTAACATTGCTGAGGTTGAGAAACAGTGCCCTAGATGATTAGGAATTCCGAAGAAGCAAATGAGAGGACTTGGCAGAGAAAGTCCTTCCTCTGCCAAACCCTTTTTCCTTTTCTTCATAAAACTAATCACACAGGGAGACCAGTCGAACTCTTCAATAGAAAGTCAATGAAGATTGTGAACTTGTTATCTGGAGTAGCTCCCCAGGCTTTGGCAGATGGGTTCTCCAGCCCACACTGAGTAGCATATTTCTGTCATGCCCATAAAGGATATGGCCAGGCTCTTATCATATATTCCTTCACACATACCCCAATATTTGCAGCTCACAACCGCAAGTCCTGCTCAAATGAACCAGAATACCTTTGCAAGTGGATGGGGCTTCCATACGCAGACTGCAGCTGGGAAGATGAGGCTTTGATAAGCAAAAAATTCCAGCTCTGTATCGATAGCTTCAACAGTAGGAACAACTCCAAAGCCATGCCTACCCGGGACTGCAAGGTTGGTCTGATTGCTCTTGCTATTTTGGCCTCAATTTGGATCTATATTTGGAAGGGGAAAAAAAAGAGCAAAATTGTAATTGCACGAAAAGGTTACTTGGTTGTGATGCATCACTTGAAGGTTTCACTTTGAAGCTCCCCTTTGGCGTTTATTTGAGATTTCTTAAAATGAAGGATTAGTTTTCCGTGTGATATTTGCCATGTTTTCCAAGTGTTGGAAAAACAGCAGGAAGCAACATCTTGTGCATGTTTGAAGTTGGGGCTTCCCGGTGGCCTATATTCTGCTCTGGTCACCCGGAGGTTGCTGTTTCTCCAAACTACCAAGTTCCCAGCAATAGAGCTATATGGTGGCTGCATCATTGACATATACTGTACTGAATCAAAAATTAAGTTTTGTTTTTCTCCCTCAGATGCTTGATCTTTAAAACAGTAGGGTGCTTCTCACAGAGAATAGAGTCCTCAAGGCAGATGAGTGCTTTTCTGCCCAGTTTTCCATGTTGGAGAGGGTTTCTTTTAAATTCAGGATCTTACTCCATTTGGGTACGTGTTGTGCTTTTTACATGGAAAATTAGCAAATCCAGGAGAGGGTTAGGCTCCATTGGCAGGTCGTCTTCCCTCCCCACCTTCCTATCACATACTTCCATTTTCTTGCAAACTAAAGATGGGGCAGTTCAGCAGCTATTTTGTTTGTTTACCAGATTTATATCCCAGCTTTCATTCTGGAGCTCAAGGTGGTAGAAATAGCGCTGCCTCCTCCTGTTACTCCCCAGAGCAACAACTCTGAAGCTGAGAGAGTGATGGGTCTTCTCCTTTTAGGTACTGAAGCAAAGACCTCGCTTCGTTGCCTTGAAGAAGCAACCTTGCTACATCGGTGGGGAGAACCTGGAGCTTCGGGACTATCAACTGGAAGGCCTAAATTGGTTGGCTCACTCCTGGTGCAAGTAGGTGAAGGCAGGCAGGGACCCCTTCCTGTCCCTGTTTCTGGGTCATTCTTTTCCAGCTTAAAATCAGGAGTCTGGTAGCACCTTTTCCGACTAAAAAGCTTCTGCCTTTTAATAAAATGTGTTAGACAGACAAGGTGCTGCCAGACTCATGCCAGGTTTTTTGCCACCAGAGACTAACACAGCTTGCTCTATCTATCTATCTATCTATCTATCTATCTATCTATCTATCTATCAAATTTCTATCGCCGCCCATCTCCCTCCTCCGGAGGGACTCTGGGCGGTTTACAATAAAATGATTCGTTAAAACAAGAGACACAAAATATATCTAACATGTATAAAATATGATTATTAATAATTATAAGTAAGATTAAAATCCAAGAGGCAAGGATAGTAAAAAGATCTAAGTCAGTCCATATGGGTGAGGAGCCCTCTAAGGTACTAGCCATCCCCAAGAATAACTATTTCTTTCCTGGCCCCAAGCGAGGCGGCAGAACCAAGTTTTCAGGTTCCTCCGGAAGGTCAGAAGCCACCATAGACTAACACAGCTTTCCTCCTATAATGTCTGTTTAAGCTTTTTTCTTTCGAGCAAGAGGGTCAAAATGTTGATGGCAGCCCATGGTAGACTTGGCTACTAGTTTCCAGGGCCAGCTGGTTCCACTGGAGATTTCACTGGCCAGTTGACACCTGATGTTGGTAGAATTTCTGGAAATGAGTATCAGGCTTGTGCTGATCTTGTGAGAAAGGCACGTATGGAAATACTTTTAATAGCATTCTATATAGCTTAACAAATGGGAGGTATGAGAAGGCAGTCATGGGGTTATTAGTTAAGAACACTATAGAGCAGCCTTTCTCAGCCTTTTGACCCTGGAGGAACCCTTGAAATATTTTTCAGGCCTCGGGGGACCCCTGCACATTCAGGCTCAAATATAGGCCAGAAGTTACAAAATTATTATATTAGTTTCACGCGTGTTTCGCTGTCTGTATGCATTAACAGTGTTCTTAAACTAAAAATAAAGAATGAAACATACCTCTTTAATGTGAAGTGGCCCGAAATTGAAATAATTTTTAAATAAATCGTGATCTCCAGGGAACCCTTAGTGACCTCTTGCGGAACCTGAGGGTGCCACGGAACCCTGGTTGAGAAACCCTGGGGATTCTGGTAATAAAAACCCAATAGCAAACAATTCTGTAGACCAGAGCTTTCCAAACTGTGTGTTGCGACACAAAAGTGTGTCGCCACACAGAGTCTGTTGTGTCGCCACACAACCCGGAAGCACTGATCATCATCAGCGCTTCCGGGTTTTCCCGCGGCGACACACCAATTGCAGCACGAAAAACCCGGAAGCAGCAGCAGCAGCGCTTCCAGGTTTTTGCGCGCTGCCGCACTTCCAGGTTTTCCCGCGGTGACACACCAACGCCAGTTGGTGTGTCGCCGCGGGAAAAACTTTGGAAAGCCCTGCTGTAGACTGTTCAGATGAAATTAACCCATCTCTGACTTAACATAGTCACTTTTGGGCTGTCTCCCCATCCATGAATCGTTAGATTCATCTGTCCCTCGTGCATCAAGACAATTTGGCTGTAGATAATGCAAAGTGTACAGAAATCACACCCACCACCCAAGCCATGCCCAGTGTCTGGCAGTTCCAAGTAGGATTGGGAAATCTTGCAAGTCTGTTCCCACCGATATAGTCAAAATAGGGCTGACCCATTATAAAGCAGCTTTTATATTTATTTTTATAATTATTAATTTTTTAAGCCACCCAATAGCTGAAGCTCTCTGGACAGTTTACAATAAAATATACTAAGAGGCACAATTGGAAAAACCTATACAATAAAATCAAATGAAATGCAAAATGAAAACAGCATGCATACTACGCAACAGCAAGGTGGTCATTCAAACTCTAAAACAATACGAATTGAAATACAATTGAAAGTACATTAAAAAGCCCAGGGAATAGAAAAGTCTTCTCCTGGTGTCAAAAGGATGCTAATGTGGGCCCCAGTCAGGCCTCTCTGGGGAGGGAATTCCATAAAAGGGTGCCATCACAGAAAAAGCTCTCTCCCTTGTAGAGACCCACCTCACCTCTGTTGTTGGGGGTCCTGGAGGAGGGCCCCATTAGAAGACCTTGAGGTCTGGATAGCTACATATGGGAGAAGATGCTCCCTTAGGTAACCTGGTCCTAAGCGTTGAGGACTTTAAAAGTCGAAGCTTCCAACATTTCTTCTTATATTTCTGGATAGCTAACTTGTTCTGCATGTTTGATGATGAAGATCCATTTAATTCTGCATAGCTACCTACCAAGCAATGCTAATCCAAGTTGGACCTGGCGTGTGCTTGGATGGGACACCACCAGGAATTCAAGGGCTGTAGACCAGACTAGGAAGTTGAAAAAACATCCCAGAAGAAGGCAGTGGCAAACAAAGTCTTTATTGTTACCAAGATTATTACGTGGATGTGTCATCAAGCAAGCAGGAGTCAGGCTTGACTTAAGGAAAAAAGGAAAGGACCTAAAAGCAGAATGAGACCTCTTTCTAAAGACCAGCATACGATCTTAATCAAGATTTGGAACACAGAATCAATGAGGCATACATACCAAAATAAAACATGCAATTTTTCTGGGAAAGAAAAAGCAGTCAGCTTGTGGTGATAACACAACAAATGCAGGGATTCTCCTCCTCCTCCTCCTCCTCCCCAGAAAAAAAAAATAGATGCAGTCTTTCTAAAATATGTAGTCTTGAATCTGTTCCAAAAAGAGGCTCTGAATCCTCACCATAATCCCTGCCCCGATGACCTGAAGCAGTGTCAATGAGGCATACATACCATACTCACTTATGGGCTCAGCTGGTTGAAATAGACCAAACCGCCTCCTGTCTCCAGATGTTCCCCTGATCAGCAACTGTTGCAAGGGGGAAGGAAAGGGGAGCTTCCTAGAAAGATACGGCTGTGCTGGCTTGACCCCGTTGCTTGTCTGCTTCCTCAGGAACAACAGTGTCATCTTGGCGGACGAGATGGGCTTGGGCAAGACCATCCAGACCATTTCTTTCCTCTGCTACCTCTTCTATCAGCACCAGCTCTATGGGCCCTTCCTGATCGTAGTGCCCTTGTCAACCCTGACCTCGTGGCAGAGGGAGTTTGAGATCTGGGCCCCCGAGATCAACGTGGTCGTCTATATTGGAGATCAGATGAGCAGGAACGCTGTGCGTAAGCCAGAGTCCAGGAAGGGGGTGAATGGGACCGTGCCCGCACTTTTCTCTTCCGACAGCTATGTGGAGTGAGCTGCAGGGTGCATGGCGCAGAAATGAAAGCTCCATCTTCTGATGTGCTGGGTGGTTGGCATGCAGAAGTGGTTTGCCTGGGTCCTCAGATCCACTGTTTGTTTAATCCTGGTTTGTTGAATAAACTACAGTTGACAGCTTTCACACGACAGGCTAAACTAAAGTCAAACTTCATTATGGCTTATAGAGTGGAGTGAATCAGGCTTTTATGTAAAAAGAGAGAAGCTGTTGGATAATTAAGTGGGACGTGGAGGATAATTAAAGATGCTGATCTATTTCAACCTCTTTGGTGAATTGAACCAATTTGTTCTTTGGTGCAAACCCAGTTTGCAAATTTGATTCGTTTCTGGTTCAATATATTGTGCAAACTCAGAAAACGGGTTAATTCAGGGACCAAGTTAAGCATGTTGGGGGAATGCAGCCCCTGTTCAGGCTTCTCAGCCACAAGCTTCTCTGGCAGCCCAGGTTGACTTGGTTAGGCTTTGGTGGGGGGGGCAGGTTTCATGACACAGACCCCTAGCTGGTCTCTACAGGGGGCATAGATGGAGGCAGCATCTCCTGACTCAGGCCTTTGCCCTGAACTGGCTCCCGCCTCTAATTCTTTCCAACCAATATCGAGTGATGATATAAATTTTATAAATGTCAAAATGGCTCCTGGCATAAAAAAGTTTGCCGACCCCTGTCCTAGAACAAGTTATCTAAAGCTCTCCCCTCCCATCACCCCTAAAAAAAGGTGGGTCCGTTCCTGAGGACTAGAACCTTTATCTCGTTTTTCTTTTCTTTCTTTTTTTTAAAAAAGTGAAGTTGCAAAACCTGGTTCCACTTTCTGTTGCTAACAAAGGAAGAAGGTTCTATAATAGGGAGCGCTGAGAAGCTCAAAACATCTGACACTTTCAGCTGGGGTGTTCATTGGGCTGCTTTCTTTCTCCCTCCCTCCCCTTTTCCTCCACTGCTCTCCCCCTCCCCATGTCTACCTTGAAGGGTAGTTGTGGGGGGAAAAATAAAAGGGATCTCAAAATACTTAGTTTGTGCTTCTGGAAGAAAGATGGGATATACATGCAGTAAATATATAATAATAGTTTTATGCACATATCTAAGAGACAGAAAACCACACTAAGCTACATACTCCTAGAGTTGAAAGGGGCACTTGTGGCCATCCAGTCCACCAGTTCTCCTTACAGGAATCCAGGTGAAAGCAGTCCCAACCTCTGCTTGAACCCATCTGGTAATATAGTGTGTTTGGCTTTGGAGACTTGTATTGTACAAACTCAGCCAACTGCAGATTATTCCACAAGCCTTAAAAAAATCTTGATCTGGTGCAATCTGTCTGTGTCTATACATCACTCTAAGCCATAGTTTATTTTACCTGGTATATGAAATAAAGCACAGTTGGCTGAGTTGACACAATAACGCTAAGCCATAAATCAGAGTGGAGGGATTTGCTAAATATGTTAAGCCAAAACAAACTGCATCAGACTTGAACCTGATGCAATGTGATGTGGGAATGCTTGATTATTATCCTTTTCTTTTTAAATCAAAGAGTGTTACTTCTAGAAAGGACGTTGCTTACTCTGTACATCAAAGAGGACATCTGTTCATGGAGACGTGCCTGCTGGTGGAAGAGGAGGGATGGGAATTGTAGTCCAACACCTTGGAAATGGGTCAGGTTAAGGGAATGGTGATGTAAACAAACCAACCTGTCCCATTTCTTTTACTTCAGATCCGCGAGTATGAATGGGTCGATTCTCAGACCAAGCGGCTGAAGTTCAACGTGCTGATTACAACCTACGAGATCCTTCTGAAAGACAAGGTGAGTGATGGGCCAAGGCAGTGGTGTTGGTACTTGGAGGGAAGAGGGTACCATGGCCATCTTCTTTCCTGCCATCTGCCCCAGCATTTTTGGCTCAGAAAAGGTATGGTGCTCCTGGAACTGAAGATGCTTCAGAAGGTTCTAAGATTCCCATAGTTGTTGACCTGCTGCGGAATTCTCTAGAACTAATCCATTCCTTTGTGGAGCTATTTCTTTAAGTTTTCTGCTAGCCAGGAATATTTTGGGAGCACTACGTTGCAAAGGATAGTGATCAAAACACCATGAATTCAAAGAACGTAATTCATAGCTCAAGAGAAGAACCCCTATGTTGCTTGCAGGAGGTCTTGACATCCCCACTAAAATGGAGAAGGAAGGGTGGAAGATGTCTACCAGGAGAATTTTGCCATGAGTTGAATGCATGCCCTGGAATACTTCACAAGGCTTCTCATGCTTGTGATCCAGGTGCAGGTCTTCCAGAGCAGATGTAAAAGGAGCTTGCACTCTAGTGTGGCATTGCTCTAGTGTGGCATTGCTCTAGTGTGACCCTTCTGGCTTTTCTGCTGTAGACCGTTCTGGGGAGTATCAACTGGGCCTTCCTAGGCGTGGATGAAGCCCATCGCTTGAAGAACGATGATTCCTTGCTGTACAAGACACTGATTGACTTCAAGTCTAACCACCGCCTGCTCATCACTGGGACACCCCTTCAGAATTCCCTGAAAGAACTGTGGTCCCTGCTGCAATTCATCATGCCAGAGAAGTAAGCTCCCAGCTGGGTGGGGAAGGAACTTCACTAGCCATAACCCAAGGCAGAAATAGCTAAAGCAAATAAAACTTAAAGCAAATATGGTTGCCTTTGAAACAAGACATGTTTAGAAGCCCAAATGATTGTACAGCAATTATCAGTACAAACCAAATGCAGACTTACTATGACTTTCTGCGTCTCCTTGACATTGTAAGAGGAGAGCCGTCTTAGTCTATTGTGGCAAAAAATCAGGAATCTGGTAGCACCTTTTTTGCCTAACAAATTTTATTAGATGGCAGACGCTTTCACGAGAAGCTTTCTTTCCTCTTTTTAATGTTGAATGCTGCCCAGCATTCAACATTAAATAAGGCTGCATATGGCTGATGTGAAGTACTTGTGCCTTCCTTGCCAGTAGAAAGGAAGAATGGGCTGTGTAATGCAAGGAACGGCTCCTTTCTGAATCTGCAAAGTAGGCTTTGGGGTGGACCGGGGTATTGCTCATCATCTCTCTCTCCCCCTCTTGCCCTGCCCTTGCTGTCAGGTTCGAATCCTGGGAAGACTTTGAAGAGGACCACGGGAAGGGGCGAGAGAATGGGTACCAGAGCCTGCATAAAGTCCTGGAGCCGTTTCTGCTGCGCAGGGTGAAGAAGGACGTGGAGAAATCCCTCCCAGCTAAAGTGGAGCAAATCCTGCGGGTGGAGATGTCTGCCCTCCAGAAGCAGTATTACAAGTAAGGGTGCTGGTGGTGGGCCAGGAATACTCAGCATATGTGCCGCAAGATAACTTTTCTTGGGAAAGAAATAAAGATAGCGTTGGGCTTGGATTTCCTACCCATGGGGAGAGGCTGCCCATTGTCCTCCTGCATGAGTCACTGCTCTAGCTTGGGCTCCAGCCAGTCAGATTCTAAGTGAACCTTCTATCCCCTTAGCCTGGGAAGACGTCCCTTCCCAGGCAAAAGCGACAGCAGCATTGGAGACTTTTGGGAGTCGCCTGTTGCAACTCTGCATGTGTCTGCCGCTCTGAGCTGGACTTCATTTGAATTGGCCAGCCTGAGTCAGACAAGGAGGCCCCTTGGGGTGACAGCTTATGCCCTCCCCTCCCCACAAATGTACATAAATTTAAAGCCAAAGGCTGATTGATTGATTGATTGATTGATTGATTGATTGGGCCAATTGACGCAAGGTCATGAGTAAGGATGAAATTGGTAGCATCCAAATTGAATAATGAACTAAACAACTATGCTGTCTGGTCTCAGTTCAGAAGCAAAGTGCTCATCGGATGGTAGAAAAGCGGTTCAGACAAGGCAATTTAGGTGACAACGGTGTACAGGTAGTCCTTGACTTACGACCATTCATTTAACAATCATTCAAAGTTATGATGGTGCTGGAAAAAGTGACTTATGACTGGTCCTCACACTTAAGAACATTGGAGTGTCCCCCACGTGATCAAAATTTGGGCACTTGGCAACCGGCATGTATTTCCAACAGTTGCAGTGTCCCGGGGTCACATGATCGCCATTTGCGACCTCCCAGTTGGCTTCTGACAAGCAAAATCAATGGGAGAAGCTTGATTCACTTAACAACCACATGATTCATTTAACGACCATGGAAAAAAGGTGGTAAAATTGGGTGCAGCTCATTTAACAACCACAGTGCTTGGCGACGGAAGTTCCAGTTCCAATTGTGGTCGTAAGTCAAGGACTACCTGTAGTTGGAATGACTGCAACTTCAGGCCAAGAGCAGAATTGTTGTAACTGTACTAATATCCCCCTTCCACTGAGAGAAGCTCAAGGTGAGGTAGCTGGTGGCAGATTTCCCCTTCCTTTGCCTCAACAAGACCCCTGCAAGGTGGCTGGGCTGAGAGACGACGACTAACCGAGAATGACTCTGGCTGCTGTAGTCAAGCAGGGAATGGACTCCGTCTTGGTCCAACCCTGCAACTCGCCCTGAGCAGCTGTGCTATTTATTCCAAGCCGCCACGTTTTGCGAGCGCCTCGCAGTCGCTCCTCCGGGCTTAAGCATCTCTCGGCAGCAGCATTTGGGATGTGCCGGCTTGCCTCCTTGAAGCCACCAAAGGGGCTGGAACTGACATTGCTGTCTGCTGGCCCTTCAGGTGGATTTTAACAAGGAATTACAAAGCACTGTCCAAGGGGACTCGGGGCAGTACCTCCGGCTTCCTGAACATCGTGATGGAGCTGAAGAAGTGTTGCAACCACTGTTACCTGATCAAGCCGCCGGAGGAGAACGACAGGGAGAACAACCAGGAGCTGCTGCTGGTAGGTGGAGCTTGGGGAAGGCTTCCGGCAGTGTCGGGAGCAGGGAAGGCGAGACCTGGCCGATTTGTACAATTCCTTTGCCTGGAATATGCATCGCCGAGGCAGTCCAAGTCCCCAGTGCCGAGGCCTTGCATGTCAGAGTCCTCCTGTAAATTGCATTTAACCCTGCAAGGCTACAGGTGCTGGGATGGATGCCCTGCTTTTCTTGGGATTTGTGCATTGCTTTGTTCCATGTTGAGGGTGACAACTCCTCATTTGGGGCTTTAAAACAAAGAGTTGCAGCCATTTCTGAATGAGCCTCTGGGTTTAGAAGCAGTATACCTACCTTGAAATGGGAATTGCCAGGGACAGAATCCAAGTATGGTAGATGCCTCACGTTCTCCCTGGGGCTTTCCAGAGTTTGTGAGTTAGATGCTGTAAGATACTGGATGCCCGACTAAACTGACTTTTTTTTTGTGGGTTGGGGAGATAATTTCTTTGTTTTGTGTGCATGTGCACAGTGTTGTTGGTAGTGCAAGTAAGGTTCTTGATAGCTTTAGATGCATGGCTGATTTATTAAAGCGTGGGTGCATTTTGAGGGCATTTTGTGGATTTTTTGGCTTTTATTTTAAAGTCTGAATATCAACAAAGAAATTAGGGATTTAGTCAGAGACGGAACCCATAACATTGTTAGCTGTTAGTGTGGCTAAGCATGACGTGCTGGAGAAGAGTTGATGTAAAGTTGAGGAATAGGTTAAGAAGCTCTAATACAGGTACTCCTTGCTTAACGACTGTTTAGCGACTGCCCGGAGTTATGACTGCGCAAAAAGAAATCTGACTTATGACTCGTACTTATGATCATTGCAGCATCCCTGTGGTCACATGATCGCGATTCGGACCACTTGGCAACCATCACGCATTTACAACTGTTACAGCATCCCGCAGTCACATGATCACCATTTTCAACCTTCCCAGCCAGCTTCTGATAAGCAAAATCAATAGGGAACTGTGTGATTCACTTAACGACCATGTGGTTCACTTAACAACTGCGGTGATTTGTTTAATGGCTGCTGCAAAAATGGTCATAAAATGGGGTCCAGATTCGCTTAATGACCGCATTGCTTAGCGACCTAAATTCCATTCCAAATTGTGGTTGTTAAGCAAGGACTACCTGTACTTAACATTTTATAATGCTTCCAAATGCCCCAAGGGCTTCACGTGATCTCATGGTAACTTGAGATCAACCCTGAAAGTCAGCTTTCCCTGACTTGGGTACATCAGACATATTGAACTAGGACTTCCAATCTCCCCAACCAACATAGCCACCCATTTCGAGGGTGTCAGGTTGTGGAAGATGGTCTATAAGAAATTGTTCCCGCAAGGATACAACCTATTGCGCTCACGGGCAAGGTGAGATTAGAACTAGAGCCATCCTCCTAGTATTCATTTTCATTGTTCTGTCTATTAGTTCACTAAAACTAGCATGGTACCCAGTTGCTCAGTCACTTTGCTCCATCAGGTTTCGAACCACCGCGTCACATTGACTTTGTCTCCTTAGTCTTTAATCAGGAGCAGCGGGAAACTCATCCTTTTGGACAAACTACTCACCAGGCTACGTGAGAGGGGAAATCGAGTCCTCATTTTCTCCCAGATGGTGAGAATGTTGGACATCTTGGCGGAGTACCTGGCCATCAAGCACTACCCTTTTCAGGTGAAGACCAGAGAATTGGGCCGAGGGGGGGGGCAGAAGGTGCTCAAGTGTGTTTTGTCTCACAATGGGTGTGGGAGGTGGACCAGCCTTAAGGGGGATTTTTGCAGACAACTGAATCATGCAGCTTTCCTGAAGAATCTTTTGCTATATGGGCAAGGGTTCTGCTTCCTATTATCCCCTGCCAGGCATTGGATGATGCCATACGGGAGGTTTTTAGTGCAACTCTGCATGTGTCTGCTGCTCTGATTGGAAGCTGCTTTGTTGGCTCTTCTGAAGTTTGACAGCACGTTGGGGACATGGAGATATGGGCTTGCTGTTCACAAAATGGATGCCCAGTCAAGGCATTCATCTTCTTTTTGGCACAGGCTTGCTATGACTTTGAGCCAGTCCTTCCCTTTCTGCCTGAGCACCAGTGTGGTTAAGTGGTGGAGCTGTTGGATTGTGCATGGGGAGACCCAGGTTCTGGTCCCCCCTCAACCACAGGAGCTCCATGGGAGACTGTGGGCTGGTCACACTCTAAGCCCTAGACTTGGAAGTTGACAAACATCTGTCTACCAGCCTGCCCTGGATAGTAGATTACAGTCCATTATCTTCAGTGAAGAGACCCTTTTCCTGCAGTGCATTGATTCAGGCTGATAATACCAATAATATGGATATAGATGCAGACACACACACTCATATTTAACCTCTCCAAATGTTTGGCTCTATCCCTTTGTGATATTTTGCCTTGGTAACTGTACTTAACAGAGAGAGCCAGAAATGAGTCAAGCATATGATGTTGTTTGGGTTCTCACAACATGATTAACCCAGCTATTGAATTAACCTGTATTCTGGGTTTGTACATGTGTTGAAAAACTGGCTGAATTCACAGAGCACCCTAAGACACACAATCCCAAACCAAAAATCAAACGTAGCCACTCTTGGTTTGTTGCAAGACTAGACACAGCTACTTGGTCTTTAGAAGTCCTGGATCAAAGTATTGTGTGAACTCAGCCAGCCTTGCACCAAGTCGGGCCACTGGGCCTTCTGACTTGGTATTCTTTAATCATCTGGGTGTTGGAATTAGTACAGGTCTCTATTACTTTCCTGAAATTTTTAACGTCTTTCCTTGGCATGCAGGAGACTGTAACTGGGATAGTTGGGTTTCCCACCTGGAGAGCAAGCTCATTACTGCTTGGAGTTGCTCGCTTTCCACTGACCTCTGCCTCACTCCCCTTTTTCCCATAACCACGCTTCACAGGTTATTCCTGGCTTGGCTTCAGGAACCTGGTCTTCAGCCTCCTGGCCACCATTCCCAGCAGCAGCGGCGGCAGGGTTATTTTTAATCGTGGTTATTTTTAGACTGTTGTCTTGCTCTAAGCTGAAGAAAACATTCAGGGGAGAGTTGAGTTTCTGGAGGAGAAGCCGGGGCAACTGAGGTGGGGTGGTGATCATTCCCTGGAGATCCCCTGACCCGTTTGCCATTGTTTTCTGCAGCGCCTGGACGGATCCATCAAAGGAGAGATCCGAAAGCAGGCCCTTGATCATTTCAACGCAGAAGGCTCAGAGGTATGGCTGCTGCCGGTTGTGTAAACGGGTGTTTGTGTGTGTGCAGTGGCTGCCTAGGAAAGGGATAACAAGGTGTAGCCAGGTGTGCCTCCTTGATGGAGTGAAGAAAGATGTCTTTTGTATTTCTTTTTGCAAGGGTTTGGGGATCTGAAAGGTCTGGAGGAGGCTGGCAGCATCGAACACGGGAAGGAAAAGTTTAGCCTGTACCCGTGTTTTGCCGAAGGACCAAGTGTAGGTCACTTGCAGCTTCTAGCTGCAGTGGAAACATTCTTTGCCTAGCCAGCACCTCTTCGCACACAGCTTGTTTTGAGCTGTGTTGACACTTCTGCCGGCTACCTTATTAGGGGAGAGAAGGAACCTTGCGAAACAGAGGAAAAGAGACGTCCCATCAGAAGTTAGAAGCTTACTCCAAAAAGTCTCTTGATTTACAGGAATAAAGAGAGACTTTCTGGTACAATCTGTGATTTGTTTATCTAGAAAAATCCCACTGAGTTTAATAGGGCGTAATTCCCAGAGTATGCAGAGAATTGAAGTCTCTGTTAAAACAGCAAATGTTAATGGGTTGAATTTGCACGTAGGTAAAAAATAAATTAATTTTGGAGCCAGTTTTCTCATAGGCATTACATAACAGGAGCATGTTTCTGAGGAGGCATTTTCTTATTTATACTTTATTTCCTGTTTTGGTTCCTTTCTACCAGCCTTATCCTGCCTGGTGCCCTCCAGATGTGTTGGCTGAAGATGATGGAAAAGGTAACCTTAATGTATCTGGAGGGCACCAGCTTGGAGAAAGCTGCTTCACACCCTGGGTTTCCAAGAGAGAATCTCTCCCAGGCACTGGACAATGTGAGCAAAAACGGATGGATATGAAAAAAATGGATATGAACAGCAGCAACAAATCACGATTGCCCGAGAAAATCTGCAGAAAGTTTAAACTTCCCAGCTAATTTCAGAAGAGGCAATCTGTGGTACTGTGGGTGAAAAGAGAGAACTCCTTTGAAGCAATTTTCATAATTATATTAAAATAATAATTGTTTTCCATGGGTGCTTTCCTTATGGAAACAAGGACTCCTTTTAGTAGTTTAGCCTTTTTGGAGTGTGTTGATCTGGGACCAATGCAGCCTTCACAGTAGGAGCCATGAACCCATGCAGCTGATGCTTATAGCTAATGTCAGCCTTACCAGGTAGACCAGACAGGAAACACGACCAGATGAAGTCATTCTACTTTATTGTAAGGCTACATTAACAGAATCTTGCAAGTCTGAAAGTACAAATCTCCCATTTCCTTTATAGCCTGAGAAGCTAGGGAGGGTCCCTTCTGAGCCTCCTTCTCCACCCATTATGCACCTGAGGGCTATGCCATCTCTTATCTGACCTTCCCTAGGCACCATCTCTTTGCCCCATCTCCCAAGGTCTTTCCCACATACCATTACACTAGTGAAGTGGTTCAATATGTGGGAGAAGGGCTGCTTAAATCAGGGTTGATGGATTCAGCACCTTCACCCTCCGTATTTTCCTAAGTTTGAACAGCAGTTGTAACCATCACCTCTGAACTCATTCAAGTTACTTCCTTGAATGTTTTGAAGTTGGCAGCAAGGGGCCTCCTTCCATGTCAAAGGTTCTACTCCCTCCCTCTCTGTTCCGGTTTTTTGTTTTCATAAAACAACAACAACCTACCACCCTTTCATAAACAACCAAATCCACCAATGTAAGAGGATGCGTTGGACTGAATCCTTCTAAGAGTCCTAATTCACTTGGGGATGTTTGAAAGCTTTGCAGTCCTCAACTTGAGGCTGCAGACTCCATGCAGACCCCAGGGCCTCAGGGAAATCTCCAAAAATTGTTACCAAATTATCATTCCAGTAGTGGTGGTGGTGGTGGTGGTGGTGATGATTGCTGCTGCTGTTGTTGTTGTTGTTGTTAATCATAACAATATGATAAAAGAGGGAAACAATGAAACGTGCTTGTGCTTGGAGAGTAAACATATTAACTATAATTTCATTTAAATTAATTTAAATGTCAGTGAAATCACATGAAATGTAGTTTTTGCCTTGGCTCTGTCCATTGCTATTTTGAGTGCAGTCCTGAAATACTACTCAAGGACTGAGTGTACCTCAGGAAAAGTTGCCCACCTCTTCAAGAGATCACTGCCCCCCCATCTCCATTCCACACTTGTCACAAGCCAGCCTGTCCTGTTGTAAGTAGGTCAGTCATGGGAAGAAGCAAGGAAGTATTCTCTTGCCTGATTGCCTTGAAGAATTTTGTGCTTGTCCCAGGAGACCAGGCTGTCCTGCTTTACAGCTCTGTGTAAACTAGTAACTGTTGTAGAAGGCATGTAATTTTGGGACAACCCTTCATGCCTCCATCCCACCTGCTTGTGATTTAGAGTACGTGAGCCGCTTGCTCTTAAAATGCACCATTGTGGCTGCAATTCATGCTACCTGACCAGTACTTTGCTGACTGTCCTTCTGGACCTAGGCAGACACAGGCAATGTATGTCCCCTTTGTCACATATGCTTAGGACTTCTGCTTTCTACTGTCCACACGAGCTGGTGGCCTGGGGATCAACTTGGCATCGGCTGACACTGTGGTGATCTTTGATTCAGACTGGAACCCCCAGAATGACCTACAGGCTCAGGCCCGGGCTCACCGGATTGGGCAAAAGAAACAGGTTAGTGGAAAACATTCTCCCTCCTTCTAGGTCTTCTGCAGATGTGGTGGGTTCCTAGCCAGGGGAATTAGGGATTCTGGGAGTCAACGTTCAGGGGATCTGAAAGGAGACAGAATGGGGAAATCTAGTTAACAGCCAGATGATAGCAGTCTGGAAATTAATTCTTCCCCAGTTGTTTTATCTTCTCTTGCTGCAAGTACAATGTCAGTTGCCCCTTCCTTCTCTGAGCAGCGGAATTAGAACTGGAACCAAGGGAGGAGGGTAGTGATAGAATGGAACCTCCCCTACTGGTCATTTAGTGGTTGAGTAGCCCATGGCAGTGGCATTTCAGCTACTAGCTAGAGATTCTGGGAGTTGAAGTCAACACATCCAGAAGGCATTAAATTGGGCAAAACTGTGGAGCAAAGACTTAGACAAATGTGTGGCCCTTCTTCAGTTGGCATGGTCCAAAGCATGCCGACGATTCCAGGTTTTCAGTCCCTGCCATTTCCGGATTGATAGGCTGGCAAAGAAAACTCTGTTTTTCTTGAAACAGCAGGCAGAAGATCAGATAATATAGGAAGAGGGAACTTTGGGGGGAATTTGGAAGTTGGAGATTGTCAGATGTTCTCAGAAAGTGGCTGCTTTGGTGGACATAGCTGGACACAAAACACCCATTTACCAAAAGGTGAAATAGCACTGGTGGGATGACCTCTACGTTTGTTGGCAAACAAATAAGATATTAGAATTAGCTTTGGTTTGCAGCATGCTGGTATTTTATACCTGTTTATTAAAGAATTCTTTTAAAATGTCAGGTGGGTCATTGAACTAGGTATACATCCAAGAGAGATTTCTAGGCCTCACATTGGCTGCACCTGGGATAAAAGAGCTATCTATAAAGCCATTTCACACATCCCCTGGGTTCTGCAGGTAAACATCTATCGCTTGGTTACAAAGGGGACAGTGGAAGAGGAGATTATAGAAAGAGCCAAGAAGAAGATGGTGCTGGACCATCTCGTGATACAGCGGATGGACACCACAGGCCGGACAGTTCTGGATAACAACTCTGGCAGATCCAAGTAAGGACATGGGAGATGTGCATTCTGGTGTGCTGATCGAGGTGGCTCTCATATAGTGCCTTTTGTAAGTAAAATCTGGGAAGGTGATAAGACTCCAGACTCTGAACTGATCAGTACCTTGTTGGTGATGTGATTTTTTGGCTATTCTACAAGAGCATTGGAAGATTTTAGTCAGTTTAAGTATATGGAAGTAGTAAACTTTCCTTCCTTTATGAACAGGATGAGAAAGGACAGGAGGAAAAGTAGCAATAACTCAGTAGACCAGTGCTTTCCAAAGTGCCGCCATTGGCGACACACAAACGGTGGCGGGGGCACGTGCGGCGGCGGGGACGTGCATGGCAGGGGGCGTGAGGCGGCGGCGGCCTCCGCTAAAACGCAGAAGCACTTATGGCGCGCCGCTGCCATCGCTGCTGCCGCCGCCGCCGTGCACACTGCCGCGCCGCCGCCGTGCACGCCCCCGCTGCCGCTTCCGGGTTGTGTTGGGACACACCAAACTCTGTGTTGCAGCACACTAAAGTGTCACAACACACAGTTTGGAAAGCTATGCAGTAGACCCTGGAATTTTATTCAGTTTAGGAGACAATACAAACCAAGTGATTTAGCATCAATCATTGTTTTGACAGTTTGATGAAATAAAATGAGCTGGGTTATATTTATCAGTCATATACTGTATGGTCATTGATACATAAATGCATGCCTTGTGCTAAGCTTGCTAATTGTCTTTTTTTTTTTTTTTTTTTTAAAAAGCAGTGTTTATTCATAAAATTGACCATTTAATTGATTTTAAAAAGACAAAAAGAAGGATTTTAGCTATTCAGAACTGCAAATTCCCTGGTTTCTGCAGCGCAAGAGAGGTTGGGAGTTGGATGGGACTTCTTCTCACCAAGGGATTAAGACTGAGGAACTAGATCACTTGATATCCTGGGAAAGTGAGCCAAGATATGCTCCAGATAATTGTGAACTGGGAACCTTTGTGAGAGCCAGTGGCTTCATGTTTTTCTCTAGTTCAAACCCATTCAACAAGGAGGAACTGACCGCCATCTTGAAGTTTGGAGCTGAAGACCTTTTCAAAGAAGCAGAAGGGGAAGAATCTGAACCTCAGGTGAGTTTTCTGGTCCGTATTCTTGGTGGAGATTAACTTGATTCTCCTTGGGATGCTCATTTGAAATTGGCAGAGATTTAGCCCCAGCATAGACCAATGCCATCAATTTCCATACTAGAACCTTAGAAGGACGAAGTTAATTAAATATTTAAATGCACCCGGCAAGGCTCAAATATATCTTGGCCATTCTCCTTCCATGTGGGTCAGACTCATTGATCCTGGCCTGCTGAAATTTCACAAGATCCCCACATCCCATGGGAATTTAGCAAGCTTCATTCTGAGATCTTACAAAATTCCACAATACTTCCCATTAGAACACCATAATCTCCCAAGATTGTTCAGTAATTTTAGTATGCGTTTTATCATTAACTTTAAACTTTTAAAAAACTTCTTTATATTTTAATAATAATTTATTAAATATGTTTTGCATTTGTTTTACATTTTGTTTGCCACCTTGAATGCTGACCAGAATAGAAAAGCGAGGTATAGATCAAATATCTCATGCAATGATGTCAACATTTCACTAGAGTTTAGCCATGTCTATATCTTTCAAACTTAGTTTGGGTTTTTATTGAATCAGAGAGGAATGGGTGCCAGTTTAGAGTGTAATTGGTCCTTCCTCTTCCCCCTCCCTCGTGATGGCTCCTGATAATGGAAGAGATGCATAACCCCCATTGAAGGTAGACTATCCATTTGACAGTCTAAAACTAAAGGACATATTTGTGTAATTCAAAATCCAAATCAAGCTGGGTATTTTGTCTTTCCAAAGTTTTCAAATCTTGAGCTTCTTCATACTATCTCTCTCGGTCCCTTGAAGTGCTGTTCCTACATTGCTTTCTTCCCAAGTTTGTTCTTATTGTGAACTCAGTCTCTGTAGACTCTCTTGTTCCATTCTTGGTGTGTGTCTGATTGCACTCTTGCCCACGGTTCCAGGAAGTGGACATTGAGGAAATCTTACGCCTGGCTGAGACACGGGAGAACGAAGCGTCCTCAAGCGCAACGGACGAACTGCTCTCACAGTTTAAGGTACAGGCTCAGAAAAGGATGTTGCCAGAAGCATCCAAGGTTTCAGAATTTGTCGTCATTACCAGCATAGCTGAAGGGTGATTGAGGTCATGATATGAACATCGCTAGAACATAGGACAGTGTGGTGTGCCAGACCTTAAAATGCTTTTCCCAGTTTCCTGTTGGTGTGGCTGTTCAACCAGGAACATTTTGGATGTAAACGTTCTGCTTAGCTCATGAGCTCCTGCAATTCAGTCTCTTGCAGCTCTTCCATTCTTCTGAACTTCCCAGTAAAAATGATGTCCTGCAGGTGAACTTTCTGTTCTTATCCAGCAAGAGAAGTCTGCTCTGCTTTTCTTAGATACTTCCAGCCCTTGAAACACACAAGTCCTGAAATAAATAAATACATAAATACATACATACATACATACATACATAAATACATACATACATACTTTCTTAATTATCTCTTTACTAATCAGATCACATAAAATGAACTCTATAGCCAGTTTTCCAACAAGATGGGGATAAAATCTAATCTATCTGTTTGACTTAACAGAGATGAACAACCTGAGACTCCCAAGACCTTCAGGGATATCTGAGCAACTTGAAAAGCGCCATCCAATAAGAAGCTTATTGGATGGCAATAAGCAATAAGTGACAGAAGGGGAAATGGATGGGGCTTAATATGAACTGCATTTAATTCATTTCGTTTCGTTTCAATGGAATATATGTGTAAACAGTGAAATGCTGGAAATAAAACACATTCTAATTTTCTCCCAGGCCTGCTCATTTTCCAGCAGCACACTGCTCAAAAGCCCAGCATGGCCCTTGGCCTGAAGAGAAAGTGCTCCCCTGCTTTAAATGCAGTTTGATATGTTTGAATTTCTCTAAACAGTGGAATAGCATAGTGTTGCGTGCCCAATAAGGTGTTCCACGTTCATATTCCATCTCTGCCCAGTGGCCTTGGTTACAGAACAAGCTTGCAGCCTTTGTTTCCCCTCCTTTTCATAAATGTTCTTTATGTAGAATTGAAATGGAGACATGGAGAGAGAAACCTATTCATTGCATCTAAAAAATGCATTGAAAATGGAAGCCCAGTATGGAATGCCTGGTTGTTTCTCCTCTCAGGTAGCAAACTTTTCCACAATGGAGGAGGAAGAAGCAGAGCTGGAGGAGAAATCTCAGAAGGATTGGGATGATATCATTCCTGAGGAGCAGAGGAAGAAAGTGGAAGAAGAGGAACGTCAGAAGGAACTAGAGGAGATATACATGCTGCCCAGGATTCGTAGCTCGGCCAAAAAGGTAGTTTTGTGCTGCAGGACCCAGAATGGGAGACATTGCACCTACTTCCACTAATGTTTGCTTTAGTTGTGGGAAGGAATGTTCCTAAGATCGAGCTTGTAAGCATTTGTACTGTCTGCTGAAATCTCAGTAGTTGGAGAAGTTGGTACCTAAAGTTTTCATATTCCATAAGGAAGGTTGAGTGCTCCTGTACTGCAGTTTGATCTCAGGACATCATGTTGATGATATATCCCTCCTTAATTTTGTATGCTTATTTAAATCACACTGGGTAGATGGAAACATGGTCAGACTCAGCCTATACATACAGTCCTTGGGATAAGTCAATTTGTTCAGCAACCGTTCAAAGTTATGATGGCGCTGAAAAAATGGACTTAACGACTGGTCCACAAGCACTGAACTGCCAACGCAGACTGTTTTATTTTCTAAGCCTGCTTCTGAGTTTTCAGGAAGCCCAGAGGCCTTATTGGGTGGTGGTGGTATTATTATTTAAATGTACAGTATATGCCACCTGACTCCCAGCAATTCTGGGTGGTTTACAAAAAATGATTTAAGAGTCGCTTGCGAGATGGGCAGTACAGTAATGTGAGAAATAAATAAATAAATAAATAAATAAATAAATTTAAAATGTGAGAAACAATACAAGAAAAACAACAAGAAACAAAAGAAGGGTGGAGGTGGAATTTTGTGAGGTGGCTGGCTGGCTGGCTGGCTGGATGATGGATGGATGATGGATGGATGGATGGATGGATGGATGGATGGATGGATGGATGGATGGATGGATGGATAGATTAGATAGATAGATAGATAGATAGATAGATAGATAGATAGATAGATAGATAGATAGATGATAGATAGATAGATAGATAGATAGATAGATAGATAGATAGATAGATAGATAGATCAACCTTGGTTTAAAGGAGGCTTCAGTCATCCTCACCACATCCTGGCCCCTTTGAAACACCAGCAGGCTGGAGGCCTTTCAGATATAGATGGTTCTGCTGGAGATAGACATTTTGCTTTGCAGAAGGGTAAATTCACACTCCTTGGTGGGTACTGAGAAACGCATGGGCAAACATGTTCCTGAGGACACAGGCTCAAGGCAGTGGGTGGCATTTGAAACTCCAGCTGTTGCTTCTTAAATCTCCTATCACATCATGGAGCATTGAGTGTTTGGGTGCTAAGTAGCTAACAGCATCTGCCCTAGATGATCTTTCTATCCTCAGCCTTTGTTTGGCCCTTACAGGCCCAGCCCAATGACAGCGATTCGGATGTCGACATAAAGAGAAAGCTGCAGAGGTCGTCTGGTTCAGAGAGTGAGACAGAGGACTCCGACGACGACAAACGGCCCAAACGCAGAGGGCGGCCTCGGAGTGTTCGGAAGGACATGGTGGAAGGATTCACGGACACGGAGATCAGGAGGTTAGCACCGGATCGGGGCTGCTCCTACAGGGAGAAATCCAGGGGATTCTTTTGGACTTCTTTCTCATCCTTTGCCAGAGTGATGGGCAGGCTGTATCCTTAACATCCTTAATTTAAAAAAAAAATACAGTATCTCTGCAAGCTTTTAACAAAGGTCATATAAATTTTATTAGTTTTTAAATTTACATAGATAAAAGTTTGAAACAGAAAAGAAAATGGAAATACAAATCAAAGAAAGAAAGAGAGTAAAAAAGTGTAGTAAAGCAAAAAGATAAAGATGAAACATAGAAATTAGTCAACTTCCGATTTGTCTCTGGTCATAGTAATTTAACAATTTTATCTTACATGCTAGGTCTATATAAAACATTAAAAAACATTTCTTGTCTATTATATCAAAATATATATATTTTAATCTTCAAATCCCCATATAAGCTTTGCTCCTCCCGCATCTTGTAAATAGTCAGTTAATGGTTTCCACTCTTTAAGAAAATAATAATTTGAATTTTCTTTTAATAAACATGTCAATTTATCATTCTCTGCCATATCCATCAATTTTAACATCCAATCTTGTATCGTAGGCAAAATCTGGTTTTTCCAATTTTGTGCATATATAAGTCTTGCTGCTATAATCATGTATTGCATAATTCTTGTGAATAGCTTCCCAAGTTGTCCATCAATTATTCCCAACAAAAAAAATTCTGGTTTAAATGGAACTTGAATTTGTAATATGTTTTGCATCAATGAATGTATTTGAGTCCAAAATTTCTTTGCAATCTCACATGTCCACCACATATGGTAAAAAAAAACCTCTTTTTTTTTACATTTCCAACATAAGTTGGAAACATTCCCATACATTTTAGAGAATTTTTGTGGGGTCATATACCATCTGTACATCATCTTATAAAAGTTTTCTTTTAAATTATAGCACAAAGTAAATTTTAGTCCTTTAGTCCACATATCTTCCCATTGTTGTATTTGAATATTATAACCAATATTTTTAGCCCATTTAATCATACAATCTTTAACTTGTTCCTCTACCATTTCACCTTTTAACAATAGTTTATACATTTTTGCAATTAGATGATCATCAGCTTCACATAGTTGTATCTCGAATTCTGATTTGGTTTGTTCAAATTCAAAGTCTTTCTTATCTGATTTAAATTTCTCTACAAGTTGCATATATGAAAGCCATTGAAAAGTATATCCCTCTGATGCCAATTCTTCTATTGATTTAATTATATATTGTCCTTGTTCTTTCTTTAAAAAATCTTTATAGGTTAACCATTTATCTTTAATTCTTACTTCTGTTCTATAGAATGCTTCTTGCATAGAGATCCATAAAGGTCTTTTATAACATAAAATTAGTTTATATTTATTCCAAATTCTTAACAAGGATCTTCTAATATAGTGATTTTTAAAATCTACATTAACTTTAACTTTTTGTTGTTGTTGTTGTTCAGTCGTTTATACCACAAATACCCATGCCATCCATATCTTAGTTCATGTCCCTCCAAATTCAATAATTTTTCATTTTTCAAAACTATCCATTCTTTAATCCAAACCAAGCAACAAGTGGCATAATACAATTTCAAATCCGGCAGACCTCGTCCTCCTCTTTCTTTAGAGTCTTGCAAAACTTTATATTTTACTCTTGTTTTTTCCCCTTGCCAAATGAACTTGGAAATATCTTGCTGCCCTTGTTTAAAAGGTTCTTCTGATGCCAATATAGGTAGTGTTTGAAAAAGATATAAAATTCTTGGCAAAACATTCATTTTAATTGCTGAAATTCTACCTAATAATGATAATTGCAATTTTTCCCAATGGTCCAAATCTTTTTTAATATCCATCCAAAGTGGAATATAGTTATTCTTAAACAACTTAACATTTTTAGCTGTTAAATATACTCCCAAATATTTTACTTTTTCTTCCATTGAATATCCTGTTATTTCTTTCAATTTCTCTTGTTGATGATGGTCCATATTTTTAGTCAAAACTTTTGTCTTCTGTAAATTCACTTTGAACCCTGCTAGCGACCCAAAGTCTTTTAATTTCTGTATTAAAATTTCAATTCCATCTAGTGGATTCTCCAAAGTAATGACTAGGTCGTCTGCAAAGGCTCTTAGTTTATAAACTTCTTTTTTAACTTTGATACCATGGATACCATCATCCTGTCTAATATCTCTCAGTAAAACCTCTAATACCAATATAAACAAAAGTGGAGATAATGGACAACCTTGTCTAGTACCTTTTTGAATTTCACATACTTACTAAATTCTCCATTAACAATTATTTTGGCAAATTGTGGAGTAAATATTGATTTAATCCATTTTATAAAATTTCCTCCAAAATTCATATTTTCCAGTACTTTGAACATAAAAGGCCAATTTAAGTTGTCAAAGGCTTTTTCAGCATCAATAAATATCAAGGCAGCTTGTTTATCATAATGTTGTTCCAAATATTCAATTACATCTAATATATTTCGGACATTGTCTCGGATTTGCCTCTTGGGCAGAAATCCAGCTTGGTCTTGATGAATATAATTCTTAAGAATATTTTTCATTCTTTCTGCTAGTATTGTTGTAAATATCTTATACTCGTTATTCAATAAAGATATTGGTCTGTAATTCTTAGTTAATGTCAAATCCTGTTGTTCTTTGGGGATCAGTGTTATATGTGCTTCTTTCCAAGTTTCTGGCATGGTTCCTGTTTCCAAAATAGAATTCATGGTCTTCTGCAAAGGTGGGCATAAATCATCCTCAAAGCATTTATAGTAGGCTGCTGACAATCCATCCGGTCCAGGAGCTTTTCCACTACTAATTTTCTTGAAAGCCTTTACCAATTCTTCTTTTGTTATAGTATTGTTTAGTATCAATCTTTGTTGATCATTAAGAACAGTTAGGTTTTGTTTACTCAAATATTCTTCAATATCATCTAAATTGACATCTTGTTTTTTATATAATTTAGAATAGTAGTCATGAAAGGCTTTTTGAATGTCCGTATTGTTCACCAAAGTTTTCCCTTCATGTTGAATATTGGTAATCAAATTCTTTTGTCTTTGTTTCCTCAATTTGTAGGCTAGCCATCTACCTGGTTTGCATGTTCAAAATATTTTTGTTTTGTAAATTTCATTTGAGTCTCTATCTCTTGAGTTAATATCATTGACATTTGCTTTTGTAAAAATTTAATTTGAGTGAACAAAGTATCATCCATTAGTTTATCTCTTAAACCTATCTCTTTACTCTTAATTTCCTCTAAAATCAATTGAATTCTTTTTTGTTTCTTCTTCCTCATTTGAGCATTATATTGAATAAAGTAACCCCTCATATATGCTTTACTGGCTTCCCATACGGTTTGAACGTTAGTACCTTTGTTCAAATTAAATTGAAAATATTCTCTTAACTTTTTTTTACATACATCAACTACATCATTATTCCGAAGTAATGACTCATTCAATCTCCATCTAAATACATTCCGTTGCCCTTTTAAGAGTCAACATTACTGGATTATGATCTGAAAGGGTCTTAGGTAATATATCAACTTTACTGATATCCATCATCAAGTTTTTAGATATAAAATCATGTCTATTCTAGAATGTGATTTAAATCTCTCTGAGTAATATGTGAATTCTCTGGAAGTCCCATTCATGCATCTCCAAATATCTTGTAAGTCCAGCATCTCTTTCAGGTCAAAAATGTTTGCGGCAATTTTCCCTGTTTGTTTTATTTCTTTTTGTGACTGTCTATCCAGTCTGGGGTAAATTACCCCATTCCAATCCCCCATAAAACACCAATTGTCATAAGTTAAGACCAAGAGTTTATCCATCAAATTTTTGTAAAATACTCCTTTATCCATATTCGGTACATAAAGTCCAACTATCAATGTTTTAATTCCTTGTATATTAATTTCTACTGCAATATATCGACCCTCTTCATCAGCTAATATCAATTTTGGATTTAACTTTGGTTGTACATATAGAACTACCCCCTTAGTTTTTTTATATCCAGCCGAAATAAATTCTTCTCCAAGCTGTTTTTGAATCAAATATTTAGTGTCTTTTTTGCAAATATGAGTCTCTTGTAGGCAACTTATATCCAATTTCAGTTTTTTCAGAAAATGAAATATCTTTCTTCTTTTCTGTGGGGAATTAGCCCCATTAATGTTCCATGTCAAATATTTATATTCCATTGACATTTTATTCTTTAAAATCTCTTTGTCAAGTCCACACCTGTAGTTCCCTTCTCAGATAAATCTTCTGCCTTCTCTTTATCTTTCGATGTTTCTCCTCCTTCTGCCAATTCTCCGTCTGGTAAACCCATTTCTTTCTTATATTTCTCTAAGAAGGCTTTTGCTTTTAAGATGGAAGTTATTCTGAATCTCTGCCCTTTGAACGTAAACCATACGCCTTCTAATTTTTCCCATCTAAATGAAATACTATGTTGCTTTAGTTTATGTATAAGGAAAAAATAGTCTTTTCTTTTCCTTAATATTCTCAGGGGGATTTCTTTTAATACAATTATTTCCTTCCCTTCTATATTTAATCTAGTATTATAATGTTTCCTCAGAATTTGCTCTTTTGTGACTTTTCTTACAAAATATATCAATATGTCTCTAGGAACTTTTTTTTCCTTGGCATAACGTGAGTTTACTCTAAATATCTTGTCTATCTCCAAATCTAAGTCTTGTTCTCTTATCTCCAAAAATTTAGCCAATTCAAAAATCATCCTTTCTCTCACATCTTCATCTACTTGTTCTGGAACTGCTCTAAGCCTCAAAATATGCTCTTTCTCTCTCATTTCTGCTAAGGCTGTGATATCTAAATTATATTTAATCTCTTTAATGGCATATTCTGATTTAACTTCTAATTTTTGCATTTGGTTTTGCGTATCTTTAAGTTCTCCTGACAGAGAATTCACCACTTCCTTAACTGTTTGAATTTCTTTTTTGAAATCTTGCTTAATCTCTTGGGTTATTTCTTTCTTCATGTCATCCATCTTTTTGTCTAATTATGTAATTTGATCTTCCATCTGCTTCGTGGAGTCATCCATTTTCTTATTTAGTGCTGCAACAGCTTCTAGTATTTTTTTCATTTCTGGTAATAAGGTTTCTGAGGCAGATGTAGCAGGTGTAGCAGAATCAATAGGTGGTCCTCCAGTCTCCTCCTTCTTCTCTTTCTCCCTCTGTCTCGTTCCCAAAGACGCCATAGCCCTGCAAAAAAGAAGAAAAAAGGGAGAAAAGGGGAAGAAAACACAATACAACAATAATTGTTTAAAAAAGGGGAAAAATTAAAAGAAATTAAAAATTAAAAAAACAATAAAAGGAAAAGGAAAAAAAGAAAGGAGCAAATGTCCAAAAAGTTGTAAAAAAAAAATAAGGAAGCTCCTTTAAAAATTGTTCCTCTTAGTTCATTTATAATCCCTTATATATATAAATCCACGGTATTTCAGACATCCAAGATAAAAAGCCAGTAGGGACTTTTTGTTCTCCTGAAGTCAAAATCAAAGATAAGAATAGTAAATATTCCCAGGGTTTCACCTTCCCACTTGTAATTCTTCAATCCAACCACAAGTCAAAAAGGGAAAATGTTACTAGAAATATATAAAAAAAACCTCTACATTCCTAATAATAATCCAAATTGAACATTAAACAACTTGACTTTTTCCAAAAAAGCAAATCCAAACAGAATTCAAAGTTCAGAAAAAAAAGAGGAACTTAGATATATAAAAAAATAAGTTTTTTTTTCTTTCAGGCAGCAGTCCCAACATAAAAGTTTTAAAAAATAAAGTATTAATCACTCCATTTATGTCCAAACTCTAGTATAATATTTCCACAAAACGAAAAGAAAAATACCAATAATTGTCCATAGGTAGGAAACTCAAACCAAACTGAAGATAATAACGAAAGTCACTTTCACTTATGGCAAAGTCAATTAACTTTCTTTCCCACCGTTTAATCTTCCTTTAACAAGAAGAGAATAAAACACCAGCAATTATAAACCAAGTCCAGAGACAAATCTTAGCACTTAATAGGAAAAATAATATTTAAAAGTAAAAAAAAGTGTCTAAAAGGTTGATCCGGTAGCTACTTGTCTTATTCAGATTCACGGTGCTGTAGAGCTTCGCTTCTCTTCCAGTCTCCTTTCACCGCTTCAATCTCCCTTCCCCCGTGGTGGAAATACGGGGGTCGGGAGAGAGCAGCTACTTCAGAGACCCTTGTGGTTTATCTTCTGATCACCCTCTCTTTGAGGGTGATTTTTTGGCGATTTTTCTTCTTCCAAATCGTCTCAGACAGCTAACCGCGAAATCGAGGCTAAGAGCCTCGGTTCTTCGCTGCGCTCTGATCAACGCCCGGAAGTGAAAGTCGCTTTTAACAAAGGTCATAATGATGACCATTTGCAAATCAGGAGCTGAGAAAGCTTTCCTATGTGCCTCCTGGAAGTGTCAAGCAGTGTAGCCATACAGTCCAGTTAAATACATTTTAATGGATGAGTCACCTAATTGTTGATTCAGTCTTTTGGTTTACATTTAGATGGTCCATGTCCACTTCATTGGATGCATCTATAGTATTAAATTCTAATTAATAGGCACATCTACTATTTGATCCTTCCTTGTTTTAACTCGAGTGGAAACAATCCCTTGTTTGTATCTACAGTGTTTTCAGGGCAGGCTAGAAAAGGGGTTTAATGATTTTGCAAGTTCAAAATCCTGATGTCTGTAGAAAGCCACCTTATACTGAGGTCAGGCCGGTTGGATGGTCCAGTCCAGGATTATCAGCAGTGGCTGGCAACTCAAGGGCTCTAGACAAGAATCTTTCATCATCCTGGCTGGGGGATGCTGAGAATTGAATCTCTGATGCCCTGCATGCAAAGCAGGTGCTTTGCCACTCAGCTAGAATGAACGGGAGTGGCTGTGAGGGATGCCCTGCTGGGTGACTTCAGCCCTACCTACCTCACAGGGTGGTGTGGTGGGGATGAAAGGAGGGGAGATTAATCCGGTCATCTTGAGCATCCAGAGCAAAGTAAAAAGCTTCTGCAGCCTCCCTTTCCTTAACCTGGGTCAGTAGATATTGGGGAACTCGAGAGTTGCCATCTGGGCACATCTGGAGGGGGTTAAATTTAGGAGGGTGGGACTAGAACCATAAGGAGATTAAAAAATGGATGCGTTTAGCAAACATCTCTAACGGTTGTTGCTCTTCTTGTTTAAATTCTACAGGTTCATCAAGGCGTATAAGAAGTTTGGAGTTCCTTTGGAGCGGTGAGTGCCAGATTAGAGAGAACGTGTAGCTTACTAAACTGCAGTTGCGATGACATCAAAGCAAGGACATTGGGGTGATGATTAAACCTCGGGTGCCGTCGGGTTCATGTTGTGGTTTTTGTTTTAATCATTGTACACCACCCAGAATCACTTCCAGGGGATGGGTGGCCATATCAATTACTTAAATAAATACATACATAAATAAAATGATGTCATTGCATATATTATGCAATCTATTATATATGATGTCATCACACGTGCAGGCCTCCTGCAACCCCCTGGTAGGTTAGGGGGTAGAGTTGCATCTCCTGATCCCTTAGTATTGTCCATCCCTACATTTGGGCCTTCAAGTGGATAAGCAGGACCCATGAATACAACCTGTGGGTTTCCACGTGGCATGTGGGGTGCATAGTTAATTTTGTTTGGAGTGATTTTCCATCAAGGTGCTGTGACTTGTTCTCTGGTAGCTATTTTTAGTCCATCCATGTTCTGGAGGTGCTTTCCCTGTAGTGTGGAACTTCTGTAATGTTGTTTATATTGTTTGCAAAGCACTCCAGTCTTTTCAGTTACTGAAGGCAGCATACATATTCTTTGGTCCCTCCACAATTTATCATTGCAACAACCCTGTAAGGCAGGTTTACTTGAAAAGATAACGATTGGCCCCAAATCATTCAGTCAGCTTCTGTGATTCAGCAGGACTTTTTAAGTTCTAGCCTGGCATTCAAACACTTCCAGCTCAGTAACTCACTCTCTCTCTCATCTGTCCCACTGTTGCTTTGTTTTAAAATTTAGGGTAAAGCAACCAAGTCAGCAGTAAGATTAAGGAAATGTGTTTTGAAGCAGTGCCCCATTGGGTGGGGGCGGGGTGTCGTGTGTAGCTGTAGAGCACCCTTACTCTTCTCCATGTCCTCCTTTTTCAGACTGGAATGCATTGCTCGGGATGCTGAACTGGTGGACAAATCTGTAGCCGATCTGAAACGCTTGGGAGAGCTTCTCCATAACAGCTGTGCTTCAGCCATGCAGGAATATGAAGAACAGCTGAAGGAGAATCCAACTGAAGGTGAGGAAAAGGGCTTTTTTTGATGGGAAAGGCTGGTGGTCAACCCAGAAAGCTGCCTCAGAACCCAGGATTAGGAACCCGTCCTTTTACCAAAGGGAAATCAGCACCGTAGGAAGAATTCAGACTTAAGAAGACCTGAATTCTGCAACTAGTGTAAACTATGCCAATAGAGCGTATTCTTTTATGTTTGCATAATTGGTTCGGCATTTGCTAAATCAATGTTCCCCGCTGATTTCTCAGTTTCAGTTTTTCACTTCCAATATAAACTAGCCTGGGGCGTGCCAGGCTAGAAAGGTGGTGCTAAACCATTTAGAGACCGTGAGAGGTAACATCTTAAGATGGAATCACAGCAAAGCCTGAAAGTTGGGAATAGTATTTTTTTTAAAAATGTACAAATTCTGTCTGCTATGGCAACCTATGCCAGCCTGTCACCTAGGAATCCAATCCTGTTTGGACCCATAGATTTCGCCAAGCCTACAAGTGAGGAGAAACTGGTGGCCTTCAGAAGCCGCCTGATTTATGCTCTGAACCTGAACTGGCTTGTAGCTTGCAGTGGGTACTTGGGCCTGATTGGGTGGCCTTTTTGAATTTCCAGGTTGGAATGAATGAATGAATGAATGAATGAATTTATCGTATTTATACCCCGCCTATCCCCTCCCTAACGGAGGACTCTAGGCGGCTTACATACATATATATATTTTAACATTTCATACATATACATTTAAATCGCACGCTAAGGAAGGGGGTAAGGGAACCGACTTCTAATTGCCGAATTAGGAATTGCCCTGGCTACAGATTTATATGTGATCAGTCCCATGTTACCTGTAGAACCACTCAATTGCAGCTTCCTGCTCATTTTATAGGAAGTTGCCGATCTACTGGTGGGAAGTTGGGGTGGATTTTAGAGTTGTCTATCTTGACCTCTGCTGAGGTTACCAGATCTCAATGCCCTCAAAAAGAAATATTGAACTTAAACTTGTATATTGAGCTTACTGCCAACAGACTGAAGCAATGCCATTGTAACCTAAAATAAATACTTCTTTTTTTTTTTGGTATAGTTTTATTATTTTTTTAAAAAAATAAAATAAAAACTAATACGAACTAATATAAAGTGAGAAAAAGAAAAGAAGAAGAAAGAAATCAAAGAGAAAGCTAAAAGTGCAAGAAAGGGGGGGAAAGTAAAAGAAAAATAGAAGAGAAAGAAAAAAGATACCAAGAGGTCGTTTCCCATCTTCTTTACAGCAGTTATAAGTACAATTATAAATTTACCTCTTACTCTAGATTACAAAATGACTCTCTTCTTTCCATAATAAATAAATGTTTCTGTAAAACATTCCTGGAGTCTCCTCAGGTGACTTTTGACCACCTGAGCGATCAGACAAATATCTGACTGCACTCCCAGTTTGGGGGTGATTTCAAAAAAACCCATGGTGCAAAAACCGCTCCTCCTTTTCCAAAATCACAGGCTGATACCTTTAGCCCCAAATCAGGAACATACATACATACATACATACATACATACATACATATATACATATATACATATATACATACATACATACATACATACATACATACATACATACATACATTTATTTATTGTGGTATTTATACCCCGCCTATCCCCTCCCTAATGGAGTACTCTAGGCGGCTTACAAGCATATATATACATTTAATTATACAATTCACAAATCACCATTGCGTGAGGAGAGGGGGTAAGGGAACCGACTCTTCCAGACTCTGGACTACAATTCCCAGGATGCCTTGAGCCGGCTGCTGACGTCCTGTAGCTGTTGCATCATGTTAGACGTCTCAGATGCTGATCTGTACTTTAAATGAAACTCCCAACTCGCCCCACCTGATTGTCATTGAACTCTGTGTGTCTCCCTTTTTTTTCAGGCAAAGGGCCAGGGAAGAGGAGGGGCCCCACAATTAAGATCTCCGGGGTCCAGGTGAATGTGAAAGCGATTATTCAGCATGAGGAGGAGTTTGCAATGCTCCACCAGACCATTCCCACTGACTCAGAGGAGAAGGCAAAGTAAGTGTGACCATGTAAGACAGATGGAATTGCATAAGAGCTGGTGTGTGGCAGCCATGAGTGACTAAAACAAAGTATTTGCAAAGATGTCTCACATGTTGTTCTTAAATAAAATAAACACTTAGGTAGTATGTTGTTATAGTATGTCATTATAGAGAGCCAGTTTGGTGTAGTGGTGAAGGCACCAGGCTAGAAACCAGGAGACTTGAGTTCTAGTCCTGCCTTAGGCCCCAAAGGGTGACCTTGGGCCAGTCCCTCTCTCTCAGCCCTAGGAAGGAGGCAATGGCAAACCACTTCTGAAATCTTGCCAAGAAAACTGCAGGGACCTGTCCAGGCAGTCTCGGAGAATCGGACACGATTGAACAGATTAAAAAAAAAGTATGTTATTATTTATGCTCTGTTGACCTTCAAATTTGGAAAAGATCCAAGAGATTTGTAACATAAAAGATGAGAACAAATCTCTAAATGGATTCTAAAAAACAAAACATGGAAAAGGCTGAGCTGTGGAACAGGCAGCCTCTACTTCAACTCGCTCTTCTGAGAACATAAGAAGAGACTTGCTGGATTAGACCAAGGGTACAGTCCACCATAATTAACCAGATGCTTCTGGGCATCTCACAAGCTAGGCAGAAGTTCTGTAGACCTTTCGCCCCTCATCATCTTCAGGGACTGATTAGTGCAGGAAGATGCGTAGTTCTCTGCTACATGTGCTTTCTTTTTTTCCTTAAGGGTTAGCAAAAGAAAAATTCCTTATCATTGCTATGGGTCCTGATGTGCCATAGCAGGAAGAATTCTTGTTTGTGGAGTTCAGGTCAATGGAGAGGGAATGATCACGTCCCCAAATTCTGCACACCCAGCGTTCCATCCAGCAAACTGATGGCTGTGTTGATAGGCTCTTGGAATTCTAGTTCAAGACATTACGGAGTGTGTGAGCAAAGGCTACTCCCTAACTCAAATGATACCTGCTCTTGTGTCTTAGTGTTGTCAAGGTCAGCCACATCTCAGATTGACTTTGATTTGTGCAAATGAGTGAGAACCACCAAGCTTGCTTTCTGAGCCTAGGTTCCTTTGTTAGTGATGTTGGAGAGTAGGACACAGTTCAGGAGTTGAATCGTATATACTGTAAATCATGGATAGAAGCAGTTAAGGCAGAGCTTTCCAAACTTTTCATGTTGGGTGACACACTTTTTAGATATGCATCATTTTGCGACATACTCTTACAGCAGGGCATCATTTCGTGACACACTCTTACCGCAAGGCACAAGGCAGGCACTAGGACCTGCGTGGAATCCTGGCAGGGCTCGGAGGCAGCAGCAGTCTTGACACACCCAGACACTGCAGCCGACACACTAACGTGTCACGACACACAGTTTGGAAAGCTCTGAATTAAGGAATGGTCCTCTGTTCCGTTTAGGGGAAGCCCTATGTCAGCTAGTGACAGGAGGTTTAAGAGAGTTTCTCCTGTATGTGTGTGTGTGCATACTTTCACACACACCTATAACATTGCCTTTCTTTTGTCTTACCCAGTTCTGTTGTAGAACTTTATTGACAAGGGGTGTCTAACATGGAATCATTTGCCATCCTTTTCCTGTTCTCTGATCCAATCTGCAGGTTCTGTCTGACCTGTCGCGTCAAAGCTGCCCATTTTGATGTGGACTGGGGAGTGGAAGATGACACTCGCTTGCTGCTGGGAATTTACGAGCATGGGTACGGGAACTGGGAGCTCATTAAGTCAGACCCAGAACTGAAACTCACCAACAAGGTACAAGGAACCTCAAACATGGTAATGTTTTATAGATGTAATGCCAAATTATAATGCTTTAAAAAAGGGACTTCTGCAGGATGCTGCTGCATTGGATGCGGGATAGTGATTCTGCAGTTTGACAAGCAACATCTTTTACTTTGATTTTATGCACTGGAAACCCTGCAAAAAAGAGAGCCAGTTTGGTGTAGTGGTTAAGGCATCAGGCTAGAAACCAGGAGACCGTGAATTCTAGTCCTGCCTTGGGTATAAAGCCAGCAGGGTGAGCTTGGGCCAGTCCCCCTCTCTCAACCTTAGGAAGGAGGCAATGACAAACCACTTCTGAAAAACTTTGCCAAGAAAACTGCAGGGACTTGTCCAGGCAGTCAACACTGACCTGAAGGCACCAAAAAAAAAAAAAAAACCCTGCAAAAAGTTGCAGTGGATTAAAAAAGACAGATGGGGGAAGTCCATCCACCTCTTGGGATTCTGTCATACAAAGGGCTTGAGTGTGAGCTCACACATTCTGCTGGTAGTGCACTAAGTAATGTTGTTTTGTTTTCTGCAGAAGGTTTAGTATAGTCAGCAGTACAGACCCGTGCTGTCCATAAATGAGGGAGGTGTATTGGATTGTCTTTATACCATGCTCAGATTCTATGTCTATTTCTGATGAGCACAAAAAAAGCTCCCCATTGACCCCCATAGGGACTGTATTCAGATTGCGGAAAGGGGGTTGTAGCTACAGTGGCTGCGTTCACACAACATGTTAGGCTCTTTCCGCATGTTGCGGCAATCCCGAGTTAATGAGAATTCAGCCATCGTTTTAACATGTTGTGTGAACCAGGACCTCACATCATATAGCCATTATACAGTTGATTTGTTTTAACACAGCATGTTCTGTGAATTGCCGGTGTTGAATTTGTTAGCACAATTATACCCATAATCCAGATTTCTGAGGCTGTTTCAGGCTAAAGTCGTTCTGCCCGGCCAACCATTGGTCCCAACAGCTGATTGGGGGAGGTTAACTATGCCTTCTGAAACAGAGGTGGAATCCTAGAGGTGTCCCAGGAAAGCAGGGCTACTCTAGGAACTCTGTCTTCCTCTCTATTTTAATTCTTACCCCCTGCCAACCACACTGGTGGGGGGTGAAAAAGGGGCAGAAAGTTATGGAGGAACGTGATCCTGACTCTGTCTGCAGGGTACCATTTTGTGCATTCCTGTTAATGGATCTATGTGCATTCCTTCTCCACCCATCCCCAGATTTTACCCGTTGAGACAGATAAAAAGCCGCAGGGGAAGCAGCTCCAGGCGCGAGTCGATTACTTACTGAAACTTCTCAAAAAAGAAATGGAGAAGGAGAGCTTGAAAGAGACAGAAGAGGTCAGTTCAGACGTGAAGCGAACACAGTTTGCTCGTGTGGACCTTGTGTATTCTGTGCATCGTTTGGGAGGCTAGTGCACGCAAAATCCAAGTTTGCAGCCCTTGTAGTGGAGAATACGAACATATGAAGGAAGGGGCTAAGCTCGAGAGATGGGGAGGGGATCTCTATGGCCATTCAGTATGGGGAGTGCTACCCCGTTGAGAGTTAAAGGTGGTAACTCTCCAGATCCTCTGTGCGTTGCTCAGAGACACCGCTGTGAGACGGGTGACTCTATAAAGGGTTTAAACAAATAAAGATAAGATTCCCCAAACTGGCGAGCAAGGAGGGTTTTCTTGCCATCTGTGCCCTCACGGGCTCCTCTTCTGCCGCAGACCAAGATCAAAAAGAGGAAACCCCGAGTCCGGAAAGAGAGCAAGTCCCCCAAAGGCAAGGAGGAGCAGGGAAACGAACTCTCTTCTCCGCGGCATTCAGACAACCAGTCAGAAGAAGGACAGGTCAAGGTAAGCATGAACACTGAGGATCTGCGGCTTCCGGGTGGAGAAAATGGCAGACTGACACTGAGGATCTGCAGTCCCCCCCACCATCCTGGGAGCGCCATCTTAGCCAGGGCTACAGTTCAGAGGAATCCTGGAGTGGTGGAGCCGTTCAGGTGAGACCTGCTGCAATCCTTGTCCCTCTGAGAAAGGGCCCTGCTGCTACCAAGGATTGTATTTATTACTTTTAGGTTTTTTTTATTTTTAAAAAATAGCACTATTTATTCTTTTATTGTTTTTAATGTATTGATGTCAGTTGTCTTGAGAAAAAGATACAGGTGTTCCTCGCTTAACGACCACAATTGGGACCGGAATTTCGGTTGCTAAGTGGTGGTCATTAAGCAAATCCGACCCAATTTTATGACTTTTTGTGGCGGTTGTTAAGTGAATCACTATGGGTGTTGAGCAAACCACGTGGTTGTTAAGCGAATCACGCAGTTCCCCACTGATTTAGCTTACCAGAAGCCAGCCAGGAAGATAAAAAATGGCGATCATGTGACCATGGGACACTGCGACAGTCATAATTGCGACCTGGTTGCCAAGTGCCCAAATCGTCGTCATGTTACTGGGGTTGGGAAACGTTGCAACAGCGAGGACTCCCTGTATACTCTCCCGTCCCTCCTCTAACAATAAGATGGATGTTCTGTCCTCTACACACATACACACTTTTCCCCCCAAGGAGGACGGGTTGGATAAGAGTCCCGTGAAGAAGAAACAGAAGAGGAAGGAAAACAAGGAGAACAAAGAAAAGCAGGCCACAAGCCGAGAAGAAAAGGAAGGGGAGAAAGAGAGGAAGAAAACAAAGGATAGAAAAGAAAAGGTACCTGTTGGTGTAAACATGCCACTTCCGCTTATCCTGTCTTGGTGGTGATGCCATTGCTGATTTAAATAAGGTTCGCATACATGTGCTGGTAATTTGGCCATGTGCATGTGTGAATGAGCCATCACTAACCTCATGTCATGGGTAGAGCTTCCCTTTCTTGGTTCTTCATCAGGCATTTGGGGCAGGGGTGCATGTTCTGGCTGTCCTTGTTCAAGTGGGAAGCTAAACAGGATTGGGCATGGTTAGTTCTTGGGCGGGAGAGCATCAGGAAATCCCGGGGTTGTAGACTAGGCTGAGAAGTCTACGAAACATCACAGAAGAAGACAGCAGCAAACCCCTTCATAGACATATTGTGAAGTCACTTCACCAAAAGTGAAGGAGACTTTGCAACTCTTTTGCTTGTGCACAACTCACAGCTGGCTGTCATCAAGCACGTATTGAATGATGCCTTCATATCAGGCTATATACACTCTTAAAATTACTCCGTTCTCCCCAGCAGTTTAAAGTCTTGAATGCTGTATATTTCTTTACCTTGGATAATGTTCTTTTGGCCTTGCCCACCACTGGGAGATCAAGAGGCTGCATAGGAGGGTAAATTTCCTTGCACCTAACCTTTCAAATTTGCTTTCAAGGAGGCTTCTGTTTCTTCAATGGTCATTGCCCAGCTTTTCCCAGGACCGAAGAAAGTTGTTGGGTTGTCACATTTTTTTTTTAAAGCCAAGTGGGTTTGCACAGACAAGGTGGGAAGGAAAGGATGGAGCAAGTTTTGAGAGTTGGCTAAATATCTTTCAAAACTGACCACCAGTTGCAACAGGTCTGTGAGTGGTGGGTGGTTTCCCACTAGGTAGAGATTTCTAGAGTCATACAGAAGGGTACACAATAGTATTTCTGTCCATTGTTCTGGCCATTCAGAATAGAAAGAGAAAACAACTAATTTACAGGGATGCTGTTACAAATCAACCACAATCTAAGTAGGATGAAGGTTACATATCTTTTAGAAGGTGAAATGCTTATTTCTTGCCCAATGAAATCATTAATTTTATTCATGAGAGGGTTGCCCAAATTCATTCATTTTAGGGAGTCTTATCATAAAGATGGGGAACCCTGTTTTAAGGGGGCAGCGAAATCACCTGGGAATTCCAGGCAACAGAATGTGTTTCTCAACACACTTGATTTTTCTTCCATTTCCTTCTTGGTATGTCTGTGACTTTCCAGCATATGCTGCTTCTAGAGGCATCCTATCTCCTCTTGTCCTTTCACAGTCCAAAGGCAACGAGGCCAAATCTGGAAGCAAAGGGAAGCGGTCGCAGGGTCCTGTCCACATTACGGCAGGGAGTGAGCCTGTCCCTATTGGAGAAGAGGAAGAGGATGACTTGGACCAGGAAACCTTCAGCATTGTGAGTATTCTCTTGGGATGCAATGAAAAGTTGGGGAAAAGTCAAGAAGGCTGGTCAATGACCCTAGAAAGTTTTAATTTGAGTCAGCGGCAGTGGATATTTAATTATGAAATCAGCTGACCTCTTGCTTCTTTTGACTGCAAGCCTGTGTGTTTCCTTCTGAATTCTTCCGTTCCCTTTGCATCTCTGATTTTGCTGCTCACAAACAATTGGCAGGTGTCGGCACTATGGTATCTGGATCACCAGGTGCAAGAGTGTAGAGAGTAAGGGAGATTACTGTGATGGAGATATGCAAGCTCTGTTACCAAAGTGACAAGGAGTGAGACATATCTTAAGTCCACAACAGGCAGATAGTATTTGGAAGAAGCTCAGAAAGACACCTCCCTAATTCACAGGAGTATAAGAAAGGGGAGAAGGTTCGGCACAATCTGACTCGCAAGATTCTGTTATTGTAGCCAATCTCAATAACAGTATTTTTAGCTTTCCTGTGGAGTTGATTTCCTGGTCTGATCTATCTAGTGGGAGGCTGGGTGTAGAGGAATATGGAGATGGGTTCGAAGAAGGAATTCAGTGGCCATTATGTAAATATCAGCTTGGTCCGGGTAGTCAGGAGGGGGTGAGAAAGTAACTCAAGACTGCCCTGCCTTGATTCTCATTAGTAGAAGAGAGAGAATCAATGTCAGACTTTCAAGATTCAGTTATTCTACCTTAGAGCAATGAAGTAGAGTTCCTGTCCTTCATGTGCTGTCTGTTTCCTGACCTGATCTACCTCGAAGGTCTCACACTGGAAAAGGAACAAAGGGGAGATTAGACACAAACCATCAAGAGATGGAAGGGGAGTCTGTTGGCAGCTTCTCTCATAAACAGCAACTCAATCCAGGTGGAGAGAAATCCAGGTCAAAGTGTTTCAAATCATTCCAAGAGATTCCTCCACCTTAATAAATTCAGCATAAACAAGGCTGGGAAATCCCTCTCTCAGTTTCCTAGATTCTGTGGATACCCTAGACTAGCATTAAAGGTACCGTACTGAAATCTGGGTAGCTGGCCTGCTGCAAGGCCAAACACCAATGACTAGCACATTTATCTAAACAGAAAACTATTTCCCCCCCAACCAATTCACCTTTAAAACAAGAGAATCACTGCAGATTTGCTGAGAATACAATCCAAAAGAGAGATTATTTTCTGTCTAACGCATCCTTGCAAGAAGGACAATTCAAGGTGGTCCTCCCTACAGCATGGTGGCCGTTTTGTGAATGGGGAAGTCCCCTATGGCTGCCATTTTGAGAGGGTGCCCACCGCACACCCTCAAAAATTCAGATGGGCCTGTGAAGGTTGCCTCTCTCTGGGTCTCCCTCCCCTCCTCCTTCCTTCTGCTGCGCAGCTAATGTAGAGCTTCGCTTTCTCTGCCTCCAAGTGCAAGGAGCGGATGAGGCCAGTCAAGAAGGCCCTGAAGCAGTTGGATAAGCCAGACAAGGGGCTTTCAGTGCAAGAGCAGCTGGAGCACACCCGGAGCTGCCTGCTCAAGATCGGCGACCGTATCTCCGAGTGCTTGAAAGCCTACTCTGACCAGGAGCTGGTTAAGCTATGGAGAAGGTAATCTGCCCACCCACCAGACCTTCCATCTCTCGTGTCATGATGTTGCAGTCAGGGCTGACCTGACCCACAGGTCCCTCTTTGAGTTTGGAGGCGTCTTAAACTTCTCAGATGCTCACGGATCCTCACATGCCAGGACTGCAAACGTTAGACTTCAGTGGCATTTTCTAAAAAAAGATCAGGGGGCAAGGCTGCTTCCTGAATGTGGCAGTCTGTCAGAGACGTCCCCTTCCTTTCGTTGTTTATCATCCGTAATAACCAAAAAAACAAAACACGCCTTGGTTGCTGCATTTCCAGTGCAAACTTTTCAAAGATGGAAGAATCCTGTTTAGAGCGTTAACCCTGTACAGATTTTTCCAGCCTGAATTGTGCAGGCTTTGAATAACCCATCAATCATTTAAGGGAAAGTAAATACTTTGTAAGAGAGCCAGTTTGGTGTAGCGGTTAAGGCGCCGGGCTAGAAACCGGGAGACCGTGGGTTCTAGTCCCGCCTTAGGCACAAAGCCAGCTGGGTGACCTGGGGCCAGTCACTCTCTCAACCCTAGGGGAGAGGCAAGGGCAAACCACTTCTGAAAAAAACCTTGCCAAGAAAACTGCAGGGACTTGTTGAGGCAGTCTCCAAGAATTGGATTAAAAAAAAAATACTTGGGCATTTGTTTCTGCGGGTTGTCCAAATGGAAAGGGCATTGATGCCAAAGACCCCACTGAGATCTGGGCTTGGATTTTGTTCTCTTTCAAGGAGACTCACCGGTATCATCTCCCTTGTCTTGGTAGAAGAGCTGTTCTTGTAGGGAAAGCCTATATGTAGCTCAATACTGAGAACACATTTGAAGGCCAAAGGCACTAGATTCAAGCAAGACTGAGTCTATGGGGGTCAAAAAAAATCAAGATTGAGGCTGGGACTGCACAATTGAAGCACTTTCCTCTTTTTTTAATGGGTTCGATGCGTGATGCCCATAAAAAAAGTGCAGGGCCTCGATTACCTTGATTGTCACAGCTGCCATCTTGATTTTTTTGACTCCCTTCTCCTGGAAAAGAATCCAAGTTCGAAATGGTTGAGAGATACCATGTTGGTTCAAAGGGGCAATACTGAACGGAGAGAACCCATGTTAATGGGCAGTTTCCAGTCTTTCGGCTGTCCTAAGCTCCTGGAGGGCTTTGACGCTTAAAGATGCAACAATGGCGTGAATGAGATGCCGTCTCCATGTGGAAATATGTTGAATTGTAAAACAAAACAAAACACATTTTTAGTCCAGACTCCTAGAAAACCATGCTAACCAGATCTAACCGACGGCCATGCCGTGCTTGGGCCAAAATTGGCAGGTTTCATTTCATGATTCTTCATGGCTCAAGTTTGAAGCAAGGCATTTTTGGTAGTAGTGGGGAGCAAGGAGGGATATTTGGGCCCCAGAAAAACACTCTTTCCATCACTGCTTCCTGGCCTTGTATGGGTCATCTCTTTCCTCCGGCATGAAAAGCTGGGGCTTCTGACCCAGCTTGTAAAAACGGAAAATGAAACTATCTGTTCCCCTCCTTCCAGGAATCTGTGGATATTTGTGTCCAAGTTCACGGAATTTGACGCCAGGAAGTTGCATAAGCTGTACAAGATGGCTCACAAAAAGCGAGCCCAGGAAGAGGAGGTGAGGACAGAGTCTGGTTGTGTGTGTGTTCGTGTGTGCGGTAAAATGGAAGGGATACCAATATAAATAAAAAGGAGGGAAAGGGAACATCTTGTGCAGAAGAAAACCTCAGGAACTAGAGGAAGTCTGGCTGAGACTTTTAGGTGGGTCTCTGCTTATTTTGCTCCTAGCCCTTCTCTACACCTTTCTTCATCGCTGACTTCTCAGATGCTCACAGATGCCAGGACTGCAAACGTTAGACTTCGGTGGCTTTTTCTAAAAGGAGATCAGGGGGCAAGTCTGCTTCCTGAATTTGACAGTCTGTCAAAGACGTCCCCTTTCTTTGGGCTGTGGGGCAGAGGGAGGAAAAGTCCTCCGTTCAGGATAAGCAGCCTTTTGCTGCTCAGGGGACATAGGTTGGGGATCGAAGCCGGTGAGTCTTCTGGCGCACTCCTTGATGGGGCTCTGGTTTTCTGTGGTTTCCTCCCCCACTCCTTTTGATGGAATTGGCTTTTTTTGTGGGCTTGCATTACTCCTTTCTCAAGTTGCCTGCCAAAGGCGATGGGGGAGATCCCTGAGGTGCCAAAATGGGCTGGAAGGATGGAAAGTTGCCCCCTTCTATTCTGGGTTAGCAAACCCTGATGATGAAGCTGTCTTTGGTCCCAAGTGAAGAGGTGGGAGGTGGAAAGCCTTAATGCTTTCACTTTTTGCTTTTTTAAAATCCTTTCCCCTAGAGAAGGCCCTCAGATATTCTCCAGGGACCGACCTCCTCCACAGCTCCTGGTTAATGAGCCCAAAATAATTGTTCCTGTTTGCCTTTTTTTTTTTGAGTTTTCTGTGGATTTTGTCTTTCTCCTCAGCAAGAACAACGGAAGAGGGAGGAGGCAGCGGGTGGCAAGCGGCCCTTTCGGCTGGAGCCTTCTGGGTCCAGTCGGGATTCCATGATGTCTCCCATCCTCCACAGCCCTCATGCTCAGCGGCTCCACCAACCACTTCCTCACCCTTCCCAGATGCATGGACATCCGCGAGATAACTACAACCACCCAAACAGAAGGCATTTCAGCAGTGCAGGTGAGAGATCTTCTCGAAGACCAAAGAAGCTGTTTTCCTGACATCCCATCTTGCTTCCTGGGATGGGGGAGGTAGCAGAGTAAGACCACCCAGGCTCCCCTTGCCTGGAATTCATGGCTACAAGGCTCAAGGACCTCCCAGTCCTGACTCTGGCTGGGATGTTCCTCCTCCTCCTCCTCCTCCTCCTCCTCCTCCTCCTCCTCCTCCTCCTCCTCCTCCTCTTCCTCTTCCTCTTCCTCTTCCTCCTCCTCTCCCTTCTCATAAGAAATAAATAATATAAATCAAATGAAAAGTACACAAAGAGAGTACAGATAATGGAGTCCAGGTGGATAAGCAACAAATCAGAAGTATCCATAAAGCTAACATCCCAGAGTATCATTAGAGACTTAGGATATTGTGAAAATATTTCCTATCCATTTTCTAAACAAAATCCAGTTGAACTTTAAGCTGAAAGTGCTTGGTTAGCACAGTGCAAATTGCTAAAAAAAATATAGACAGTGAACAATACATTAAGTCAATGCTGGAAGTTCTACCTCAAATTAAAATATAAACTCTCTACATAAGAAAACCCAAATTTTGGATGTGGCACAATCCCGTGTATACAATTGTAATCCCAGAACGGTTTTCAGTTGGAAGTAAATTCTACGCAGAGTTTACTTTTTAAATATAAAGTTATTCTCGACCTAGAAGCATACTCCCATGATTTAGTTAGCCATTCTTCAGAAGACGGGATCAGAGATCTTTTCCACTAAAATACATACAGAATCCTTCAACAGTGCTAATTCAGTGTATTTTGAAGGGATATATTGTTTAGTCAAATTTAGTAAAAGCATCTCAGATTGCAATGGGATTACAATGATCAAAATCTGTTCTATTCTACTGTGAATCATTTTCCAGTATTGTTCAGCCCTGGATGGGATGTTTCCACCTGTTCCTTTGGCATGTTTGAATGTATGGGAATGTTTGCTTTTCTCAGTTTTTTTTTTACTCTTAGTGGTAAGAGTAAAAGCCTACCTCTAAATCAGTGCTTCTCAACTTCAAGCTGTGTGGACTTCAACTCCCAGAAATCCCCAGCCAACCATGCAGGAGTCTCCCCCCCCCCTTTTTTTTTTTTTACTAATGGACACATGTGGTCATCTGAGAACATGTCACAGGCATTCCTGGGAGGCAAACAACATTATGCTTCTTCCTGACCCCTCAGTTTCCACCCCCAAATGTTCCTTTCCTGCCCCCACCCCAATTTAGATTTTTCTTTCTGACTAGCAGCAAAACACACTTCCAGAGAAGACCCTCCATATTCATTTTCAAAGAAAGTTGATTGGACTAAGATCAGGCCCTGTGGTATTCTTAAGTGTAAAGGCAATGCCTTCACGTTTATATTTTTTATGAAGAATACTGTTTTTATTATATTTTCATCTGTAGTCACTTTAGTTTCATTGTAAACCGCCCAGAGTTGCTCTTCGAGTGAGATGAAATTTGAAATATAAATAAAAATGCTGGAGACTAAAACTTAAGTAACAAGGTTGGCCAAACCTTGCCCATCTTTCTCGCCTCTCCATGTGAATGGAGTGTGCCTTTTTCAACCCACTCAGAATTCTTGTGCTTGGGTCATCAGGACGTTAGCAGCTTAATCAATGTTATACACACCAGTGTTTCTCAACCTGGGTAACTTTAAGATGTGTGGACTCCAACTCCCAGAAATGCTGGCTGGGGAATTCTGGGAGTTGAAGTCCACACATCTTAAAGTTACCCAGTTTGAGGAATTCTGGGAGTTGAAGTCCACACATCTTAAAGTTGCCAAGGTTGAGAAACAGTGATATACATCATCTTTGGCTGTGTAAACAATTGGGGCTGTCCACGGAGTAAAACAAAAAGGAAAGAAGCAAATGCAATGAGAAGAAAAACCATGGTTCGCTGAAAGCGAGGAAGAGAAGGGTTTGACTGAGCTTTCTTTCCAAAGGAGAGGAGGTGGTGGATCTATCCCCTGATCTTTGGGCTTCTTGTGAAAGAGTGGTGCCTTCCCCTCCTTGTCATGCAGAACGAGGCGACTGGCAGAGGGAACGCAAATTTAACTACAGCAGCAACGCCAATCAAGTTTGGGGCGGAGACCGCCATCACCAGTATGAGCAGCACTGGTACAAGGAGCACCACTACGGGGACCGCCGGATGCGCGGCGAACCACATCGGAGCTCGGGAAGCTACCGGCTGAGCAACCTCCCTCGCAAACGCCCCTATGAGCAGTACAACAGTGAACGGGATCACCGGGGACATCGGGACTACAGGTGAGGTGCCCAGCAGGCAGGCTGGCTAGACCTTGGGGCTCTGCAGGAGTCAGCATGCGTTTGACAGCCAGGTCACGGAACGGGCATTGCAAGGACTGCTGGAACTCTATTGTTGTAGGGTATAACAACAGAATCTTGAAAGCCTGGCGGAGTTTTTCTCCCTGTCATCTTACACCAAACAGAACCAAGGCGGGGTTATTTTGAGTCTCTTTCTCACAACCTCTCTTTTCCCCAGGACTGAGTTGCCGTTTATTTTTTCTTAAGAATTCTTGCATTCCTTCATCAGAGGTATCTCTGTACTCCTCTACAGCGTTCCAGAGTTGCACTGCAAGCTCTGCCCCTTTCGTAAGGGTATGTAATATCATAACCCACATACAAAGGGGGTTGGGCTTGGATCTCAACTCTGCTTTTGTCATTCTACCTTCCCCCCTCTTGTCAGCGTCCCCTTGGGGACGCTGCTGAACTGGGCTGACAGACGCTTTCCTGTCCTTCTCCATGTCTTTGCCACCAGGGGGAGCCAAACAGTTGTGTTGAGTTTGCTGGCCTTGGGAGGACTACTAGGGATCTCTTCAGATCTTTCCAGGCAAGGAATAGCCCCTCCTAACAATCATGAAATGGAGTCCTGCCCTTGCATAAGACCACTGCATGGCTGAGTTTGCACAACACGCTAGACTAGAATAACAGGGGTCAGGAATTGTACTTCACCATGATGTGGGAATCCAGTTACTGTCTTTGGATATTGTATGTACCAGGCTCTCACTTTAAGCCTGTTACAGGAACACAGTAGTTGTGGTGTTAACCCTGGCTGAAGGTTTAGCCTCTGAGCTGAACCCAGCCTGCAAGGGCACCCAGTGTTAGCCCTTCAGGGTAGTCTATACGAGAAGCACAACTATGGGTACTAACTCTATCTTTATTGTAAGATTACATTAACAGAATCTTGCAAGTCTGAAAGTATTTCTCCCCTCCTTTACTTTACTCTCCAGAAAACTAGGGAGGGTCCCTTCTTAAACACTTCCCACGCCCCCTCTGTTTCTGTGGCCTGAGATATCTTTGGCATGATAGTTGACTAGTCTGCCACTCTTCTTCCTAACTCCCAAGGTCATTCCCACATGCCAGTTTGGTCTAGTGGTTAAGGTGCTGGGCTAGAAACCAGGAGTCTGAGAGTTCTAGTCCCGCCTTAGGCATGAACGCCAGCTGGGTGACCCTGAGCCAATCACTCTCTCTCAGCCCAACTCACCTCACAGGGTTGTTGTTGTGGGGAAAATAGGAGGAGGAAGGAGTATTAGGTATGTTCGCCACCTTGAGTTATTTATAAAAATTATAAAGGCAGGAGAGAAAATAAATAAATAAACACCCTGCTCTCACTTCCGTATCTCAAAAGGAACTTAGACCAAGGCTGTAGCCCAGCATGCTTAACCTGGTTACTGAATTCATCCTTTTTCTGAATGCACACAGACGCTGAACCCTAAATAAACCAACATGTCTGGGCTTGTACAATGCAGGAAGTAACCTAAAATGGATTATTAAAACTAGCCAAGGGTAGCATGTTATGTAAATACAGCAACTGGTCTTCAACTGAGTGGATCAAGCGTGTTGTGCTACGGCAGCTATCAGCTGGCCCTTGGCTCTCCAGGATGCAAGGCTGGGATTTTTTCCAAGCTCCATCTGGGGGTTGCATTTAGAAGGCTCCTGCTGACTGACCCAGCCCCCCCTCCCTAACTTCATCTAGGCAGCAGAAATACCACATCTGAGTTTGGCCCAGGAACTGGTTCATGGGCCTGGCTTACTCTTCACCCTGTGCTGGTTGGGGTTGCAGTCCTGAAACACAAGTGGGCGAACCTTTTCAGACAGGGCTGTATTTTTCATAACTGCTGTGGCAGGGTGGGAATATGACAGTAATGTGGTGACATCAGCCTTGGGCCTTGAGCAAGTAACATAGATGAGACTTGATTTCTTTATTTTTTTAAAAAAATGTGGAAAGTCATGCTACCAGGTGTGGGCTTTGAGTCATCTTGGGCTTTGCAAGATCTTGGGGAAGGGGCTCGGTGGGGCTTAAAAAGAGGGCTGAGAAGGGTTGTATATGGGTTTGGGGTTGCTCATTCCTATCCTAAAGAAGCAAATTTAACACTCCTTAATCTGCCTCTATGAAATGGCTTCCATGAGCTTTTCCCAGCTGAGGCTGGTATGTGGCTGCCCCCTTTCCTAGACAGAGGGATCCTGGTGCTCCTATGAGCTTCCAAGGAGACCTTCTCAGGTGTCCCCAAGCTTGTTCCCTCTCCAGGTAGGTTTGGGAAAGGCGTCTCTCTCAATTTTTGGAGAGCAGCTTCTATCCACTCTAAACTAACTTCTCCAACCCAGATTTTCCAGCAGTGTAGGACTACAACTGGCATCATCCCCAGGCAGTGTACACAGTGGTCTTTGGCTTTGCTTCTAAAAGTTCTGTAGTCCGGACATGCCTAGAGCAGAGCTTTCCAAACTCTGTGTGGCAACACAAAAGTGTGTCGCCACACACAGTCTGGTGTGTCGCCACACAACCCGGAAGCACTGATCATCATCAGCGCTTCTGGGTTTTCCCGCGGCGACACACCAACGGCGGCGCACAAAAACCCGAAAGCGGCAGCAGCGCTTCCGGGTTTTTGCACGCTGCCGCAACTGCGGCACTTCCGGGTTTTCCCACAGCGACACACCAACAGCGGTTGGTGTGTCGCTGCGGGAAAACTTTGGAAAGCCCTGGCCTAGAAACTACCAACATGGGAAAGATTGCTCCAAGGTTAGCAAAGAGCTGTTGTGGAGATAGAATTTATATCCCGAGATCTAGATATGGTCATTTCCCCCTCTTTTCTTCTTTTGAATTGAATTTTTGACTTCTCTTGGTTCTTCTTTCCCCTCCAGGCACCACCATGATTCCAAGAGGCGAAGATCAGATGAATTCCGGTCCCAGAATTACCACCCACCAGACTTCCGGAGGATGTCTGACCATAGACCTCCCATGGGTTATCATGGGCAAGGGCCGTCAGACCATTACAGGCCTTTCCACCCAGACAAATCAGCTGATTACAAACAGCTCCTTCCCCCTCCTCACTCTCAGCTCTCAGACCCTCGCTCCCCACCCTCTCAGAAATCCCCACATGATGTCAAGTCTCCCCTCGACCATCGGTCACCTCTGGACAGGCCCTTAGAACAGAAGAACAATCCAGAGTATAATTGGAGTGGCCGAAAAACATAGAGCCCAGGGGCAGAGGCGAAAGGAGGGAGGTAGCATGATCCGAGGGAACAACAGATACTGGTCCATCATGGCTGGAACCAGAGATTCTGAACACAGTGCTGTAGAGCTCTGGGCCTTAAGGATTGGGGGAGGATCAGAGGAACTGGACACACCAGGGGGCTAAATTTTGGGCCCAGATTTGCCTCCCATCATTACACTGGTTGAACGTTGGGAGTGGTCTTCCCTGCACCAAGGGACCTGTGGAGAACAAGGTCAGGCCCACCCCAGGTTTTGGGGTGAGGATTTTGTCTGTGTGTCTGTGTGTCTGAAGGCCAACTTGAGATGATCTGAACATTTCATGAAACCTGGACAGATGGCTGTGTAGGGCACAGACGGAGATGAAAGCTGTGTGACTTTGGAGTTGAGGTTCGAATTGCTGCTGGAAGGGGATGATAGAGAAGACCTCAGAAAGTACACCTGTTGAATAAAAGTTTGGTGTTGGGGAGGGCAGGGGTGAGAATGAATTATAGAAAGGTAAAACACTTTTAATAAGAATGCCCGGAAATCTTGCTGAAGACTCCAAAGACTGGGAAATCTAGGGACTTAGAGTTTCCAATGCCAGAAAACAAAAGAAAAGAAAATGAATGAATGAATGAATGGCTTGTGATCTTGTCCCTCCCTTTCACCCCTCCATGCTTTTCTTTGCCTTAGCAACTTAATTTTGGTACTTCGGGCAGCACTATGTGAACCAAGTAGAGCTGTGGACGAAGAACACCAACTGAATGGTGGGGAACTTCCACTTTCCTGGTTGTGAAGGAGAGAGAAGGAAAGCTTGTCCCAGGCATTGGGTAATGTCAGTATTCACAAACAGACTCTGGAGCTCCTCTTTTTTCTGCTCTCCTCCTCCTCCTCATGATCCCTGGGAACCCAGCTCAGGCATTTGGCTCAGAGAAAGGAATGGGGGGCGGGGGGCAGCTCAGACAGGATTCCGTTAACATCCCAAGATGGTCAACCTAGCACTTCTGGTTAGAAAGGTTCAAAACCCCAGTGGCTGCCATCCATAGGAAGGAGTCACAAACGAACTAAGCAAGATGAAGGAAGCCCTTCATTGAGTGAAGAGAAACATGGAGTTTTGATGGGATTTTTGTACAAAGGTGGCAAAGGTCTGAGTCACAGTTTTACTTGGGTGATCTTTCTGAGTAACATCTTCAAAAAAAAAGGCAAAAGGGTCAACTCTGACAGATCCCCACTGGGATGTGTGTGTGTGTGTATGTGTGTCCATGTGTGTGTGCACACTTGGTCCCAAATCTGCTGTTTTGGGTTAAATTGTTGCTCTTAACAATGCAGTGGCCAAATACATGCTGAAAAGTTGTTCCGGGGGTGGTGGTGGCATCTCCACGTTCATCGCCTTCCAAGTGAATTTTGTGCCCCCACAATCCAGCAATGATAACTCTCCTTTGTTTTCCGTGTGGGCAAAAGCCTAAATTTTTGATAAGGGTGCCACTACCAAGTCAATTCCTTAAGTGTTAAGCATTGAATTTAGCTGGAAGACAAGGAGTAAAAAATTAAGCCAAGTGTTTATGTTCTAGTTTTTGTGAGGGTTATGTTTCTATGCTGGTATGACTGTGTGCATGGGTGTGTCAAACACTCTGTTTTTCCTGATGTGCTAAACTGTGATTGTAGAAAATACACTATGGAGTTTCTTAAAGAAGTCCTTTTATTTTCACACAGGGTGGTTGGCTAATAATGTGAATTCCAAATGTATCTAACGGGGAAGGGAAACATAAAGAAGTTTACCATGTTAATTAATTAGAATGGTTATTATTTCACTCCTAAGTTCTGACATGTTCCTGTAATGCTGAAATATATTTGGGGCCCATAGTTTTAGGGTTGGGTACTTTTGCAATGGAGTTGGGAGCATCAGATGAATTAAAATCCAGAATGTTTCTAAATTGTCTTCTGGCCGGGGGTGGGTGGGGGGAGACCAGATGAACTTCGGGATGGTGGGTTGGTGTCATCGTTAGTATGGCTCTTTTTGCAATGTATCTCCCCCTTTTCCAACTGCTGGTACCTCTTTGCAGACATAATTTTTGGAAGTGAGGGAGAATCATAATTTTATCCTTACTGCTGGTTTTCCCTAGAAATTGTGTTCACTGCTCAAGGTAAAAGTAGATGGGATTACAAACCGCTGGGTGATGGAGGCAAATGAAGTCTGAATTTGTGCCTAGTTTGATGCATTTATGATGGTTTATTGATGGATTGGGGGGATGAAGGAGAAGAATTTGTCTGTTGTCTTGTTTCTACCAGCCATCCAGTTATAATGACCCTATTCGATGCTGTTGCATTTTCCCCCAAGATCTGGGGTAGAAGGACTTTGGTGTATAAAATCATGGACTTAAGGGTGGGGGGGGGAATCCCTTTGACTAAAGAGAAAAATACAGTAATTAACATTAATTTATATTTGTGACAAAAGATTTGCCACTGTCTGAGTGATTTCTGATGTAAATATATTGTTTATAAAGTATGTATTAAATTTTCCTACATTGTTAACCACCTGTACTTTGGATTCTTGTACATTAAAAGGTGAGAGAGACATTTTCATAAATTGGAACTTACATCTTTTTTTCCCCCATTAGTTGTCCCTGCATTTGTTTAAGTGATGGTTTTCTCAAGCTGTGCCTTGGTTGAAGGTGTGTTAAAAGTGTTGAAGGCTTTCTTACTTCAACTTAAAGCCTGATTCCAGGTAGGGAGGACAAAACCTTCCCCAATCATCATCATCTCCTCCTCCTCTTCAGTGACTGTTCGAAATTACGATAGCCACGACAGCGTTGGAACGAGCGGTACTTACAACCAGCCGGCCATCTCAGCACCCCCACAGTCACATGATTGTGATTCGGGTGCTTGGCAACTGGCTCACACAACAGTTGCAGCATCCCGCAGTCATGTGATCACCATTTGTGACCTTCCCTGACAGCTTCCCACAAGCAAAGTCAATGGGGAAGCTGGCAGGAGGTTGCATGTTGCTCCCATTCCCACTGCCTCTTCTCCTGAGGAGCCCCCAGGCAGCATGGGGATCTCGTACTCCATAGCACCTGCCTGCCCACACTCTGTAGCGCCTACCTGCAGTGCCCACCTGTAGCACCTGCCCGCCCACCCATAGCTCTCACCTGCTGGCCCGCTAACCTAAGCTGGCCCGCTGGCCTTCAGCATAAGCAAGTGCTTCTGGATTCCCATCTCTTCCCACATCACGGTCACGAGGTCCTCGTTTAACGACAACAGTGGGGACTGCCGCGATCACATAACATTGCACTTTACGGCCACATCGCTTAGTGACGGAAATTCCAGTCCCAATTGCCATTGTAACCCAAGGACTACCTGTATTACATACATACATACATACATACATACATACATACATACATACATACATACATACATTGAGTTATTTAATATAGCCACCCACTCTGCTCCAATCTTGTGCCTCCCAGATATATTGAGGTAATAGTTGCAGAATTCTCTGCAGCATGGTTAATGGTTCAAAAATCTAAGAAGAGCAGTTGGACAGTAGAATCAATTCTGATGGAAGCATAGGCTGGATCAATTTATGCAGTGGCTAGTCGACCATTTATCAGGGATACTTTTATTTGGATTCCTGCACCAAGCAGGGATTGGGACGGATGGCCTCAGTAACTCTTTCCAACCCTGTGATTTCCTCCTGCAGATGATTGGATGGCAATCTTCCCATCTCAGCCTGCTCTTGGCTTATTGGATTGTTTAACTGGGGCTGTTTTGGGAAGATCCAAGAATCTGGGCTGTTGGCTTCGTGTTTCTAACTCAATATGTTGGCTTTGTTAGCTGTGGATCTTGTGAGAAGAGCTCCAGATCTCCTCACAGGAACTGCCAAAGCTGCTCGATCTCTCTTTGCCCTTCTCTTGGCTCGGAATGGATCAAGGAGAGAAAGCCAAGGAAGGATGCTGCATCTGCAAGGGTTGGGACTGCAAGAGAAATTTCATGGATGGGAGGAGTTTCCCCATAGAGACCAGTTTTAGAATGGAAATGTTGACTCACACCTTGACTCCAGCACGTTTTGGCACCAGTAAGAAGTCTGGCTTTGCAAGGAGGCGGCCCTGGGCTGGGGGAGAAAGAGACGGGGGGGTACCCTTTTCATGGACACCGGTCCTACCTTTCTGATTGATATTAATCTGGATTCTACCCTTTACTTTTAGAAATACTCTCTGCCCATGAATAATCATTCTAGAAATCCTCAAAGATACATGGTTTGCATTCTTGCCTTAAAATTTAGTACGTACACAAATAGGACCTGTGTTAGATACAAACTACTGGGCAGGAACAGCTTGGCAGAAGTTCTAGATGCATTCAGGACATTCCACCTGGCAGAGGGGTAGAAATTTGGCAGCCAATATTTTGAAAAAGGACAGTATGCAAGGAACCACTAACCAAATCATGCAAGTGTTTTTCAAGCATCGCAGAAACCAACCCCTAAATTTAGATATCTGTCCCAACCATTGGATCATTTTTTTCTGGATTCCTGTGCTGCATGAACCCAGTTAGATTATGGCTCGGTATGCTGAACACCACCCCCGCTCCAAAATGTTTAATTCAGTAACCAGGTTATGCATGTTATGCACATTAGTCTGAACCCAGCTAATCATGCGAGAACGGTCCCTTCTCCCCTTGCAAATTTCCCCACATTCCTCCTTTTTGAAAAAGAGGTTGAAAGCAAATGTTCATTAAATGAGTGTAGAAAAAGGGGCAGAGAAATTTTGGGCACAACACTAAGTGGGGTTACCTTAAATGGTGGGTGGAGCCTAAAACGTGGGTGGGGCCACTTATTTGCCTCCTTTTTCATACTGCTTTGGTCATTTTCTGGATTTTTTTCTTTTCACTTCTGACATCCAATTGACTCCCTTCTCTGAGAAGAATCTGATCATGCTGGAAAAGATCTGAATGCAGGGATTTGAAATTAGGCCAAAGGCTTTATTTGACCTAAGGTGTCTTCCATATCACGATCTATTGTGACCCAAGGTTGATGACAAATTTTTAATCTTTATTGATCTTCCTCCAGTTTTCTGAAGTTGTTATTTTGGCAGCAGGGAAAGCTGGCTTAACAGCGAAGTAGCAAATTCAACATACACACACGTGACCTGGTTTATGACATTGTTCCATCCTAAAGATTCTATCCACAGAAATCCATGGCCGCATTATTGGGAAGAAAAAGAAATTTATTTGTGTTTTTTAAATCAATAAATAATTTACAGTATTTACATCAACACCCCATACAATTTCCACACACACAAAATAAGCTGGAAAGGGAGGCAGTGAATTTGTCATATGCTTTCCCCAACTTTGTGTTGTTTTTTTAGCCCGTTGGGTCTTCATAGGCTGACTTCACTCCGAAGCCAAAATTTGGCTGAACATAATAAAAATAAAGTGCTTTATTAATAATTAGAGGTTTAAGAAATATCCTAACATCTGGGAAATTGTTTTGGAGCTTACCAGAGTAAGAGAAATAAACTGAAGGGATGGGAGAAAGATGACTAGAAGTATCCAGGTTGGACGAAGACTGTGAGATAAACCATTTTTGAGAAAAATTTCATGTGGGGAAAATTCTTACCTTTGTTCCAAACAGGGTGGTAAATCTCAGCTTTCCATCACTGAACTGTTTAAATTCAGCCAAAGATTTCTATATATGGTTTGTCCATTTCCTTAAGCTCTACTTGGGCAAAACATAAAAAGTCGCACTGTATTTCTTCACATCTTTTGCCACAGCTTTGATGAAGCCACAGGAGATGATGGAAATTTGGAGAAGAGTCTTGAAAAAGCTGAGTGACTGTGGTGATAATGACCAAGGTACGATTGTACTTCAGAATGGAATGGAAGCCATTGGTTAATCCAAGCATGCATGAATTATGGAGGCAAGCTGAATTTCACTCTTCCGTCATTCATCTCTGTGATCTACCTACCATCTAGGATTATTATTCATGTTTCTCAGGCCAGACGTGCCTGAAAATCTATCTAAATAGGGTCAATGGCAGTAGAAGTTGGCAACCAGGCATTATGTGGGCAACGTGGGGCCCACAGTACCTCAGAGTTCGGTAATTAAATAAAAATTATGGCAGCCAATCTGGGACATCAGTTGGACTAGTACTGAGTCAGATTTCCTATCTTTGTTCTCCAAATGTGTTGAGATGTCCACCCCTTGGTCAGAAAGGCCATGGTGTAAATCACCCGGTGCACAGGAATCTGTTAGAAGTCACAATGATGCCAGAATGTCATCTGTGTTGTGATTTCATTACAGATGCAATTATGCAATTCTATTGTGATGTGTGTGGTGTCACTGTAGCTTCTATTGGATACCTACGCCAGGTTGGAGAATGTTTGTCTAGATTACAATTTTGCAATAACTTTCAGAGCAGCTACAGTTACAAGTTTAGCAGGTGGAGGATGTATGCATCTTGGTAATGACAATACTGTGGGATGAACCATTACCCTGACTTGATATTCTGACCTACCATTCTAGCGAAATCACAGCACTGTTTGCTTATGGTACTTTGAGGTATTAAGCAAGGAGACTCATCTTGACTTTCCAGACTTCTGAAAATGACTTCTCCAAAGATGTGGGAAGCTCCAACCTCATTGACAGCACCCAATCTCCTCTATGACCCTCCCAAAGTGACCCCAGTTTGGTTTTCTCAAAATTGATACAAAGCACTGGCGAAGACAGTCATGACCACTGATGAGCAAACCATAGATAGAAGTAACAAAATTGTTCCTTTAAATATTTTTGGAAGGAAGCAGGGGAATTGCACCTCTCTGCCCACTCACACTAGACCAACACGACGACACTCTATCATAACAAGCACGCATCCGCATCCAGTGGCTACACCATTGTGTGTCTTTGCTGAATGGAAATGACCCATGGTAAAACTGGGATGAAAAGGACAGAGTTGGACAATGGAGATTGGGCAGTTGAACTTGGTTGTTCTTGGTACGAGCAAGTGATTGGTTCCTCCAAGAAGATCTTGTTCTGTGGTCTTTGGATCCACCAAAGGACTAAGAGAAAGAGACAACAGGAAGCTGATAAAAGACAGAAGGGTCTAGAATGGCAAAACACCACGTGTGAGATTTAGCATGTGTACAACTTACTGCATGTACAAAAAAGATAAAATATGGGTGGGCAGATGATCATATAAATGTTCATGCTTGAAGTGTAGAAAAGAATTGGGGCTTTGTGTATATCTGGATGTCCCACTGATGATGTGATGGTACAGCCTCTGTACAGATAGGGCTCACAATTTAGGAGCAGGCTGAACTCACTCTCAAAGGTTTCCCACAAAACTGGCATAGTGTCAGTGCATACAACATACACACACACACACAATACATCCCCTTCACAAGGATGGGGAAACACCCACCATGGTTTGTCCAGGATAGCAAGGGACCAGGATAAATTTTGTGATGGGAGATTTCTCATTTGGGACAATTACCTAGACTCAACAGAATGTTTAAGAGATTCCTTGGCTTAGGTGTTTTACAAAGAAAAACATGGGGGAGTCAGATGTAAAGAGGGTGCACCTTGTAAAACAGGCAGACTTTCTATCTCCGCCTTCATCCCTAAAACAAAACAATGGCACTGTTTATTTTCAGTTCCCCAAAAGGGTTCATTTGGAGCATGCAACTGGAAGACCTACCCACCTTCCAGGAAATGCACCCTCCAATTTTTTGCGTAAATTGCTGATCAATTTGGAGTGAGCCTCCTGATGGTAACACAAGACCAGAATGGTCATGCAACCAACTCAGGAGGCAGCCTTCTCAGCAGGGAGAGTGACTGGAACAGCTCATCATGCCCACTGCAGAAGCAGGAAGAAACGACTCATCAGGAATAAGGTGCAGCTGCAGTCTGAAAACAGACACCCTGTGCCATTGAAAAAGATGTCCCAACGCGCCTATGGATTGGCATGGTTTGTTTTCCACAATGAAAGACTTGGGAATTATGTAAACCAGAAGCTTTGCACCTAGAAGTGGCACGGGCTGGAGTAATACTGGCCTAGTTCCCTAGCTTATTCTCCTAAGTACCAGAACAGGAGTGGACAACGAGTCTGAAAAAGGGGCAAGAGCCGTGGTTCTTGAACCATGCCAAAGATTTGGAGGGGAACCCAATCTGCTCACGTTGCCCCTGAATCCAGGTCAAAGCACCCACTCCCTCCCAGTTCATTCTCAGCTGAAGTGAAATGAAGCCATTTCCTATGAAGAAGACCAAAATGGAGTGGGTGGGGAAGGAGATTAGTTCGTAGGGGTGCTGTCTGCCCAGAGGCGGCAAGGGACAGAATCAAAACCTTGCAAATTGGTTCATACGAACCATCCCTCTGGTTGTACACCTGCTACACCCACCCACCCACCCGACAGCAGCTGCCAGCAGCTGCCCAAGCCAGATTGGAGAGCGGCATGCCCAGGCAGGCCCCCGTGCGCAAGGATGCAGCCACCTGAACCCATTTCTCATGAGCAGGATGGAAAGGCAGACCCCGAGGCAGCGAGACTCCGCCCATGCCTGGCCTACCTAGGGACTATTTGAGCGGTCGTCTGTTGTTCCCAAGCCGCTATTGGCAGAGTTATAAACTTATTTCCGGAAGCAACGATTCCGGTTGCCTCTCCAAACGCTATGATACAAATGCCATTGTCATGTCCGCCACAACTCTTTGTAGTCCAGTGAAAAGGGCATTCAAGGGAAGGTGAGAAGGAAAAGCTTTCCACCATCTGTAGCAACTGGAGGAATAAGAAAGGTGTTTTGTGTGACCTCTAGTCTCCTGAAAATTCTTCCACGTGGAGAAAGCCTTTGTTGGCAGGAAGATCCAGACTCATTCAAAGTGTTGTTTTCTGGAAAGACCGGGGTCAATACACACAAGTTCCTCTCACACCTACCCCAAGCCACAATTTTGTTTCTCAGTTTCCTAGCTTAACCAGGTGCGTCTATGCACGTCTATAAGAAAAGGGCTGGACTTTGATTCAAGCATAGGAATGCCAAGAGTGAAAGAAGCAGAGCCATGGAAGGCTCCGAGGTGGCCAGATTGCCTGACTCCAAGTCTCGTGTCCTTTCAAACAGATGAAGCTTGTCTTTGTTGGAGTGGAGCATCTTGACATCTTCAAAAGCATAATAAGCAGCAAGGGTAAAGTTGACGTCACCTGTCGTCAAGAGGTCAAAGACACAGGACTGGAAGTACAAGTCCTCTACTGGAAGTTTCTCTTTGCATTTGGCTGTGGCTGTCTCATAGGTGAACGCCTCTGGCGAAGGAGGCGGGTTGGAGCCTTTCCGGTGAGGGCGGTTTTCAGTAGCCTTTGGGGTGGAATGGAAGGCATGGAAGTCTATCTGCTGGTTGAGTGGACAACCCCGGAGGCAGAGATAGAGGCCCTGGTTGTCTCCATCCTCCACAGCTTTTACGACTTCCTCTGGCATCCGGACGGCAAAGGTGAGGTAGCGGCCGACTTGCCTCACCACGATGGTGGTGCCAATGTATTTGGCCTGAATCTCAATGTGTTGGCCAGACACCTTCTCGGTGATCTTCAGGCTGTTGGCACCATGCTTGTCACCACCGTTCTTGGAGCCATCAGCAAAGGCTGCTGGGAGTTCATCCATCTCTGCCTGGTACACCTTTTGATCCACACACTCCTGGAAGCTCTTGAAAATGATAGTGAGCTGGTGGGAATGGAAGGCAAAAGGTTACTAACATTGGCAAGATGGTTTGGATCTGTTCATAACCCACCCATGTTTGTTGTACTAGGCCTGAATGCCCTATTTCTCTCTTCTGCTAGTGCTCCTAAAATATTTTTGATGTTTAGCCCCCAAAAGCCACGAGGGATGTGACCAGTGATTTTATGCCATTGAACTTTTTTAAAAAAAAATCCATTCAATCATGTCCAATTCTCGGAAACTGCCTGGACAAGTCCCTGCAGTTTTCTTAGCAAGGCTTTTCAGAAGTGGTTTGCCATTGCCTCTTTCCTAGGGCTGAAAGAAAGTGACTGGCCCAAGGTCACCCAGCTGGCTTTGTGCCTAAGGCAGGACTAGAACTCAGTCTCCCAGTTTCTAGCCTGATGCCTTAACCACTACACCAAACGGGGGATCATGATTATGTTGCCATTATTTATTTATTGCATTGATAGTTCACTTGGAAGCATATTAGGGGAAGGCCCCTAATTTCACCCCCTTAACAAAACTGATGCAGTAGATGGGCTGAGAGTGACTGGCCCCCAACCCCCCTTGAGGCCTCAGGATTCAAGTGGAAACTTGATCCGGCATCTCTTCAGTCCTTAACTGTCACGCCCTGCCCGCTCGTGATAGTTCTTGGAGCAGCTGCAGCAGGCGCTTGCTTGCAAAAGTTATGGGATGTTAACAATATTATTTTGTACCAGTTACTGCTACTTAATTGTGAAGTCTTATTGCGTTAAATCTCAGTATTATTTTTCTTACATCTTTATAGCATTTAACAAGACAAATTTATATTCGGCTCTTCATTCCGCTATTATTTCTACTTATGCTTTCGGTTGATTAAAACATCCTTACAGAAGAAAGGGAGGTCAAAAGTGAGATGAGTTCTAGCTAAGAATCTCTTAAGAAATTGCTTCTTTTCAAGCAGCAATTAGAATCCACTTAATTCACAGAATCTGGACAAATTGCTAACATCAGTAGGTATCCAAGCAGTTCTAGGCTGCTCTTCTCTAAAAATGGCTCTGAACGGCATTTATCTTTCAAATATCCCACTTCTCCAAATTTTGTAATGCCTTTCTCAGCTGAAAAAATAATATTAAAAAAGCATATGTTCAAGATTACTTCTTTAAGTAGTTCATGCAGAAATAGGAGAAAATGGATTTCTGAATGACATAGACTGGGATATTGATCTAGCTGTCCCTTAATTCAGCCCAGACTTTTGTTTGTTTGTTTGCTTTTATTTATTTATTTATTTAATTTATTTATTTTAGATTTTTTATCCTGCCTTTTATTATTTTTATAAACAACTCAAGGCGGGGAACATACCTAATACTCCTTCCTCCTCCTATTTTCCCCACAACAACCACCCTGTGAGGTGAGTTGGGCTGAGAGTGACTGGCCCAAGGTCACCCAGCCGGCTTTCATGCTTAAGGTGGGACTAGAACTCTCAGTCTCCTGGTTTCTAGCCCGGAGCCTTAACCACAAATGCATGTTTTAAATAAAGCAAAACAAAAAAAAAGGTCATTTTAAAAAGTGATGCAGTATAATAGTTTATTTGCTAAAGCTTTAGGGAAATATTGCGCTAATTTCTATCAGTGCTGCCTATATTTGTGTGAGCTAAGTTTTGGTTTTTCTCCCCAAGTTGTTCTTTTCCAGTTCATCTTCTTGTTTGACAGTGACACACATGGCTTTGCTGCAACTTGCAGCAGACATTAAGGATTCATAATATTAATAAATCCAAATATTAGCAGAGCAGTTGAACAGAAGGGGTCATCAGGGGAGATGGGGCGGTAATAGAAATTGAAAAATAAATAAATAAATAAATAAATAAATAAATAAATAAATAAATAAATAAATAAAATTAACGGCCCAGCAATCGAACTGAGGGCTGCATTTGGCACAATTGCCAGGATGGATAGAATGCACAAGGGCTGAAATCTTGCTTGCTGCTGCCATGTTGTTTTCCAGCGCCCCCAACAGTGGTGATCTATTTCACCCCCATCCCGTAACCCCAGGGGCACAAGAGAAAGCATGGTTGCCCACAGCTCCAGCTCCTTTTGTCAAAATCACAAACACGGGCACTGTGCCAACTCTCCATAAGCTCCACCCCTTTGGGATGTTATTGTGACATCCCAACCCGCATACAAGAGTACAGCTTGTGTTGTGGCCACATGGCGTTGGTTTTATCTCATTGATTTTGAACCCCTGTGGATGCTGCAGAGACAAAGGATGACAGGGCCTGTCTCTGTGTAACATGGTATGAATGAGCTGATTGGGCACCAAGGGCCAAGGCTGCCTAAAGGCCTTGGGTATCCAGAGGCCTCCAGAGGCTGTTAAAAATGGTAATTCTTAATGTGATAGGACATGATTAATTGTGTGAATAGAGAGCAATCACGTTTAACTGCATGTGATTTTCATTATGAATGCAAAGTCTCCCTTGCATCAAACTGAACTCGCTGTTACTTCACTGACACACCCATGTAGTTTCTCGGCCATGAAACAGAATAGCTTGCCACTGCCTTTTTCTGAGATGTTATTTTGACTTCCCAGACTAGCGTACAACTTTGGGATTTCCTACGGGTCCAAGAATTAACAGATCTGATCTGCTATTTCAGGATCATCCAAGGTTAACTAGGTGCTGCCCCGCTGCTGTTCAGTTTTAATTAAGTGTACCTGCAAGTAAGATGAAACCAGGTTTAGAGCCTTCTCCTGATTCAATCCTCTACTTCTTAGAATGCACAATACACCAGAGTCCAGAAGCTTTAGTCTGGAAAATGTTGCATACCCTGACATAAGGTGAGCCAGTTCATGAATATAAGCAGGCCATTAGAGACAGTAGCTGGGTTCACACAACACGTGCGTCCAGCTCAGTTAAAGCAGCAGAAACTGCACTCCTGTAAGAGGCTTCTGCGACTTAGCTTTTTGTGCAAATCCAATCCCCTCACTTAGTTTAAGGTTCAAGGTACTGCATGAACCCCAAAAAGCGGTTAACTCACTCCCTACATTCAGCATGTTGTGTGAACAATGCCCAAGGAGTTCGAGGAGGACCAGACCCAAAGCCCACTTGTGCTCATAGAAACCCAACTTTGGTGAGAAGTCATGCAAAGCAGCTTTCCCAAAATGTCCACAAGGGGACAGATTCCCCAAACCATAGCTATGCTGTGGGGACATTCCTACCTTGGTGGTGGCTGTTGCCAGGGAGCCAGGCAAGACGGGGGTGTTGGTGACCTGCACATTCAGGTAGTTGTTGTCAATGAGCGGCCAGGCCCCCTGGACTTTGCACGTCTGGAAGCTGTCCGAAAACGTCCGCAGGTGCGGGTCTCCAAACAGCCCGCAGTGGGTGTAGTTGGGACGCAAGGAATGTTTGTGGAAGCTACGTTCATAATGGCAGCTCTCGGGGCTGTCAGAACGCTCCTGGCTGTCACCCCGGGACAGCGGGGGGAGGCGGGGCTGGGAGGTGGGCCCATCTTTGGAGCAGTTGTGTTGGGTCATGAGATCATCGATGCCGTGGACTGCAGAGTGGTAGAAGAGGTCTCCCCGGCAGGTGCGAGCCGTGTGGTGGGTGCAGAGGGCATAGGCGCGCAGGGCAGGGCAGAATTCGGGAGCTTCCTCGGGGCCCGGAGGCTGTGTCCCCGATGTGGCGGCCAAAAATTCAGAGTTGCACTTCATGATCTTGCATGGAGACATCGCTAAGAGAAAGAGATAGAAGAACATACATGCTGGAAGTGTCTAGTGAGGCTTTCTAATCCACACACACACATTTGCCAAATCTTGATCCACCCAGAATCTAGGATCCCATTCAACAATGTGTGCTGGACTTAGCAGTAGAGCATTTGTTTGGCAAAAAGCTCTGGTCTCTGGTATCTTCAGCTGTGTTGGACAAGAATCCCTATCCCCACCCCAAAGGTGATGCTGATTAGGGTCACCAACCATTTTGGCTTCCTTGAAAGCAATTTTACTTTGGGAAAGGGATGTAACTCAGCAGCTGACCACATGCGTTGCACACCAACATTTCCAAGTTCAGTGTTAGGACTGGGGGGTGGGGGGGGAGGACTGTTTGAAATTTGGAGAACATGAGCATGCTAATCACCAAAGCTCCAGTCTAAATCTGTCTTAAGATTTTACTTGTTGGTTTGATTTGAATTTGCCATTTGATTTGAGAATCTGTGTGATTGATTTGAAGACTGGATTCAAGAGAAGCTTCAATGGAGTAAAAAAAAAAAAAACCAGCAAATTTTTGAACAGATTTGAAAACCTCCAACTGCACCACTGAATCATTTGCTGACTGATTCAAATAGCGGTTCAACCAAATTGCTTTTGCATTGTTGAGATTTCACCTAGCCCTGCTGGAAACTGAGTCAGTGGGGTTTGACATTACAGAGGTAGAAGAAACATGGCCTGCTTCAGCCTTTCCCAACCTGGGTGCCCTTCCAGATGTGAGAATTCCAATTCCCAGAATTCTTCAACCAGTGGCCACTGTTGAGAATTCTGGAAGTTGAAGCCACTACATCATGAATGGAAAAACTGTCCTCCTCTCTGTAAGGAGGTGCTTATAGGCTGTGTTCATACAATACATTTAACCTGTTTCCTGTAATAACCAAGTTGCAAGTTCATGCAAAGCACTGAGCACTAAACAGAACAAAACAAATGTCTTGGTTAAACATGTGCAAATTCAACCTTATATTCTAGAGCAGGCTCTAAGAGGAAAGGTGGAAAGCTACTGAAATGGTTGGGTCTGCGAGTGAATGCAGTGAAAGGCACCATCATAGGATTCCTGACCCTACTGTTCTTTCTCTAAAGGGTTAATGAGCTTGCAGGTTTGATGAAGAATAAAATTAACTCTGTCTCCTCAAACCAGGCAGGGGAGGTAATGGAGAAGAGTTGGAACTGAAGGAGAGACCACACAAGGCCCACAGGGGGAGATGTCTCTCTACGGATTTTACAGATTTCAACTGAAGGAATGAATATATAATATCCTTGCCATTTCACTCATCTCTCCATATAAGGCCAAATTTCCAAAGGCAGGTGTCATGCATAAACTCAGCCAGCCTGCCCGTCCTTGTGCATGTGCGTACAGGGGAGTACACCTCGGGTCTACGTGAGTGGGAAAGAGTTCAAAACAGACTACAACCAAGCCATTCTTCTCAATGTTGCAGACACCGAAACCCTAGGGAGCCCACATTGCATCAGACCCAACAGTTCTCTCTCCCTGCTTTCCAGATCTGCTACGCATCCAAATTGTATTGGGTCTACAACTCTCAGGTTCCCCAGCTAGGAAACTTTGGTGGTGTGGTCACACCATACCTAGATGCGTTTTCATATTGCCAGAAAAGATTATTCTTGGAAGCCAAGGACTTTTCTCTATTATTTTCCTGCAACAACTAGTCATTTGGAGCTCTGCTATTCTTTTATGAGCTTAATAATTCCTAACAAACTCTCCTCTCTCTGCACTGGCTGGTCCTCTGCTAAAGCCATCCAACTTGGGGGCACCACAACTTCTTATGGTAGAAGGTTCCAGGGGTTAACCATCTACTGATCAACCAAATAACCAGGCAACCATATAACAACCTTATAGTGTTGGAAGCTTACTGTCTTGAAACGCTGTGAAAATGTTTCAGCTAGGGTAGCTCAAGGAATTAAGCAAGTGTGTCTTTAATTCACAATCATGCAGCCAAATCCAGCTTGTTTCACACAACATGTTTAACCAGGTTGGTTACAAACCAAGCAGCTCCATTTGTACCACCTGCTAAGCTGGGTTTTCAGCTTTGGGTTTTTTTTTGGGTGGTGTGAATCCAGCCCACTCAGTTTATGACTCAAAGGGTTGGGTGAACTCAGAGAATGCACTGATGTGATAAGCATGTTAAGCGTGTTGTTTGATTCTGTCCTTAGAAACCATAACTGGACTAGCACTCACTTTGAGAGCCAGGATCAGCTCCTTTTCCTAACTTCCTGTCCCCCCCCCCCCCCCCCTTCAGCAGAGATTTTGGACACAGAGCAACGCTGAGCTTTTTTCTGGCAAATAGCCCGTGCAGCTGTTGGACCACATTCTGCATCTTCTCTTAGCACAAACACTCTTGTGACTCAGGCTTTTTGGACGGAGAGCAGGAAGCAAAGATGACATTGCTTGTCAGGAGAGGTTCGGGCAATGAGAGGAAAGGCACATGGAAGCCAAAAAGCAACGCAAGGAAATATCTGATGACAAGTGACTGGACTTCTCACAATTCGACACAACAAATCCAAGCTGGAGAACGAAAGCCAGAAAATAATGCAGGCTGGGGAGCAGGTTAAGAATTAGCACTGCAGGGAACAGCATCTAGCTGACCTTGACCGAGCTTGAAAAAACACTAAGCAGGATTAGACCTGGTTATGTCATGTTAGATCAGTGTTTCTCAACCTTGGCAACTTTAAGATGTGTGGACTTCAACTCCCAGAACTCCCCAGGTTGAGAAACACCATTAGATGTTTAGCACTGCAATGTGTTAAGTTCTGTTAGGGTCTTTAAAAGGCTTGGGGGGGGGGAGTTTGTCATTTTTCTTTTCTTTTTTAATTTGGCTTAGTTTTAATGTCGCTGTTATTATTATTTTTAGCATTGCACAATTCTTTTCTATTGGTAATCTTCTGTATTCTGTTTATTTTTTGTGATCTTTAAAAATAAATCAGTAAATATATTTTTTAAAGGATCGGACCTGGTTAATATTTGGATGGAAGACCAGCAGAATATGCAAGAGCCAGAATGGGAAGTTATTAAAACAAATCTCAGAAGAAGCCAATAAACTTCCATACAGTTGCTAAGAAAACTACATGGCGCGGTCCATGTAGTTGATTGACTTATTCACTAGGCACAATAGGCACAGTGCCTAGGGCCTACGAATTTTTAATTTTAATAAAGATGAAATAGGAGTTATTTATTTTTGTGTCTTTTTATAAATATTTATGATGTTTATATTTATTTATATTTCTAACTTATATCACCGCCCATCTCCCCCCATTTCCGGAGGGGACTCTGGGCGGTTTACACATGTTCATGCCTTCATAAAAAAAACAGGCAAGAAACGCACAACATTTGAACATCAAACCAATGATCTTATCTGCAACCTATAGGGAAAGGTTGAATACTAAAATTTAGTAACCTTGATGACATGTGACAGACATCTTAATTAACTGGCACCAACTGATTATTATTACAAAACAATACATATAAATGATTTATGGTTCCCTATTTCTTTGTAAAAAAATAAAATATTGAAAATCGTTTCAAATATAATTTTCAATAGTATTATATTTATGGAGGGAGGGGCCTACAAAAAGTCAGAACACAGCCTTGTCCATGGAGCCCTCAGGATTTCAGCTCCACGGGAGAGAAATTTTACCTTTACAGATTTGTTGCCGGAGTTATAAATCTGGAAGCCCCTGTCATAGATTCAGTCTGTCAATGTAGGGGGGGGTTAGTTCTTTCGTTAGGCCAAAATGGGCCTTTCAGGAGGGCAGCAGAGCTGGGGAAATCCACTGTTAACGGAGATGGAATGTTAAGGTCATCAGCTGATGGAGGATGGAATATGGGTGGTCTCCATCAGCTGATGGGGGATTGGGGTTTCTCTATGTTGCAATTGCAAGGGGTCCCCTTGGGCTATACTGTGAGCTGGTGAGGATGCTCCTATTCTTTGGTTTGATGGGAGTTCAGGGGGGCTGGGGAGCTTTTTATGGGGCCCAGAGGGTCAATTTGGGTCTGATGGGATTAGGCAAAGAGATGAACTGGGTTTGAACCTGGTCATATCCAAGGACAGGGGGCAGAGGAAGGGGGCAGTCTCCATTTTGTTTGTTCGAGTTATTTTCTCCCCTACAGCTCCTGATTTGAATCTTATCTCTGCAAGAGACAGATCACTTCTCCCTCAACTAGGTGGGCCTCTCCTGTTCTCCCACACTTTGGCAAAAGGAAAGTTCTCTGCTCAAACAAATTTATACTCCCCCCCCCATGGATTGTTAAGTACATCTACCTAGATCTCCTCAATTGGTGAGTTTATCAACTTTGTGAGGGTTATGGAGTGTAAGTGAGAGACATGATGCCTCACTAGAAGGACAGATCTGTTGCACAACCAGCTGCAGTGATTTCTGCATTTGAAACATCCCCCTTTTTAACTAAGAGGCAAAGAAAAGGATTGCTTTGGCATTTGTTGGGTTGTTAATACATCTGAAAGCTTTATCCGGAGCATCCCGTCCTGAGATCATGCTGAAAAAGACACACTGCACTTCCCTCCCAAGCATATGAGCTCACCCCACCACCCACAAAAAAATCCTAGCCAAATACTTCTGACAGCAGGCAGTGCTGGCACAGCTCTGGAGGAACGCATTGGAACAGAGGCCAAGAAAACTCTGTTTGTTCAATTCTGCATAATCCATTTTCCATCGACTCAGAAATGCATTTGGGTTTCAGCCATGGATGACTTAGCATAGGAGCAGGCTGTCTTGCGTCTGCTGCTTGGAAAATTAACAGAAAAAGAAAAAAATTGGGGGGGGGGGGCAGAGTCTGCCCTGGGCCCAGCGTTTCCCCAAATAATTGTCTGTTATTTGCAAGCAAAGCAAAAGTGTTTATATATAGGATGCAATTCTGCACAGCACCCTCCCCCCAATTAAAATAAAACTGGTACAGAAAATGATGTGGAAAAAATCTTGAGCATTTCAGCTCTCATTCATTTAATTATCTTAAGATCAGCAGATTCTAGTCCTTTTGGTTGATCTGACAATCTGCCCACATTGGCACCAAACGCTGTATTTCAAAGTGGCTTACTGAATGAGCCACAAGTAGATGCATTCACATAATATGCAAAGGCATCTTTTTAGCAAACCACTGAGTCCACAAGACACCTAAACTGATAACAAAGAAATCATACCATGGCTTAGTGGGGGGGGGGGTTTGCTGAACCACACTAACCCCCCCCCCCAATTGGGCGGATGATCCTTGCTGAGATCTACAAGTTGGCTAAGCAGTTTTCTGGGGTGGCCATGGGATAACCATCAGCAAAACCAGAAGAAATGATGCAGCAAAAAAGGCAGAATGACGCCAAGGAAAGTTATGCAAGTGTCCTCAATGCGCATAAAGGCCAGGCAAGTCCCAGAATTTATGTTTTCTGAGCGCAGAATATTCCTTGGATCACGGAGCATCCACAACCTTCCTTTTACAAAACTAAGTCATCCTTGACATATTCACCAGAAGCATCCACAAAGAAGAGTCAAGATGGCTGTCGTTGTGCAATCAACATGCAAAGGGGGCAGGGCTTCAATCACAGGGTTGCAGCTGCCATCTTGACTTTTTTGACCCACCCACACCCAGACACCCCTGCATTCCACTAGACCCAATTATGCTCTATCTATTCACCGAAGAGAAAGTGCCGATGCATGACAAGCATACCTCCAAATCTTTGACTACACCTCCCAGTGTCCCCAGCCAGTGTGGGCAAGAGCAAGGGATGCTGGAAGAGGTGAGCTGCAACATCAAGGCTCATGTGTGAGATGCCCAATGCCCAAACACAATCTATGGTTCTCCTTGGCCCCAAGAGCCATGGCCACCAGCCCTCAGATGTGGCTCAGTTCACCCCACACTTGAGTCCATCTTAGCAGAGACATGCTCCTTTCTGTTACAACCAGCCCATCTCTTCAAGCCAGAATATGATTTGTTTAGCTGCAGCACATTAAGACAGCACAGCAAATTAGTTTTGCAGCATGTCGTGCCAACCTGAACTGTGGCTTATCTCATCTAACATGTTAGATAAAATCTAACATTATCCAACATCGTCAGCCAAACCACTAGGGAGTTTCACGCCCCCAATCCAACCTCACGAGGATGGTCCATACGCCTGCCTTTGAATAGGGAGCCAGAGCTGAAAAAAGGGAGCCCACCTCCCACCCTGTTCTGGTCACTCTGGGCTGAAAAGGAGTTGCTGCTTTCTAGAAGCCATTCAGTTCCTGGTCCTTTGACCTGTGAATAGCAGCCAAAGAAGAACTGAACATCCCACCGCTTTGGCAGCACAAAAGGAGCAGGGAGGCAGAGGTCCCCTAAAACTGATCAGAAGATCTAAGGGAGAGTCGCCACGGAGATCCCTGAAACAGCAGCTCTGAAAAATTGGAGACAATGGAAGCTGACCTGCCAGGGTCGCCAGCAAAGAGAAAAAGGAAGAAGAGGAAAGAAACCAATAGACCCATAAATTTCCCACCCTGTGCAAAGGAACCGGGTCAGGTTTCAATGGCAAAGGCGGGGGAAGAGGTGTGAATGGAGGAAAATAGAGCCAGCATTCCTAAAATGGTGATTTTATGGTGTGTAACCAAAAAAAAAGCAGGGGGTGGAGGAGAGGTAAGAAGCCAGGTTGAGTTGGGCTCCCAGGCTGGAAAGAGATGGAGTGGGTGGGCCAGGCACCCTCCCAAACCTCCTGGCAGGCATAGCACATCCTAGGACAGGGCTTTCCAAACTGTGTGTCGCGACACAATACTGTGTTGCCTGGGGGCCCCAAGTGTGTCGCGTGACAACCCGGAAGTGCTGGCGGTGCTTCTGGGTTTTTTTTGGGCCGGCCGTTGGTGTGTCGCCAATGGCAAAAGTTTGGAAAGCCCTGTCCTAGGACATCCAACGGACTCCCCCAACCAGATCCAAAACGCAGAGGGAATGCCAAGGCAACCTGAACGTCTTGAGGCAATGCATTATTACCCATCCGAGCCTAGATGCTGGTGTTCAGAAATGAAGACTGAGTTCACCCAATATGCTAAACGTGGGTCAATAAAGCACAACTTTTATATTTATATATAAAAAAGGTAAAGGTTCCCCCCCCCCCCCCCGTACATTTGTGCAGTCGTGTCCGACTCTAGGGGCCGGTGCTCATCTCCGTTTGTTAGCCAAAGAGCCAGTGTTGTCCGAAGACGCTTCCACGGTCATGTGGCCGCATGACGCGTGCGGAACGCTGTTACCTACCCGCCGAAGTGGTACCTATTCATCTACTTGCATTTGCATGCTTTCGAATTGCTAGGTTGGCAAGAGCTGGGGCGAGTGCGGGAGCTCACTCCGCACGCAGGGCTAGGGATTCGAACCTCCGAACTTGCGATCTTCCGATCGACAAGCCTGGCATCTTACCCGCTGAGCCACCACGCCCCTTATTTATATATACACACACCCAAATTAGCCATTTTACAGCTTAACGGAGCGCCTGGCTCATCCAACATACTAAGACAATGCTGGGTGGCCACAATATGTTGAACCACAAATGATCCAAACTCATTTTAGCCTAGGCTAGTATGCGGTGTGAATCCAGCCAGATTCTATAAGGGTATATAGGAATGTTTGGGGTTTTTTTGGGGGGGGTGTTTAAAGTGAAATGGAAAGAGTTGAACATTTTCAGAAAATCAGCAACATCTTCCCATTGAATTCCAGCATTTTGATACGCAAAGGCACCTGGCCATTTCGCTATCTCGACTAATCCCCCATGATGTATCTTTCCTTCTCCACGGTGAATTTCTCAAATCTGTTTAAAGCCACTTAAATTTATGGCAGTCCCCACAATCCTGTGACAGGGAATCCTGGACATTAATTCAGAGTTGGATGAAGAAAACAATCAACTGTGTTGATTTGAGCCAAACGTTCTGCTTCTGGTGTGAAAAACAAAGTGGACATTTCTTTACCCAAAACCCTTTTGGAATACAGCGGGAGGGGAACGATGAAGAAACGTGAAATAAAAGTAAGCTATTTAAGAGTTTTGCGTGCATGGAATCCAAATGGGATTCTGTATTAATAAACTACTACAGAACACAAGGGGGTGAGCTCCATACACGGGCACGATAACTACTGAGTCAGGCACCAGCGGCGCATCTCAATTCTTCATCCAATTTTCAGGTGCAGAAATTGGGCTGGACAACTTTTTCAAATTTCTCTAGGGGAAAGAAAAATTCTTCAACAATTTCTCAATGACCTTCCGTGTTAGGAGTTTCCTCCTGAGGACCCCCCGCCCCCGAGTTTTAATGGAAGAACAGATCGCTGCAGAAAGGGCTGTCCAATGAAAGTGAGAGCATTTATACGTTCTCCTAATTAAATAAGTGCAAGTGCTAACATATGAGTAAAAATTTCTGAAATGGCAAACTACATTTTTAAAATTTATAGACTGAAGTCTTGCTTTGACCTTTTCTTCAAATGTATTTGAGAACATTAGCAAGAAGCATTCTGCAATGATGGCCCAATAAATTATCTAATAAAATAATCTCTAGTCAAATTGTTTGCTACTCAAGAATAATTTAATAACAGCTTACAATTACATATTCTGGCAATATTTGTACATATTCCTTGCCCATCCCTAAGAATTGTTCAAGAAAACAAAAGGAGTATCTATCAAACAGAATTAGTTTGACCATCTACTGCTCTTCTGCCCACATTCTGCAAAATCTGGCTTTCCCTCATTGAAAGCGGAAAGCTAGGCTGATCCATCTCCAAAGCCATAGAGTTCCCCGGGGTGGGGGCCCCGAGCTTGTGATGGGAGGAAAGTGGTCCCTTTCCCACCTGCCAGCTGAGGATCCACGCTTCAAAATTGGGCAGAGAGGGCTTTCTGTAGTCCTGCCTGGAGAAATTGAAGGAAAAGCATTGCACAAGTTAAGCCGCAAAGTCTTTGGAGTAGAAGGGCTGCTAACAAGCAACATGATAAATCTGGTCTTGAAAAACCATCTTTCTCTATACCGTAGACCCAGACAAGGCCCTCTCTTAGGGACCGACACGTAAGGAACTTTTCTTTTTCCAAGGCTCTACTCACCCCACTCCAATTCTCAAGGGTTAAAAGAGAAATGGAAAGCAGCTGAAATCAGAAGAAAGATATTCCAGGAAGTTTAAGAACGTTCTAAGCGCCTGGCAAATTATTCTTTTTCTAATGGAAAAATTCCAAATGGAGTTTAACTGGTCTTATTCTGTGGTTTATCTGAGCGGCTTTCGACCCGCATGAAAGGGAGCATCGCGCAGACACTGACATTCAGCAGAGCAGAATTCACAACCCTGGTTCAGGTTCCGGAATAGACTTTGCCCAAATATTCCAGTCCTCTGCTTCCATCAGTTGTATATTTCAGTGATGTAATTCCTGGGGGCCACAAAAATCAGAGAGGGCTGAGGGCCCCCAAGCTGTGCACCCCGATATAAAGAAAATAATTTTTGGCCTCCTTTTAAATATTTTTTTCAGCAAGACACTGTGATGTATTTGTATTTTTATATCTTTGTACTTGTGGTCTGCTTGAATTTTAATTGTGCTTTTACTGTAAACCGCCCAGAGTTCCCCTTTGGGGGGAGATGGACGATAATAGAAATTTAAGAAATAATAATAATAATAATAATAATAATAATAATAATTAATAATAATTTTCCCCTGATAAACTCCCAGCAAGCCATTTATTGATACAGGTGAAAGTTACAAAGGAATAATAATATCAACAACAACAACAACAACTATTATTATTTTAAATACGTGAGACATATTTATTTTAAAAGACCCCAACAAACTCAGCATATAATAACAACAATAACAACTATTTTATTATTTTAAATACATAAGAAATAAAGATTTATTTTAAAAGACCCCAACAAACTCAGCACCATCCACTACTGGAATGGTGTGTTTGCTGCCATGCCCCTCAAAACAGTAATAGAAAATCTCCCCCCCCCAAAAAAAAATGGTTTCCTACCCTCTTTTTCTTTGAAAGCAGTCAGCAGGCTCCATACTCTATACATACTCCGTACATGCTGTGTGTAACAGCACACAGCAATTAGATCCTTATGGGTAAACTCGAAGCAGGCAAATCTATCTCAGTCTGGGGAGGGGACTGCATTTGATATTTTAAAATGTACTTTTCAAGACTTTGCACTCTTTTTGGGGGGGGGAGGAGTTAAAGTCTTACCAAAAGTTGACTGTTTTGCCGCTGAATTTCTGCAGCATGATCTGAGGGAGCACGGGGGGCTGCAAAATGGGGATTGCACACGGCCCCCAAGCTACAGGCTATTCCCTTCTGGGCTAAACAAAACCTCATTTCTCACACAGGTGTGTATAGGTTCCACCCCAGCACTTGCATATCAATCAGGACGCCAGGCTGAGCCACCTTCCTTTCAGGGATTCTCACAGGACTCTGCACGCTGCAGTTGTTTTAAAAAAAATTACTGGCACGGAAGACTTCCTGGTTGGCACGGGCGTCCTGCAATGCATATGCACAACCTCTTGCTCGCTGGCCCTCTTACACACGCAAACCCACAGGCATACAGGAAAGAGCCCTGGGCGCATAACTCTAAATACAACTTGAATACACAATGGAGCGACTGCCAAAATATTGTTGCATCCCAGACGCTGGTGTCAATTCCAGGGAAGGGTGTGGAAATCAACAGCAGAAAAGCAGGCCACTTCAATTCAAGGATCTTATAAACAGTGGAACATATGTTTTGAGGGAGGGAGGGAGAAAAAGAGAGATGGATATATAATTTATGGATGGTAGGAACAACAGAATCCGCTTTGGATTTCTTCAGACACTTCCATGGAGCTGTGAATGTACAGATCCCAGCTCCCCTTGGCTGTTCCCCAATATTCTGTTAAACCCCTTTCTTTCGACCTCCACAGAAACTCATTGTCTGGATTTGCAGAACATGGAAGTTAATGTAGGTTTGGGTATTTATAAGCCGTTATGTTGCTAGAACCCAGCCATTACCAGTAGATGGTGCCTGAAACCCTATTTATCTGTTTGAGCCCTGTGTATTATATAACAGGGGTCCCCTACCTTTTTGGCTCCAGGGACCGGTTTCAAAAGATGATTTTTCCAAGATTTCCGCAGACCGGGGATGTGTGGTTTGCGGGCGGGAGCCTATCACAAGCACTGGGGGCGGGGTTTGCAGGCGGGAACCAATCGTGCGGAAGGGGGCGTGGTTTGCGGGCGGGAGCCTATCACAAGCACTGGGGGCGGGGTTTGCAGGCAGGACCCAATCATGCGGAAGGGGGCAGGGTTTGCGGGTGGGAGCCCCGCGGCCCAGTTCCTAACAGGTTGAGGACCCATTATATAAAACCACCATTGTATTTCATTAACCCACATCTAGGGATTATCCTGTTGTGCGAATGCAGCAACTGGGATATTTTCATAAGAGTTGAAGTGCTGCAAGATCCACCTATTTAGCTGAAAGCAAGAGAAACCAAAGCTAATTTGGAAGCAGTGGGGTTTGCAAGAGACACATTTAGCAATTGCTCAGATTTCAGAAGGCCTGAGAGGGCTAGTTGAATTTCTTACTCAACAGCCTTGCCATTAACCCACCTACATTTTTTTCTAAATTAATTTTTATTAAAGAAATTTTTTACGGAATAAAAACCATACAAATTGAAAGAAAAAGGGAAAGTAAAAGTAAAAGAAAGTAAAAGAAAAGTGGTAAGTAAATAAGAAAGAAATAAGAGAGAGAGAAAAGAGAGAGAAGAAAAGAAGATATAAAGAAATGGCTTCCGATCTTTACAGCAGTTACGAATGCATTTATATTTTATCCTCCCTCTCTTAGGTTTATCCTCCCTCTCTTAGGTTACATCGTGGCTCCCTTTTTTCCATATTCTACCCTTTCTAATCATCAAACCTATAAATCACAAGTTCATTTTTTTCAGTTTTCAGCAAAAAGTCCATAAACGGTTTCCAGTCACTAACACATGTAGTCATTATCTTTTCTCTAATCTTGCCATTAACCCATAAGCGAAGGATCAAAAGAGAAAAAGGAAAGGGGCGGGGAACTTTAACAACTGGGTGTCAGCTGGCTATTTTTTAAAAAAGTTTCAAGTTAGCATCAAAGGTTGCAGCTACGAATACATCTGCTGGGGATTTCTTTTTTCTTATGATTCTCTTTTAGCCATACCTTTCTCCTCCGTCAAGGGGAGAATAGTAAGCTTGAGTATCACAACCAGAAGGAAATGGTGGGGTAGCTGCCACTGGATCAGACCCCAAGGAGTCCTTCCTAAACCAGCATCCCATTCTTCACAATGACTAATTGGATGCTCATGGGAAGCCCATAAGCAAGGCAAGAGGCTGACTGCTCACCTAGTTCATATGTTAAACCATACTTTATCAAAAAAAGCCAGCAATGTATAATCAGCTCACATAACTGGTTCAATGCATAGCCCATTATTTTTAAGGTGCAATAGTGGGTTCACATCACACAAACAGAAAAGCAGGCAAGCTGCATGATGGTCCAGCCCATCACAAACATTTCCAGAAATGTCCTACATGAGAAACATTGGACTTTCTAGTGCCACCATGACTGTCTGGAGCTTCCTTCTCCATGATTTTGTTCAAGCCCATTTTAAAGCCAAGTTAGCCATCTTTTTTCCATCTCAGTGCAGGGACTGCTACAGATTCACTGGGCAAAGATTTTGTTCTCAATCTGCTGGGCCAACTAGTTTCGTTGGATGACTCTGATCTGCAGAATACAGAGGGCAACTTCCTTCGCACAATGACTAACCTACTTGCTGGGCTTCCAAAACATGCGTAGTCTGGTTCCTGCATCAACTTGTTTTCTGGGACTTGCACAATACATTGAACCACAAAGTTAACTTGCCAACCCATTAAAAAAAAAGCTAATCAAGGTAAAAAACTATGCTTTGCACCTTCTTCAAATGCAACCATTAGCTCTTTAATTAGGCCAGTTAAGCCTTGGCCACAGAAATGTCACAAAAGTGTATGTTTCATCTTCTAAATTTGTTCTCTGCTCTTAGCATCATAAATTTGGTAGGGACCACTAGTTGCTCAGTCCAGCCACTTGGCTGGTAAAGGTAACGGTAAAGGTTCCCCCACACAGTCGTGTCCGACTCTAGGGGTCGGTGCTCATCTCCGTTTGTTAGCCGAAGAGCCAGGGTTATCCGAAGACGCTTCCGCGGTCATGTGGCCAGCATGATGCGCGCGGAACGCTGTTACCTTCCCACCGAAGCGGTACCTATTTATCTACTTGCATTTGCATGCTTTCAAATTGCTAGGTTGGCAAGAGCTGGGGCGAGTGCGGGAGCTCACTCCGTCACACAGGACTAGGGTCTCGAACCTCCAAACTTGCAACCTTATGATTGACAAGCCTGGCGTCTTAACCGCTGAGCCACTGCGCCCACAGGGATCCATATTAAAGCATTCTGACAGAGGGCTGTCCAGCCTCTATTTGAAAACATCCGTTAAAGGGAGTCCGCTGGCTCTCTGGGTTGTGGGCTCCTCCATGAACCTGTCCTTACAATTAGGAAGTTTTTTCTAACCTTTAATTGGAATCTGTCTTCCTGTAAATTAAATCCATTATTCCATGTCCTGCATTGCAGAATAAGAACTGACAGATCTTAACTTTCTTTTGTGCAGCATGCTTTTCATTAGAAAATGCTACCAAAAACTTAGTGGCTCGGCTTAGTTAGTCTTACTCTTGGTTGGTTTCTCCTGTGGCTCAGTTCATGAGCTTCTCACTTCTCATTCCTTGGAGCAACGCAACCATTCCTGGTTGCCTGATCCCTGCAGAGTATGGTGAAAAAGTCAAGATAGCTCTGCTTGTTTTTTATGTGCAATGCACGTCAATTCACATGCAAGCACACAAAAAACACAGACGGCGCTCCGATTGCACTGTTGTGGCCACCCTCTTGGCCTTTTTGGTGCCAGTAAATCTATGGCTTTATGAAGGAAAAGCTCCCAAATTCCCTTCCACTGCCACCCCAACAAGCTTGGCTCTCCTTCTCATTGCTGAGAACTTGCTGCCTCCTTGAAATCGGCCTGAAATCTACAGGGTTGATCTCTGTGCTGCTGCTGCTGCAAAACAAAAAACAAAAAAACGCCACCCTTGTTAAGACTCACTCAAATACCCGTGATGATTACGGCAGGTTATTAAAAGAGGAACAAAAGCAAAAGAGCTGTGTTGTGGGATTGCCATCGTAATTACAAAATTTGACAATTGCAGGTTGCAGAGCTCTTAAAAACGTTTTACAAGCAATTTCCAACCCTCGCGAAAGGAAAAGGGACCGCTGCATTTATTACAGAGATGGGCATGATAAGTTCTGTTGCCGGGCAACCAAACCCGATGGAGAGGTCAATTTCCCTTCCCGGCCCTAATTTTGCAACACCCTTCCAATTACTCTGGTTTCTTACGCTTCCCCTCCCAAAAACCTGCCCACGCGCATGAGATCTGCCGGGTGATTCTCTTCCAGGTCTCAAAAACCACCTGGTCCTTCTAGCCAGTAATTCCAGTCTGGATTCCTCCAGTCCGCCCAGCGCACGCACTTGCTTCCCTCAAACTTTGGAGTTCTCCCCAGCTCAACCATCCTGAATCTGCAGCTCTCTCAAAAGCTTTGCTTCGCATGTTTGCTATTGAAAATATATTGTATTTTACAGCTAAAATACAAAACTGTTATCAATGATGTTTATCTCAACTCCGGCCAAAGGTAGTTTTTTTTGCTTTCTTTGGGGAATAAGATGCCTGATAAACACATCAGTGCTTCAAAAGCAGTAGGGCAGAAGATTAGGGGTGTTGACCCACAGAGAAAGGGGGTGGGGCTTTGATGATGCACTTATGCTGCCATACTGACTATTTTGACCTCACCTGTGGGTGTCTTGCAGAAAAGACCAGAAATTCCCAAATGTTGATATACACAGCAATATGGTTGAAATCTAGTATATCTAGGACCGATAATATCAACTGACTGGTTGGATGAGCTACAGAACAATGATATGGTAAAGACCGGTTCAAATCTGTTCCCTGAAATGATATGGATAAAAGATTCTGCAAAACAGAACAGGTATTAAGACAAACACCTCCAGAAACATGAGCTGAATTTAAGAAATGTATTAACTGAATTTCTGTAACTATATCCACACAACAAGCTTACCTAGGTCAGGTCAAGACTTAGCACTCATAACAACATGCAACGTTGAGTTAAACTTGGTTAGGTTTTAGTAACTTACCATGTTGTGCAAAGCTTGTTGGGTTATTTTATGATTTAATACATTGTGACAACCCGAATCCAGAAAAGTGGTTAATTCAGTCACCAAATTAAGCATGCTTATGAATGCGGCCAATTTTTAAAGGCAGTTTAAAACTGGGAGCAGACAGCAATTCACACAACACACTTTAGCAGGTCAGATCAAAACCTAGCAAGACCTTATGCTTGGTTAGTTTGAATGTTGGGTGTTTCAATTTTTTAGCGTCATGGGTGGATCCAGTCTTTTGATTAGTTTATGGTGCAAAGCACTGAAATGGTTCATTCAAATGAAATCTTTAGTTTAATCATATACCAACTCAAAATAACATAACAATATAAAAGTTGCAACCATTCCAGCAACACAATCTAGGTTGTAAACTCTAATGACTAACTAGAGTTAGAATTACTTTAACCACCATTCATTCAGTGCTGTCGTACTTCGAACAGTTGCTGAATGAATGGATGTACGTTGAGGACTACCTGTTGGCAGCACTGCGACAGCATATTCCTCTGTGTTGCATCCATAACATTACAGGCTTCATTCATGTTCAAGCCCACTGACCTTGAAAAGCTGAGAAGGGGCAGACCTGGCTAGTACTTGGATGAAAGACAGCTATTATTATTGGTATAATATACCTTATATACTAAAAATGGTATAATATTAGGCTGATCATACGTCCCGTTTTGAACGGGACAGTCCCGTTTTTAAAGCATTTTTCAACCGTCCCGTCATTTTGATAAAAATCTCAATTTTGTCCCGTTTTTTAAATCTGGCAGGAATGGCGCGGGAGGATCCGAGCTGGAGCTGCCGATTGGAGGCAGCCCGGAAGAGGAAGCCCTCCCGCCTATCAGTGCATGGCAAAGGAGGGACCGGGGGTGGGGTTTGCAGGCGGGAGCCAATTGCGCAGACTGGGGGAGGGGTTTGCAGGTGGGAGCCAATCACGCAGACCGGGGGCGGGGTTTGCAGGTGGGAGCCAATCACGCAGACTGGGGGCGGGGTTTGCAGGTGGGAGCCAATCACGCAGACCGGGGGGCAGGGTTTGCAGGCGGGAGCCAGTCGTGCGGACCGGGGGGCGGGGACCCCTGTCTTTTTCATGAATATGAAATATTACATAAGACCCCGTCCCGTTTTGCCATCCCAATGTTCCGTTTTTGTCTCAAAGAAATACGGTCAGCCTATATAATATACCTTATATATTAAAAATGTTAAATTTGTTGTAGCTGTTTGGTTACAGGGAAGCTGTATCAGCTTCTGGATGATCTCAGTTGCATAAAGTACCAGGAGGAGAAAATCCCTAGACGCAGGGACTTTAACATTCTTCTTCTCAATCTTTTCTCAAGCACTTGTGCCTGAAAATGGAATTGTGCTACATTATTTAGAAACATTTGTTCCTAAACCTTCTTCTCTACAGATTCTTGACCCCTGCAGATCTCTCACTGGACCCAATCCAAGACCTGTCTTCCTACATCTGAAAGCATCGAGCTTAATGGAGCAGGGAAACTCACAAGTAGAACTCAAGGCAGATAGTTTCCCATGGTTGGTGACTCCAGAATCTGATCTTCAAAGCTTTACCACCACAGAATGTCCATGTACCTTATCATGATTTATAGCAGCTTTCTCAACCTGGCACCCTTCAGATGAACTGGGACCAGAATTTCCAACATTCTTAGCCAATGGGAGTGGAAATATGGGGTTGGTTGGTCCAATCCATCTGGAACATAGCTGCCAGGCCTTTGAAGTACGCCAGGTCAAGAACCAGGCCCAGCAGGGATTCCAGGAATGTTCTTTACTATTGTAGGGTAGAAGAATAGAATCTTGAAAGCCTACGAGAGTTTCTCTTTACTCCATCTTATACCAAACAAAATCAAGGCGGGGTTATGTTGAGTCTCTTTCCCATGGTTTCTCTTTTTCTTAGAACAGAGCAATGTTTTTGACATCCCCCCCCTTAATGTGTTGCTCATTCCTCCCCATTCCCAAGCACAGATCTACCTTCTTTCACAGTATCAGACTAAGAAAGGCTAATTTTAAGTTGACACTTCTGCACCACCAGCTGTTGACATCTCCCATTCCGCAGCATTTACCCAGAAGATATCTGGAGTTAAAACAGCTCCCCCATCCTCCGTTTGCAAAGTCATTGGCACAGGAGGACCCTTGCAAGCCACTTTAAGAGCTTAGAAAGTGTTGTGCTGATAGCGTGTTATCTCCCTCTCCTTTTTTCAGTTATACTTTGCTACCTGAAGACATATCTTTTGCCAAGGCAGCTAAGATGCAAAGCGGTTATCATAACCGCCTCCACCCCAGCAGACAGGGATTAAACTCACATCTTGGGCACATTAGCACATTATTCCTCAATTAGCTCACCTTCAGATATGTTGGGTGATGATTCCCAGAATTGGCCACATTGGTTGAGCAATCTAAAAGTTGTCCTTCCATTACATTTAGAGGGCCTCAAAATAGGGATGGCTGACTTGGAGTTGTGGGCAGAGAACCTCCGAAGAAACTTCCTGGCACATTATTCTTTTTGCAGAAATTGCTGGAGAACAATCCATGGAAAACCTGACCGCCAGTAAGAGGCCTTTGAACTTCTCTGAGACCAGAATTCAGACTTTCAAGAGACCGTAATTTGAAGTTTCTCCAGACCAGATGGTAAAATCCCAGTAGTGCAGGCTTCTAAGGGAGCCGAACTGTATCTCATTTATTATTAGCATTGTTTCTTTCAAGACAAGTCTTACAATAATTTCTTCTGATCAAGTAGTCCTTTTGCATAAAACAGAATCTGTCCATCTGGTTTGGACATCTAGAAAGAGCCTACCGAGGTTCATGGGGTATGGGCCAAGCAACAGAGCTCTTTCATGATGGCCCCACCTTAAAGATCTCCTTACCCCCAGCACAGGCAGCCCCACCCCTCCTACCTTTGGGATGCAAGTTAAATCAGTGCTACTCTAGTAGACTTTTGGCCTCGAGTTTTGGTAACATGATAGTTAGTTGTTTGTTTTTATTGTAACTGTTTTGATTTCTACTGCACCATCGTATGCCACCCAGAGCCTGTATGGATTTGGCAGCTTAAAAATATTGTTAAACATAACAAATACACAAACAGGTAGCTCCAACCAAACTGCGGTGATTGGTTTGCTTGAAATATTTCTTGTGACTGCTTCGAAGCAAGGCCAAGGTAGAGTAAAATGGCCTCTTTCTATCGGTTAGGGCAGGGCTTTCCAAAGTTTTTCCCGCGGCGACACACCAACCGGTGTTGGTGTGTCGCCACGGGAAAACCCGGAAGTGCAGCAGCGCGGAAAAACCCGGAAGCGCTGCTGCTGCTTTCGGGTTTTGCGCGCTGCAGTTGGTGTGTCACCATGGGAAAACCCGGAAGCGCTGATGATGATCAGCGCTTCCGGGTTGTGTGGCGACACACCAGACTGTGTGTGGCAACACACTTTTGTGTGGCGACACAGAGTTTGGAAAGCTCTGGGTTAGGGACTGGACACGGTTGAGCCTACAGCCTATTCCATGCCCTGAACCTGATACAGCTTATCTCTGGCAACAAAACCAGGACAGAAGACACACTACCCTTTCTTAAGCTTCACGGCTAAAGCAACATTTGAACCCAGTAAGTGACTCTAGCTGAGCCTGTTAGCTCTGCCACCTTGTCCTTAGAATCAACCCTACCCCTTGGCTTCTCATCACACCCTGGAGATCCAAAATTCAGCAAACAGGGGACTTCTTGGTACTAGCTCCAACATGAGCAACAAGCTGCTAGATGCTGCTTCCTATTAAGAAGAGGATCCAGGCTTTCTGTACTATTCCCGAGCAGTTCTGAAAAAATTTGGAGCTTTGCTCCGTTTTAACAAAATTAGGTTGAGAGAGATGAATTTGCTCGGAGACACTTGAAAGGGAGAAGAGAAGCCATTTTGAAAAGGATGCCCTGTAGTAGCCTTGAAACCAGAAGAACATGAGAAAGTACCTTGCTAAGCCCATCAAAAGCAGCATTCTGCTTCTGGCGCCCAGATCTTTTGGGGTGCGTTTCCTTTGGGCTCTGTAGGCTAGAACTGCACAACCAAAACAACACAACAGTTGCCCCAAATGTTTGAGTGCAGTCCTTCCGAAGCTTGCATTCCCTCAGGACCACCCAGGTTCCCACCAAATGTGACTGAAGGGAAGCATGATTAAAATACATTCGGAATAATTGTATTTACAGGAATTACTTCAATTGTAATTCAGTTGAAATGGAACTAGAAGTCTTGTCTTGACCTTTGACTTTTCTGCCCTGGCCCAAACCACTATTGCAATTGGCCCCTTGCAGATTACTCGAAGACCAAGTGTGGCCAATTGGACCGAAAAATCTTTCTGTTAGGATACCAATCCAGAATTTGCACAGGAACAAGGCGCAACAGTGCAATACAATCTACAGCCTATTTACTTGGAAATCACTACCATTCTACTCCTACAAGGAAAAACTAAGCAATTTCCTTAAATGCTTACAGCTGATAAGGAGGCTCATTCAGTACAGTGTGAATCCAGCCCTGCAGCTCCTTAGAGACAAACTGATTTATTACAGCATAAGCTTTTGCAAATTCTCATCTCTTTCCTGTACCACGGAGGGCATTAGCTGCCCCAAGATGTGTTGAAGGCCGCAGACTTAAGAGGCTTTAAAGAGAGATTAAATAACTTCATAAAAGTAGAGAAGGGGTCTAGGAACGCAAGCGTGGGTGAACAGAACGTTCAGAGGTCTCCAGCTATCTGAAGCTAGCAGAGACAGCCATTAACCCCAGGGAAAATACTGTATGGCCATGATGGGTCTGTGGGCCCTAGGAGGAAACAAAGGCACAAGTTGATCCTGCACCAGAAAGTCGCTTTAATTTAACACTCTCCAAAAGAGATTACAACCAAGATGAATTGGGGAGAATTCGGAGCCTGCCATCTGTGCCTAAAACCTCTTGGTTGTCCCTCCCCCCCCCACCATAAAAAAATCTCACAAAGCTAAAGAATACTTTGTAAGCACCCCCACCCCACCCCTCTTACTATTCATTCCTATTTGGGCTGCTGAGGTTGAGAATAAGGAAATAGATGCACAAACACACCCCAGATTGAAAATCAAGTTCCTTCTTGCAGGGTAATCAGGAACATGGCATATTTCACGAGAAAAGAATTTTGTATTTGGTTAGACCCCATAGCACCTTCCCAGGAAATGGGCATGGAGGCAAATGGTTTAAGGAACCAGAGGCTGGGGTTATTCCCCAGAGGATATTTGCCCCCTCCCATTTCATCAGAATTGTGGCAAAGTGTGAAAGTTAGGAAACAACAGTGGATGTTGTTGTTGTTATTATTATTATTATTTTGTCTGCATGCTCAAGACATACACAGGCGTTAATAAGCTTTGCGGTCTTTGTTTCTAATAAAAAATGCTCCCCTTGCAGCCATCATTTCACACCTAGGCAAAGGGGGGGGGGAGGAGTTTTGCAAAAATGTCACTCGGCAGCCTGTATCAACAGACAAATTACACCTCGTGCATTACCCGCCTCTCCCGGGCCTCCCCCCACCGCCTGGAGTAAACGGTGGGGAGGGGGGAAGCCCAGCGGCCACGAAATTGGAGAGTTTGGGAAGGAACAACTCCTCCAGTGTGAAGTTAGGCTCCCCTCCCCCAACGAAAACAAGCATGTAGGAATTTGCAAAGAAGGATCTGCCAGAAACACTGTGAAAAAGCAGTGGGGGAATTCATTGGAAACAGATGGCGTTTTTCAGCTGCGACTCTGAAAATTCACTCCTTTTCCGACATCGTAAAAACAAACTGTGGGCTGGTGGGGGGGGGGGGGAGAAAAAAAAAAAAAAAGAGAGAGAGAGAGAGAGAGAGAGAGAGAGAGCGAGCGCGAGAGAGCGCGAGCGAGCGAAAGGGAGGGTTCTGGAAATCAAGCCGAAAGGAAGGATCTGTCTGGAACTGGGCAAAGGAAAGCATGCAAATAAATAAGAATGGGGCAATTGGGGGAAAAAAATGTAAGGAAGGGGGAATCAAGAGGGGAGATCAAAACATTGTCAGCGCCTGTAGTTTTTCAGCAGCCCCCCCCCCCTCTTTCTTTGGGCTTTGAAATATTAAGTAGATCAACATCTGGCAATTTGGCTCAGCACGGAACAAGAGCTAACAGCACAGAGCAGGTTAAAGCCGAAGAAATCCTTCCGCCTCCAAATTTCTTTCCCACCCAAAAAAGGGGGTGTCAAAATGTTCATTCCTTGTCTGTTTCCCTCCCGCCTCCCCCCCAAAAATTGCGAAGAAAAACAAAATAGAATAAAATGAAGGACGGAGCAAGTGAATTGTGCTGTCAGCTCGTCGGCGCCATCTTCCTCCTCCCCCCCATAATAAAACCATAACTTATTTCAGAGATGCGAGCCTTAATAAATTAAGTAAAAGCGACGGGTGACGGGCATGCATTTATTTCCAGCACGCGATGTTTCCCTTTCAAAATCTTAAACCAATCTGGGAATCCTAACCCGAGATCTTGAACGCAGAACAAGAAAGGGCATCTTTTAGAAACGGCGAGCAGGCAGCAACTTTTGAAAACGACTCGAGCCGAAAGGGCTGAATCGTAACCAGCACCGGCGCCCCATGTTAAACGAAGAGGGGGCCGGCTGGACCCCTTCTCTCCGCGAAGCCTCTCTGGGGGACGGGACACCAGGATCTTAAAGGAGAAGCAAATTCTCGGAGGAAGGCGATCGTTCAGATCCCTGCCGGCCGCAGATCCCTTAGGGATTCCAAACTCCGAACTACGCCGAGAAGCTAATCCGAAACCCCGCATTAAACGCAAGACTGGGGTAACCCATGAATAGCGCATCCCGCAAAGCCATTTTAGTCGCCCCTCAGCGGGTCCCTCTCAGGAGAGCTGGTGGAAGACCTTCCCACCGCGAAGGAGAGACGTGCCACAAAACCACCCCCCTGCTCCGGGTTCCCAAATTTGTAAGCCAGGCCGGGGCGGGGGGGGGGGGGGCTCGCCGCACACACGTTCGCTCCCAGCCTGCCAATACCCAAAGGCACATTTCGAACTTTGCTCTTCAACAGCGAGTTTTCTTTCTGCCTCTCTCTCGCAAAGGAGACATCTTTGGGGGTCCTCCGTCTTGGGGGAAGAGACAAAGGCCGAGCGAAGGAACACGGGAGGCTTTTTTTTTTAAAAAAAAAAAACCCACGGGCACGGAAAGGGGGGATCCGGCCGGGTCTCAACGGACCGGCTCTATCCGACGTTTTCCAGCACGCGGCCAAAGGCTGGAGGACGAGGCCTTGGGGCGGGCAGCCAGCCGGGAAGGGGAGCTGGAACAGGGTTTTGCAAACATATCTTTTCCCAGGAAAGGTTTCAAGACGAGAAAACAACAAAAACAAACAAACAAAGGGGGGGGGGGGGGAGCCGTGCGCCTTACCTGCCGGGAAGATGCAGAGACAGGCAAAGAGGAACTGGATCAGTCCAAGGGCTTTGGCGCTTGCCCCTTTCCCCATAACCATCCATCCAGCTTCAGCTCTAACCACTATCCTCTCCCTATAAGAAGAGTGGTTTTCAAGGAGGGAGAGAGACGGGGCAAAGGGGGAGGAAGAAGGGGGCAGTTACAGCAGGAGGAAGAGGAGCGGGAGGAGAGAAGAAAACGGGATCAGCAGAAGCGCTCACTGAGAAAACGGACCAGCACTCAAACGCTCGAGCGCCCGGTGGCGCAGGGAACTTCAGCAGCAGCCTCCGCCTGCAGGAATGCCCCCCCACCCCGCCGCTCTCTCCCCTGCACAGCCCCAGCCGTCAATCACCCCAACCGCCTTCCAATGAGCCTTCGTGCTCGCTCGGCGTGTCTACTCAGAAGCAAGGGTCCCGCCTGCATGGGCGGGGCAGAGACCGGGTGGCAGCCAATCGCGCCCCAGGCCGGAAGCGAGCCTTGCAGCTGGATGCCAGGCGCGCCAGCTTGGAGAGCCGCTCCGGAGGAGGGCGAGCGAAGGCTGGGGCGGCGGAGCCAGACCTGGCTGCCAGTCGTTGGCGGTTCCTCCGCCTCTCCTGAGCAGCTTTAAAGCGGCCCTTTCCGGCAAAACGGGGTGCCAAAGGGTATTAGGAGGGGAATAGGAGAAGAGCCGGGTGGCCCAGGATCCTGTTCTCCTGGCAGGGGTCTCGGAGGAGCTGGCCAGCAAAACTTGGAAGCTTCTGTAACCTTTTGCCCTTTGTTATTCAGAGAGGCCTCTCCCGGCACTGGAGATTCCATTAATTCTCCCAATAAAGAGCTCCAACATATAATACGAGCCAGGAGAAGCTGGTGGCACTTTGTTTTTCGGGTGTACCTGGAAAATGGGTGCAAGGATCAAAAGGTGGTAGGTTGAGCGGGCTTCAAGCGGATCTCTCTGAGCTCCCGTTGCAACTGGGACTGTTTTACAACTTTTCCTACCCCCCCACCTCCTCCTCCTCTTGGGCATTTGAACAAGCAGGTTCAAATTAAATCGGCTCACACAACACATTGAACCAATCGTTGTACCTGCACCAAGCATGCTGTTTTAACCTTGGTTAGGGTTTTGTCTGTCTGGTGGTATGTGTGTGGGGGTGCTTAGGTTGTGGTAGAAACCCATCCCCTGTGGTTAGTTTATTGTGCCGACCCAGAAAAGAGGTGAGCTTAGTAACTGCCTTAAGCCTGCAAAACTTCTATCTTGCTGTAGAAGTTCTTTCAAGGAACAGATACTTTGTGGAGGAATTCTCATGGGGGAGATGTTATGCTGTTGCACTTGCTTAGTTAGGAGGGTGCATGAACGGCCTGTCTTGCACTGGAGCATTCCCTCTCCAGCCTCCCTGGCACCCCACCCTCCCCCCAAATCTGTGGGGAAAATCTCAGGAGGAGGGAACTGGTGTCTCCTTCATCAGTCAGGGAAAAACTGCCCTTGAAAAATGGTTGCAGCCTTTCTCCTTCGCTTGGAGAAGTTAGGAAGAGTTGTTCTCCGGGAATCTTTGGTTTTTCTGTTTTCTCTTTCATTTATGTTTGAGTGTTTTATGGTTTTTATCGTGGTTAGGTTTTGTACGCCGCCCAGAGTCATGTTTCATGACATGGGTGGCTATATAAATTTGCTAAACAAACAAACAAACAAACAAATAAAAGTGTCTTAAGCAATTCCTATCCTGGCTGTGTCCCCCCCCCCCCCCAATCCAATTCAGAAGATAATTTGGCAAGGCTGCTGTGCTCTGGTTTCTAAAAGGGGTCCTGCCACAGGCAAAAGGGGTTTTTCCTCCTTACATCTCATTCTGCAAGCTGTTCTGTTGAACTCGCCAGCAAGTGGTGGTTGGAGGCGGGGGGGGGGGGGATCAGGCGAGAGCTAAGAGGGACTGCCCCCCCCCCAGCCCCGGCTCTCCTTAGGCAGTTGCCCATGCCAGAAGGGCCCCCACATGTGCCGCAGCAATGGCTCGGCCTCTCTATGGGGCCGAGCGAGACTTTGCAACTGAACAAAGGCTGCCTTGTATGTACAACTCCTGTGTGCACAACTTGGCAGATGGCGTTTTTCGCCCTCGCCTCCTGCAGGAGACCCTTGGTCACAAGGCTGAGATGTAAACTTCACACATTGTGGGGCTTCTTCCAAACCGGGCGGGGGGGGGAGGGGCTGGGAACCGGCCACTGTCTATTTGGATCTCAGCAGGGAGCAGCCCATCCTTCACTCGCTCAGAGATGGATTCCCAAGCAACGCCCCCCCCCCCACTTCCCTCCATTGCACGAATTTCAGCTGTGTCCTCTAAGGAACCATTGGCCCTCATCTGCACTTGGGCCTCTAAAACTCACTTGCTTGAACACATCAAGTCTGGGGTCTCCCAACCCATGGAAAAGACCATTCGCACAACTGTTTTCAGCTCCTTAGGTTTGCCTGGGGCTTAGCCTGCTCTGCTCTGCTCTGCTCTGCCGGCCACAATAGCTTCTCTGCTTAGCCCCAGGGATTGTGTGAACCTGGAAAAAGGGTTAATTCGGGAAGTCAGGTATAGTAAGCATAAGGTATGGGGCAGATACAACCCAGTCATTGTGACCTCTCCTTTCTGAAAGCCGAGATCAGGAATGATGGGAAGTTGATTTATATATTTATTTATATTATTTTTATCCCGCCTTTATTATTTTTTATAAAAAACTCAAGGCGGGGAACATGCCTAATACTCCTTCCTCCTCCTATTTTCCCCACAACAACAACCCTGTGAGGTGGGTTGGGCTGAGAAAGAGGGACTGGCCCCAAGTCGCCCGGCCGGCTTTCATGCCTAAGAGATCACAGTTGCCAACTGATTGGAATAAAAGCCCAGTCTGATCTGCTCCTGTGCATTTAACTAAGGCAGGACTAGAACTCAGTGTCTCCTGGTTTCTTGGCCAGCACCTTCACCACTAGACCAAACTGGCTCTGTCATCTGGGGATTTACCTCCCACCTCACAATGAGCCAAATAGCTAAAGTCTCTCACAATGTTATTTATTTGGGTTTGAATTTATTTTATTTGTGCCCAGGCTCTGTACTCATTTGAATGCTCCTGGTGGCCTGTTGGCTTTGGGCAGCATGAAACACTTCAAGCCTAAAGTGGGCAACCTTGTTCGGTCCGGGGCCATGTGCCCTCAGCTTTAATTTCCAGGGCCAGTAGGGTGGATGGGGTGAGGCAAGCATGGGGGAGGGTCCCTTTCTCTCTGACCCCCCACCCCTTGTTTCTTCTTTCCGCTCCCCTCTTCATTCTCAATTGGGGGAAGGGCCTTGTGAAAGCTGTAGGTTGCCTGCCCTTATTTTAAGCACTTAGGAGATTGATTCCCTTTGGCCAAATGGTCCATCTTCAGAACAATATTCACCAATTTAAAAGCAAAAAGGCTATTAGATTCAGAGTGTTAAAGCAAAAGGGATCTAGAGATTACAGTTGCCAACTGATTGGAATAAAAGCCCAGTCTGATCTGCTCCTGTGCATTTAACTTTGATGCCATTTCTTGAAACAGACAGGGGAGCCAGCCCTACAGCTGAATCTGAGCATCATCTACCCCATATGCTGGCTGCATGCCACCCTGCTATGAAAGGGCTTTGGAGCCCAGGGCCCTTTTAACAGTGGCTAAGTCCAATCAGGTTGCTAATTCAGTCCCTCTGCCTGGGCAACTACAAATCCCATCACACCCAGCTTGATTGTGGAGGCTGGTTTAATGGTGTGCCAAGAAAAGTCTAACATCTGCACTGCAATTAACATCTGTCTGAAGAACTGTCATGCATCCTAGCTTCATTTATGAATTACCTGGATATTTTATGTTCCTTTAGAATTGGCATATGCAGTGGCTGGGTTCACACAACATGCTGAACCCCGAACCCTGGTTAACAAAACACAATTCTTATGTCCCCCTAACATGCAACACTCAAGTCGTTAAACCAGCCGATGGCTTAAGGTGACAGACTGAGTCACACAGCATGCAAAGACAATTCACTCAGTTCTGCTCCCCCATTTGAACCCAGTCTAGCATGTTGCACACTATTATAGTCTAGCCTGCCTGCTCAAATAACAGAACAGACAAAGCTTTGATTGCACCATTGTGGCTCCAGTCTTGACTTTTTTGACCACCCCTTGCAAACACCCCTGTCAGTCAGGATGTTCTGTCCTGCTAACAAGCTTGCAAGGTAGGTTTAATTAGATGGAAAGATGATTGATCCGAGGTAATCCAGTATGTGGTGCATTAGCTCCAAATGTTGGAGACCTCCCCAGTCAGTAGAACTTTATCTGAATGATGCCCCTACAGGTGGCCATCTAAAGGCCCTGCAAGATTCGAGCCCAGATCACTTAATAACGCCTTCCAGATACATTAGGATGGCGGGGCCCAAAAGTCCAGCCAATGCAGCCCACCGGACCTCTTCCGGATATGGTGGCGCTCTATATAAAACCCCAGTGAGCATGCTGCTTAGAACGCTGGGATTTGCAGTCTCAAGACATCCACAGGGCACTGGCTGGAGAATGCCTGCCCTTTGCGACATTCTTATCAGTGATCCTGTTTTGTGATTTAAAAAACAAACAAGCAAGCAAAACAGGTATTTTTTAAAAATCCGAATAAGTTTTTTTAATCCAATAAGTATGTTTTGAAGTGGTGTCCATATGCCCTCTTCAAATCACGATGCGGGATTTTTATTTCCGCCAGCCTCAAAAACGCAGGCAAGGGGCATAACATGGGATAACATGGGTCTCTTTCAATTTAAGTACAGAGCGAACTGCATTGACCACAGTAGATGGCGCTGTTCTCCCTGGAGCATGGGGGGGTGTTTGGCGGGGGGGGGGGAGAGAACGGCATTATTTAGAATAAATACCTTCTTAAACCACAGGACATTACGACTGTTTCCAAGCTTCCCATTAAAATCTCAATTTGGGGGAAACCATTCCACCTTGGTGGGCCATCATTTCAACTGGCCACAGTCAAGAAGCAGAACTGAACAAAAGCAAACGTTCAGCTTGGGCCTGAGCATCACAAACATGAAACTCACAAACACACCTACACACTCCTCTAACAACAGACAAATGAGCTTAGTGAAGAAACTATAGTGACACTCCCCAATGAAGATGAAAGATTACTATCTGAATGAAATACGAAATACTATATTACTAATATCTGATACGTTGGACAATGGTGTTGGGACAGCAAAATGGAGCCTCCATGGCTGGAGGTGCTCTATCTTTCAGTACCAGATACAACGGAGGCCTAACAGGGCTGTCGTCACCATCCTGCTCTGTTTGGAGCATTTTAAAATACACTGGATGCAGGTCCTGAACTCCATATTTTGTCTTGCTCAGGTCTCTTTCTGTTTGTTTTACAAAACGGTTCTTCCTTCCTCCTAGTCTTTCTCTTTGCAGAGTTCACACTGAGCTCCATCTTGCAAACCAATCTTCCCCCACTAGCTGAGAATTCTGGGGGTTGTAGTTCTAGCACATCTGGAAGGCACATTTACAGAGCCTCTTGGTGTGCAAGATGGAGGAACAGGCCAGGCTGCATTTTTCTGTCCTCTCTGGTCAGTTGGCAACTTTACATTTGGATTGCTTGTGGGGTTTGTCAGCTAACAATTCTCTGGAAAACTCTACCCTTCCCATCTGGTTTCCATCCTTCCACAATCTGAGCAGCTGGTTAACTGCCCATCCTGTGATTTGAACTTTGCACTGCATTTTCTTTTTTTAACTCTTCCAATTTGTCAAAGCGCAGCAGGAATAAGGTTTTGGGCAATGCTTTTATTTTCCCTCTGCATGCCATTTGTTCTATACAATAGATATTACATAAAACAAATGAAATACAGAGAGGGAAAAAACAAAAGAATTTCGTTTTAATCTGTTCTTAATCTTGCATTTATTTCGTATGTGTTTTATTCAAGGCAACCACTTGGTGCTGCATTCACAAAGCACACAGTTTAGCTGGGGCGCTGAACCTTGTGGATGTGTTCACACAACAGCTAAACTTGGCTAGCTTTAAGTGCGATTAGGGCTTTTGTGTTTCTTTATGTGTGCATGTAGCTAAGCACTCTGTGTGAAACTGGCTAGTTTAATTAATGGTGCAATGGATAGTTCAAAAAGCAGGTTAATCCAGAGAAGAGGTTAAGAGTGTTGCATGAATACAGCCAGCATGTTGATGGGTGGGTGTGGGCACATCTATGGAAAATCTTCATAATTTCTTAGATGTGTCAATGGTTCAACATCACCCCATGCTGAATTATTGTTTCCCACTCAGTTATCCTTAGGCCATACTCACATGACACATTAAACTGTGATGTGCAGGATGCAAGCATGTTGCACCAACAGCTTACACCAAACACTGATTCTGAGATGGTTAGTTTCAGCCCCAGCCAGCCTCTGGCAGATGGTCTTGGGTGTTTATGCTTTATTTTGTTCTCCTAACCAATTGCTCTTTTTTGTTCAAATCAGGCCTGAACAAGATGATGTAGCATTTAGGGAAGAAGAGGCAAACCAGTAACCCAGCGCTAGAGCTTAAGATAGAGAAGACCTCCACCGCCACCATATCTTTCCCTTTAGTGCTCAGGTAGGTTGGAACAAAGGAGACCCAGACGCTGCAATAGACCAGCATGCTAAAGGTGATCAATTTGGCTTCGTTGAACGTGTCAGGTAACTTCCTGGCAAGGAAACCCACTGCCAAGGAGACAAGAGCAAGGAAGACCGTATAGCCCAAGACACAGAAAAACAAGAGAGTCGACCCCTCGTTACATTGCAGTATGATTTTTCCATTCAGTGAGTGCAGGTCCCTATCAGGGAATGGTGGAGCCATACTCAGCCAAAGAGTAGATGGAAATGAGTTTGTTAAAAAGGAAAGCGGCTAAGTGGATCAATTAGTGGGTGCAAATATCCCTGCCCAGTCTTTAAAAGTATTTATCTCTTTTGGCAGCACTTTTATATTTTAAAAAAGAATCAGTCTTGAAATAACAGTGTACAGTGCACAACTAAACATTTTATTTATTTATTTTATCTTCTATCCTGCCTTTATTATTTTTATAAATAGCTCAAGGCGGCGAACATACCTAATACTCCTTCCTCCTCCTGTTTCCCCCACAACAACAACCCTGTGAGGTGAGTTGGGCTGAGAGAGAGTGACTGGCTCCTTCCTCCTCCTGTTTTCCCCACAACAACAACCCTGTGAGGTGAGTTGGGCTGAGAGAGAGTGACTGGCCCAAGGTCACCCAGCCGGCTGTCATGCCTAAGGCAGGACTAGAAATAACTATTATTCCCTCATTGCTGGGGAATTTCTTTTGCAGCGAATTCTGAGGGAAGTTTAAGGGAAAATAGGGAAGGAAGGATTGGAGCCTTAGAATTTAAAAAAACAGATCTTCCTTTCTCCAAAGTAACACAAGGCTCAACCCCTTGCAAGTCTTTGCTTTAGAAAGGCACCGGCTGCACACAACACCAACCCAGAATGTAGTTTGGGGGGGGGGGGGGGCAACCCAGCCAATTTTGGCTTAATCAGCAGCAAAATGGTTAAGAATTTGAGGCTTGGCATGAATGTATGTGAACCTGCAAGAATATTTGAAAGCTATTATTATTATTTGCTGATCAATGACTAAAATATGACGACTGACTATATTATTATTATTATTATTATTATTATTATTATTATTATTATTATTCCAGCAATTCTTACAATGCATTTCACTTTTTGCTGGTATCTTCTGCCAAACTGTCCACCCCCTTTGAGTCTCTGACAAAAACTCAGAGAAAAATTCCCAGACCAGGTTTATGACAGCTCATTATTGGAGAAAAGAGTCTGTCTCTATCTCTCTTTTGCAGTGGCAGGAATGGTGGATTGCTATGATTGGCTGGCTTGAGGATAGCAGGGTTCATACAACACACTAAACCCAGGTCAACAAAATGCTCTTGCTGGATTCTTATAACAATGCCCGAACAGAGATTTTGGCACAATATGATGGCTTAGTTTACATGCTTCAAATAGCACTTGGATCCCCACAATACAGTGAACCCATTTTAGCCTAGTCTGGGGTGTTGTGTGAACCCAACCGAGGTGCATGAGACTGTCAGTTCTAAGGAGTGTGTGTCAGAGAGAGAAATTCCACACTAGGTCCTTGGTAACAAGATCATGGACTGGCAGTTGAGCCATTTATTTTCTCAGAGGAACCAAAGGAAGACTGAGAATTCAGCAAGGAAGGAAAAGGCACCTTAATTTGGGACCTGTGTTGAGGTTAGTTGCAACCTGTCACCTCTAGCCGCCTTTGCACCTTCCTGAGGTGGTTTGTACAGTTTTGGCTTAGTCAACTCCCCCCCCCCCGCTTCCTGGCGGGGGTAGCGGATTACAACTCTCTGCAGATCTACTCAGAAGTAAATCGGGATTGACTCTGCGGGGAACACGCAAAGGGGTCTCTTCCTTAAAGGCGCTGAGGGTCGTAGCCTTACCGCCTGCTGTCTGCGCACCTACTCGCAAGTAATCCCATTCTGAAACCAGGGGAGGGGTGGCCCCCCCAGGCATCAGACAGAAACCTTGCTCACAAGTAAGCTTCTGCAAACTTAGCTGGTGGAGTCAAGGAGTCCGGCTGCGCTCCCGCTTCCTCCCGAGTAAACCTGCATGGGTTTGGGGCTACCGCCGGCAGGATTAAAAACACACACACACCCATTTGCACCGTTGGGTACAGTTTCCTCTGGAAGAACCGTATACAACTTACTCTCGGGTAAAAGCGCGGATCCAGATGTGCTATTTTAAGCGGGGGTAGGGAGGGGGAGAGATTTTATTTCTGAGTATGTGGCGAGAGACCAAGCGCTGGAAAGGAGAAAAATGGCTTTATTTCAGAAAAAAAAAGTTACGCCGAATTCTAGTGGAATGCAAACCGGAGAGAGAGAGACAGGGAATCCCCAACAGGTCCCCCGCCTAAATTGGGTTAGCAAAGAGATGGGGGGGGGGGGGGGTTGGTCAACAGCAGGACGGTTAAACACCCTCCCCCAGAGGGGAAATAGAAGAAATAAATACTCTGCGAGCCGTACCCAGCAGGCAAAGCCCGAGAAATTGTGGGGAGGGGACGCTATTATTAAAGGCGTGGAGGGAAAGCTTCCCTCCTCCCATTCTTGCCTCCCCCCCCGCGCCCCGCTAATTCCCCAGCACCCTACCTTTTTTTTGGGGGGGGGGCTTACCTTAGCGGCTTCATGAGCCTTTCCACCTGGCGGGGAGGGAAGGTGAGGATAAGCGGGCAGCTGCGGCGGATGGTCCTTCGATGCAAAGGCGCGGGGGGAGGAAGGGGGGAGTGAGCAGAATTGTCCGCAATGGAGTCACCCCCTCCCTGTAGAGTTAAGGGCTTGCAGCGCCCCTCCTCTCCCCCCTTCAGCAGCTGGAGGACTGAGCGCCGAGCTCTCCCACCATCTTCGGCCCCAGCTGCATCTCTGCCAAAGGACCAGGAGCGAACCGCCTCGGGAGCGATGGAGCGCTTTCCCCAGGCGACGCCAGCCTTGCCTCCGCCTTCCTGTGGGGCTGGAGAAGCAGCGCCTGCCGCAGAAGAGAAGGGCCGCGTGAAGGGGTGGAGGGAGAGCCCCTATAACTGCAGCTGGGGCAATGCAAGGTGTTGGGAGTAGGGAAGGGTGGAAATAGATCTTTCCCCTTGGGGGAGAAGCCTTCACCCTCACCTTTCAGGGATTAAAAAGCAGAAGCACTTTACTGAGGACTAGGAACACACCTCTCCATTTCTTGCAACACCAAGCCATAGGTGCCAGGGTGGTGCAGAAACAAAGTTCTTCTTTGTTGCCTCTGCCATCGTTTGCCGTGCTTTTTGGGGGGAATCTGAATGGCAAAGGGGTGCTTTTTCAAGGAAAGGGTGTGGGGAGGGCTAAAGGTCCTGAATCCGAGTCTCTCTTCCCAAGCCGAGGCACTCACCTGCTTGACTTCACTGGTTTGCTTGGGCCAGCGCCTCACTCTCAACCACCACCTGACGTTTGGGAGAGGATGATAACCTTGGCTTCACATTGCAGGCAAAGCGCAGGTGGCCTCTCCATCACTTGACCTGGAAGAAACATGCGACACAGGAATGTCACTGAAGATTTTTTTTTTTAAGAAGAAAATTTAAAAGCCAGTTGGAGGCTGAAAAGTGCTTTGTAAGTTCTCAAAACTCTTCTTCCACTGCAAGAGAGGGTCCTGCCCTTTGTCCTAATGCTCCTTGTCTCAGAATCCTCGAGGATGTCGTTTGCATTTCTCTCGACAGGACTTAGCGGCTGACTTCAGTCTTGGAGATGATGGTGGGCATGAGGCTTTCCGCATTGTTCTTTCCTGCAGTGCATCATCCCACTGCCCTGGGCCCTCCCTGGCTGCTGTAGTTGCTGCCCAGACTGAAAAGAGCTCACTTACCCTCCAGCTGTCTTCCTTCGAGGATTAATGGAAGGGAGGGAAGCCAGGGAGGCTGCACAGGTAGTCCTCAACTTACGACCACAATTGGGACCAGAATTTCCATCGCTAAGTGTTGCAGTCGTGAAGTGAGTCACATGGTTCCCCGTTGATTTTGCTTGTCCAAAGCCGGCCAGAAAGGTTGCAAATGGCGATCACGTGACCCCGGGATGCTGCAACCGTTGTAAATACATGCTGGTTGCCAAGTGCCCAAATTTCGATCATGTGACCGCAGGGATGCCGCGACGTAAGTCACTTTTTTCAGCACCGTCGTAACTTTGAACCGTCGTTAAATGAATTGTCGTAAGTCGAGGACTACCTGTAGTACACTGGTGTGATAATGGCATAAGGGGAGACAAGCCATTTACACGCATCCCTTGCCCATTTTGTCACTAAATCAGTGCCAGAATAGGGAGAGCCAAAGCAGAAAAAGTAGCCTTAAAGAAGCAGCATCTTTTCCTGGGCTCACACAGTAGCTACACAATCCCAGGAAAATACACATTTGGGAGATACAGCCATTCTCTCTCCAAAGTGCCTTACTGCAAACTTTCAATGTCTTAACTGAAACGTGTATTTTCCTAGGATATGTGGCATGTACAGTATGTCCACACTGCTCTGAAGCACTTTTTCAGTGTTGGATCCAAAGCGTTGTATATCTCCTGTAAAAACAACACCCCACGCCTCTTTCCTGGAGAATTTCATTGAAATTCTCCTCTCCGTTGAAATAAAATTGGAAAGCAAATTCTTTTTCGTCATATTGAGTAAGAGCTGCTAAGGCAAAAAAACAAAACAAAACCCAACAACTTTTTTTCTGCACTGCACTGCAACTGTCTTCAGAACATAAGAAGGACCAGATTGGATCAGATCAAAGGGATCTCTGAAGCTTTCTCCTTCCACAATTGCTAGCCAGATGCCTGGATGAGGGCAGAAGCAGGAGGAGGGTGATAGCATCGTTCCAGCATCCTTTACTTCATATTGGGCAAGGCCAGTACTGTGATTGTTAAAAGGTAAAGGTTCCCTTGCACAGTCGTGTCTGACTCTAGGGGCCGGTGCTCATCTCCGTTTGTTAGCCAAAGAGCCAGCATTGTCCAAAGACGCTTCCACGGTCATGTGGCCGGCATGACGCGTGCAGAACGCTGTTACCTACCCACCGAAGTGGTACCTATTCATCTACTTGCATTTGCATGCTTTCAAATTGCTAGGTTGGCAAGAGCTGGGGCGAGTGCGGGAGCTCACTCCGACACGCGGGGCTAAGGATTTGAACCTCCGAACTTGCGATCGACAAGCCTGGTGTCTTACCGACAAGCCTGGTGTCTTACCCACTGAGCCACCACGCCCCTTGATGGGTACCCATAAGCATTTCCACCAGCTCAGAATTTTTAGGATGTGGTGTGGAGGAAATCAATGGGAAAACTTGCAAAACCTAAACTGAAGTAACAGCGTTGATCTCTTCTCAATCTTCTAGTGTACACTCAATTTCAAATATTATTAGAGAAGAAGTCACATTGATAAAAACAGGCTCGACTGAAATGGATTGCTAATAGGTTGCCATCCGTCACAGGAATGCGGTCCTGGAGTCGAATCACACTTGGCTTGGTTTTGCTTTGTGCAATAGCTGAGTCACAACAGTTTGCAAACCAACCTTTATGGCAGCACAGGGTACCACACTTTGAAACCAACAAGGAAGCTTGAAGGTAGGGCTGAAGAATTGAAGGCTGGGTGGCTTCTCCAGCGAGGAGGAAGCAAACAGTTTTTGAGCCGTGTGTGAAGGCTTGGGGGGGCGGGGGCTTACAATGCAAAATAACAATGGCGTTTTGCATTTTGTGCTCCCTAAACCAGGTTTGCTGCCAAAATTCCAGAAGAATAAACTTGCTTTCGGGGCATGGGTGAACCTGGGAGGGGGGAAGTCATTAATTTGGGCCATTGGCATAATGAGGCCATGACATCATTTGCGCAATGATGACACATATGACCTCATTATGGCTTCTAGCAAATGCCTTCATATGGGGCTGAAAACTGTGGGTATAGTATGTTCTCTGGTTCCAGACCATGCACTTTCATGCACTTGTGGGGAATGCTGAGATACCAGGTCACACTGTTGGCCTCATCTAGTCTTGCTGCCTTGCCGCTGATAAGGTGCTTCACATTTGGGAGCAGAGAATTGATCTTGGACTTTCAGCAAACCTGCACAGTCCCCTCTCATCTTGGAAGAAATAAATTAGCCACATAGGATACCTCTGAGCATGGGCAAAGTGGCTCTCTCCTAACACAGCCAGTTTGGTCTAGTGGTTAAGGTGCTGGGCTAGAAAGCAGGAGTCTGTGAGTTCTAGTCCCGCCTTAGGCATGAAAGCTGGCTGGGTGACCGTGGGCCAGTCCCTGTCTCTCAGCCCTAGGAAGGAGCCAATGGCAAACCAAGAGACTGAGAGTACTAGTCCCGCCTTAGGCATGAAAGCCGGCTGGGTGACCGTGGGCCAGTCCCTGTCTCTCAGCCCTAGGAAGGAGCCAATGGCAAACCAGGAGACTGAGAGTTCTAGTCCCGCCTCAGGCATGAAAGCTGGCTGGGTGACCGTGGGCCAGTCCCTGTCTCTCAGCCCTAGGAAGGAGCCAATGGCAAACCAAGAGACTGAGAGTACTAGTCCCGCCTTAGGCGTGAAAGCCAGCTGGGTGACTTTGGGCCAGTCACTCTCTCTCAGCCCCACCCACCTTACAGGGTTGTTGTGGGGAAAATAGGAGGAGGAAGGAGTATTAGGTATGTTTGCTGCCTTGAGTTATTTATAAAAATAATAAAGGCGGGATAAAAATTAAATAAATAAATAATAAATACAGGGAGGCTTTCTATTTAAGAGCACAGATGTTTACAATCTCCAAGGAACTGTTTTGTGAACACAGTTAATTAAGGTGGAAACAGGACACTAAGGATGGCTGGGTGAAGATACCTGAAAATAGCTTGCACCAGAAATCAGCTAATGTACCCCTTTCTTGGAATGATCCCTTCTGGTTTCTCCTGTGCTGATCATTAATGGGATGGGCCGTGCTGGACTGGAATTCTCTTTGCAAGAGATGTTTAACGGAGGCTGTTTCTAACCTGAAATAGAAATAGAAATGTAAAGGTGTGAATTGCAACAGGTCGCTTCCTTGTCAAAGCTGTTAACAACCAATTTCTTTCTAGCAATACCTGATTTACTTAAGCCTGTCCTGATACTCTGAGTGCATATATACAAACAAATATAAAAGCCTGCAATCTTATCTATAGGCTCCTTAATACAGTATACCGTACTCTTGGCAAACATCTGCCCATGAACGATCTGCGAACATCCTCTTTGTAGGAGCGAGAAGGCAATGCAAACAAATGCACGGTTACAGCATGAGACAGGCCTGGGCAAGAAGATTTCTCTCCCTCCCTCTCTCCCTCCCTTTCTGTACCCCCCTCCCTCCCAAATGCCAGGGGAAAACAATCCAAGCCAATCCAAGGATGTAAATGAGGAGAAAGAAGGAAGGCGCACCAATTAAGCAAATGCAGAAAATGATCTGCCTGCGCCATTTGGTTACTTTATGGCTTAAGATATTGTGCAAATCCAGAAAATGGGTTAATGCAATAATCTGGCTAAGCAGATTGCGTGAACAAAGGCATTGAATCATCAAAGAACCAAACATACCCTCTCAGCCCACCTCACAGGGTTGTTGTTGTGGGGAAAATAGGAGGAGGAAGGAGTATTAGGTATGTTCGCCGCCTTGAGTTATTTATAAAAATAATAAAGGCGGGATAAAAATTAAATAAATAAATAAACACTCTGAATGGGCAGGTACAGTAGGTGATATCGTGTGTGCTATGATATCAATGATGTATCATTTGTGTGACGTCATGGCCAGGGGGCTTGTTGGCAGCCCTGATTGCACAGTCGAAGCCTTGCCCTTTTCTTTGTGATGTCACAATCAGGGCCACAACTGCGGGGGGGGGGCAAGCCGGGCATGTGCCCCGGGTGCCGCGCTGGGCGGGGGCACCGAAATGACAAAATAGTATTTGTATACTGAATGTTTCCTGGGGGGGGGCAGAATCCATGTTTGCCCTGGGTGACACAGACCCTAGTTGCCCTTCTGGTCACGATGCTCATAAAAAGGGGTAGAGCTTTGATTGCGCAGTTGGAGCCACCCGCTTGATTTTTTGACACTCCCTCCCGTGGACACCTCTGGGTTAGGGTTAGAGTCTTCATGGAGTCTACCATAAGCCATGAAAAACTAACCAAGGTTACCACCAACCAATGCCAAGTGGTGCAGATACAGCCCTGATTTTTTGAGCCGACTTGGTTAAAGATGTGCGAGCTGAGCTAAAGAGAGAAAGACCGAGAGAAAGAGCACTTACTTTTACATCGTCTTGGGCAAAAGGGAAGGCTTTTGAAAAGGTTAACTTAATAGGAACAAGGAAGACAGACTGCGTACGCCCAGGGCTGCTTCCGTCATTCTTTCTCATCTTCGGGTGAATGAATGTCTGAGATGCTTAATCAACTCAAACGCAGAAGGGAACTGGCACCAGCTCTCGGGAGGGAGACGTTTGGTGACGTGGGGGTTCTTGACTCCCAAGTGTCCTTTAGCATCAAGCTCCCCTTTAAACGTTGAACCGGGAGCCATTCCCAAACAGCCCCACCTGGCTGAGGATGATGGGAGCTGCTAGAGGGGCCTGGGCCGGGGGAAGAGACCGTGCCCACAGCATGAAAGCGCTTTGTGCAGGCTCACCGAAAGGCCCAACCTTCACCAGTAAGGCTGGCATCGTGGGTGCTTCGCAAGGACCTGGCAGCCTTGTTTTGGGTGCTGCTGATGGGCCCCGCTGGTGTTTTAGAGAATCTTTTAAACAAATGATACGGGGTGCCGCAACCGAGTGAGGAGTTTGGGAGGGTGCCCATCTGGGCAGAAAAGTACAAAGGGAGCAGGGGAAGGGTCCAAAAAGGGTGGAAAGTACCAAGCTAATCAATGGCTGTGTTGAAACTCACTAAGTTATCCAAGGCAGCTTCTGGGGGAAGGGACAAGATCCCCTGCCGCCATGTTTGCAAGAGGGGCCCTAAATTCTCCAGATGGGCCCACAAGCCCCCAAAGGTTGGGGATTCCTGTGCTGGAGGATGCCCAGCTTTGTTTCTGAGCAAATGCAGGTAAAAACAGACACAGACGTATGTCTGTACCCAAACAACTGCAGTTCCCAGGAATTTCAGCCCAACTGAGAATGTCCTGCCTTGAGAAAACTCTGCTTTCATATTTTCTTGAGATCTTCATCTAACCGCTCCTGGAAATAGGCCCTGACCTGGGTGGTGGTGATGTTTGCTATTAGAGTTGCAGTGCTGGGTGACTTGGGCCTGAGCAGGGGTATCCGCAGAGGGTGTGTGTGGGTCAAAAAAGTCAAGATGGCAGCCACAACCACACAATGATACTCATAAAAAGGTGGTGGTGCTTTGATCACATGGGTGTGGTTGCCATCTTGACTTTTTTGACAGCCCCCCTGTGGACACCCCTGGGCCTGAGGAATATAGCCTTCCAGCAACTAGGCTCCATCTCCCAGGCAAATTTAACCCTGCAAACAATCTTTGCAGGGTTACATTTGTGCTTTGGATCACATTTGGGGGGACAGCCTGAGTTGTAGGTCCTTTCTCAGCGAGGGCAGCTTTTCATGCCCCCCTCCTTTTTAGTTTGTGGGCAATGAACTGCACTGATGAATAGCATTTGAAATGCTTTCAGTCCTAGCATCCAGGGGGATAATCCAAGCCCAGCTATCAGCCCCAATTAATATTCATTTAGTTTTGTTTTTAAAAATTAAAAAAAGAAAGAGAAAAGAAAGCAATTGGGCAGGGGTTAATTGGAACATCCCTACATCTTATAATACAGTAATGGTGACTGCCCTTTCTCCAAACCTTGATGGGTAAAACAGCTTAACACTTGTCAGCCTTACCAGGTAGACCAGACAGGAAACACAACCAGATGAGCTAATCCTACTTTATTGTAAAGCTACAGTGGCAGAATCTTGCAAGTCCGAAAGTACAACCCCCCCCCCCCGTTTCCCCTACACCCCGAGAAACTAGGGAGGGTCCCTTCTGAGCCTCTTGCCCTGCCCAGTATCCAGCTGCGGGCTATGCTCTCTCTTATCTGACCGTTCCCTGGGCAGCGTCTCTTCACCCAGCTCCCAAGGTCATTCCCACACTCTTCATATTTTAGTTGGCTTTTTGCAAAGCAACCAGAATTGAGAGAACCCGTGTGCTTTTGACAAGGCCCAGTGAAGCCTGGTTGGTGTCAAGGCAAGTATTCACAGGCAGCATGGTCCCCAGGGTCACAGCATTGCCTATCACGTGGTTAAATGAGCCAAAAATTACAGTATAAAGCAAGTTTCCTCCTCCTGCAGATACAGGTAGTCCTTGCTTAACAACCATTCGTTTAATGACAGTTCGGACTTACGACGGTGCTGGAAAAAAGACTTGCGACCAGTCCTCACACTTATGGCTGTCGCAGTGTCCCCCTAGTCACGTGATCACGATTTGAGCGCTTGGCAACTGGTTCGCATATATGACCGTCGTAGTGTCCCGTGGTCATGTGATTGCCATTTTTGACCTTCCTGGCCAGCTTCTGGCAGGCAAATCAATGGGGAACCATGTGATTTGCTTAATGACCATGTGGTTCGCTTAACGCCCGCTGCAAAAAAGGTCATAAAATTGGGTGGGATTTGCTTCATGACCGCTTTGCTTAGCAACTGAAATTCCGGTCCCAATTGTGGTCAAGTGAGGACTACCTCCCACAATTCTGTAGGTAGCCGAGCTATTGGTGAGAATTCTGGGAATTGCAGCCTCGCCTCTGGAGGGCCCTGGATTAAGACTGGGCTATTATGCCACAACTGCAACTATTCAGACTGGCACAATGGCTTTATTTATCGCTAGCGCGCTAGCCTTTTCCAACTTTCCAGCAGACTCATGTCAAAGTGTTTAGATGCTTTGGGAAACATTTACTTTGGGAAACAGAACAGCATTCCTGAAGATATCCAAGGTGAAATGAATGTCTGGTCTTTTCTGATAAAAGAGAGAAGAAGGAGACACCGAGTGACGTCCCACTTCAATACCCATTTTACAGCACATAAACAATTCTGTTTATTGCCGCTTTTTATTACTCGGTCTCTCAGACATGCCATGCCAGAGGCAACACTTCAATTGTGTTTATATTTCACCCAATTTTCTTCAAGCATTTGTGCTCCCTGACAGAGCACTGAGCACATTCTTGGGGTGGAAATAAAACTCTGTCATATTTTCTGAAGAGGATTAAGGGTTCTGCCGCTCCTCAAACTTCTTTTGTCCTCAAGCCTGAGATTCCTCAGTTCACAAGTTTAGAATCTTGGCCAACTGTTGCAAAATAGCAAAAGGTTTGGGCCAAGCAAGTAGCGATGTCCCAACCTCCAAGAAAACAAAAATCTGAAAAGCCAGCACTTGGTTATTCCTTGGACAATTTGTTTCTGGGTTTCTTTTGCAAAGGAGAAGAGAATGTTGCTGGAATTCTCCTGGGCTAGAATATGGGGTTCTTGCACTAGGCTGGCCCACCACACCGAATCACAAGCTAGTGAGGCAATTTTAGCTGAGTGCGTTGTGCAAGCCTGTTCAGTGCAGTTAGTGAATTGTTTAATGCAGCCTTTCTCAACCTTTTGACCCTGGAGGAACCCTTGAAATATTTTTTCAGGCCTCAGGGAACCCCTGCACATTCAGGCTCAAATATAGGCCAGAAGTTACAAAATTATTATATTTGTTTCGTGGGTAGGCCTGTATATATGCATTAACAGTGTTCTTAAAGTAAAAATAAAGAATGAAACTTACCTCTTTAATGTGAAGTTGCCCGAATTTGAAATAATTTTTAAAATAAATCATGATTTCCCAGGGAACCCCTAGTGACTTCTCACGGAACCCTAGGTGCCACGGAACCCAGGTTGAGAAACCCTGGTTTAGTGTGTGATGGCTCCATAATATCTCCATTTCTCTCTTGTTTATGGGTTTCCCATCAAGCTGTGAACATGGCTCTGGACTGGACAAGGGCTTTTGATCCAGCCCACCTGAGCTCTCCTCAAAGCCATGATAACTTATGATATGGAACTATCTTTGTTTCTTAGATGATCTTGCTGCATTCTTCTCTGATTTTAAACTTCATTTCAGAGGCGCATTCCATGGAGAGAGACATCTTACCATGTAAAAGTCTAGGACTCCTAAACTTCAGGAGCTTGTGAGCATCTCTGAAATGTTGAAAGCATCCCATTGGTGCTTTCACAATATAAGCCAGAAAACATTCACTTACCCCAAAGCAGAGGCCTTTACTACCTCTCTTTATTTCTCTCTTTCTTTTTTTAAAAACAAACTTCAAGAAAGAAACTGGTCGGTAGCCAGACACCATTTTTATTTCTTAGAGTGATGGGGAGGCTTCATCTGGGTCCCAGCGGTGTTGCAAATGAAAACTTTGAGAGGCTTGGCTGGCACCAACTTTAATATAATTTTGGCACCAGGTAAAGAGCTTTCTGTTTTCCCTGGCTTTTTAATTGGCCTTTAATTCATATTGTTTTAGATTTTTCTGCTGCCTAGTTTGTATGGTGTTTTCCTTTGGCATGTGATGTGATTTTATTAGATGTGTCTTTATTCAAATTGAATATCTCTGGATGCTTTATTGTTGAATTTCTAACCACATGATAGGCAGTGCTAATGCTATGACCTTGGGAACCACTCTGCCTATGAACCCTTGCCTTGACCCTAATCAGATTTAACTTTTTAAACAAACAAACACACAAACACACAAACAAACAATAAATAATAACATTTTGCTAGAAGCTGACACTCTGCTTTGCGACCTGCCATCATCCCATGTTGTTTTTACTTTTAAAAGAGTCTAAAAATAAAGTGCAATAAAAACCAAGGACCATGAAACTTGGTGGGAACCAAGAGAGGTATCTATTGATGCCCTTGCACCCACAACCTGGATATTGGGGACCTAGGATGTAGCCAGTCCACACACTCTTGCTTAGGCTATTCAATAAACCCAAGAGCAACCAAGGTCTGACCCCACCCTGTCCCCCAAATCCCTGGGGAAAAATAGCCTTCTTTTTACTTCTGTCTATGTCCCTCCAGCATCTTCGCTCCATTATGACCCAAATGAAGAGCCACAGAAGGGGGTATGGAGGGAGGGACGGTTGTGTGTTATGCAAACTCAGCCACCAGTGGCCCCTTTTTTCAAAGGTTTCCAAGGGGCCTCCAGTTGCTACCCAAAGACAAAGGGGTGGGTGGGTGTATTGCACCTGTCACCAAGAATCCCTTATTAACCTCCTCCTTGGAATCAACTCCATGAGCTTTTCAGCAGGAAAAGGAGCTGAGTTTTGGGTGGGGAAGGGGCAGGGGCAGGGAGAAAACCCCAATCCCCTATCAGGTTGCTAACTTCACAGCTTGCAAAGTGATGGGGTGAGTCAGAAGGAGCCCAGTCTTGTTCTACCTTAGCAACGATGGGTAGCATGGTCACATCTGGGCTGCTGTAATCCAGAGAACCATTCAGTCTGCACCAGAAATTGCTGTTGATGTGAGTGGCTTTAGAAATCTAAACTAGAAATAAAGGAATAAATGGCATGGAAGAGATTCTGAAAAATCTAACTGTTTCTCAAGTGGCTCCCTGGAATTTTGCAGTCTAAATATGATGACCCTGATAATGGGTGACTTACGGGCTGGGTCTTCTCACAACTGGCTAAATTCTAAGTGATCACTGAGTTTGCAGATCATGCACTACCGAAGAAATACATATGATAGCATGGCCTGGTTTTTTACAACACGTTATGGCAATGCTGGTTCTCACAAGGCATTGAATACCAACTATCCAACTCCTTTTTAACTCTACTCTAGTGCAAATTATTTGTTTATCAGCTCCAAGGTAATAGGTGTTGGGCTGCAGTTCATGAAGGTATCTGCCTTTTAATAAAATTTGTCAGTTGGAATAGGTGCTACCAGACTCCTATTTTTTTGCCATAATAGACTAACCCAACTCTTCTACAATGTCAAAAAGATACTGAAAGTTATAAGTCTGTATTTTGTTTGTACAAATGATTGCTGTGCATCATATGGTGATTTGTCTACAATGAGAAGCATGAGGAGCAAGTTCTCCAGATGTTTCCTCCCCCCCCACACATTCAGATTGCTGATATTTATTTATTTGTTTGTTATTTATTGCTCACATTTATATGGCTGCCCATCTGACACAAGGCGACTCTGGGCGGTGTACAACAATATGTATAATATGCATCATATTACATAAAATTTTATTTTTGTCCCATTGCTGCTTTTTTTCAGTATTGACTTTATTTAGAAAATGTAATATATTCTGTACTCCACCTTTAATATTTTTAACAATCCCCCAAAGTGGATTCAATTCAATTCAATTCAATTCAGATTAAAGAAACCACTTTATTTGGACTTTTCAACTCATTTTCCCCATTTTTTAATATATACAGTATATACCTATATGTCTGTAGCTTGAATCATGTCAGCTGGATTTCTATTTTCTTAGTGGAAACGTTTCGCTCCTTATCCAAGGAGCTTCTTCAGTCTGAGCAAAGTTAGTAAGGGAATCCTTAAATATGTTGCTGTGTGACCTTACACCTGGGGCTAGGTCATGGTTATTTTTGAGATGTTATTTCTAAGTCCCTTTATCATCTAAAGAAAGATTGTTAAGATCACCATGCTGCTGTTGAGCTTGCGAAATGGTCTTAATCTTCCTAGGCACAGAAGACAAAGCAGGGAGGAAAATAGGGGAAAGATTGTGCCTGAGGCCCCCACCTCTATTCAAGGAAGGATTTTCCAAGTTGGCATAAATATATAATTCGTAAACCGCCCAGAGTCCCCTTTGGGGGAGATGGGGTGGTGATAAAAATCGAAAGAATATATATATATGTATATACTGTATATATATATATATATAATTTTAATTTCATGTAGCTCTTCCTCCTGGAGGTACCCAGAGTATATAAAGTAAAATAATAATAATAAAAAGAAATAAACGCCATCTTCCAAGAAACCCGAATTCCATAATAGCAATAGCCAGCAATAAAGGAAAGTCCTATAAAACACTGCAATCAAACAATGGGAGCACCACAATTTAAAAGAGTTAAATTTAACTCTGATAATGGGAGGTTTAAAGCACATCTCTTACTAGCTGTTTCTCCTCCTCCTTCTACATGGAATGAGACAGTCCCTTCCCAGCTGCAGGCAAAACCCTCCTGACCTTCTACTTAGATTATTTATTTATTTATGAAAGTTAGAGGTTGCCCCAATATGTCATGACTCTGGGTGTTTTACAAAATACCCAGTAAAAATACAATAAAAACACGCCAAAAATAAAAGAACGGAAAAGAAACCAGCAATCATTTAGAAAACAATCAGACATCAGATATGGGGGCCCATCACCCACCCAAGGCCTGGGGACAGAGCCAAGTTTTAGGGCTCATTTAAATGGTGGGGCCGTACCAATCATGGGGTGGGGGGGTTTCTAGAGTAGCCAACACCATTAACAGAGCATAATGGTTGTGTTCACACAACATATGATACCCAGACAAATTAATAACTGTATCATGGCTTGAAATGCCACAACACACTGAAATATTAACTACTCACCCCCATTTTAGCTTAGTCTAGCATAGTATGCGAATGTGATACAATTTTTTTTCTGGAAATTTTGAATCCATGGGGGATAGAAGTCCCCCCCCTTCCCTCTCTTTCCTTTGCTCCTTTGTGAAAGAAAATGTAAATTTCCTTTTGGGAAAAATGGAAAGATATGCTATCTTCATTTTCGTTTTGCTAAATCTACATTCCTCTTGCTACTTTTAAAATGTAAAATACATCATGTAGTCTTTGCTTTATTCCCAAAATTATGAAATTATAGTTTTCAAATGCAAAGACATAATTTAGTCAAGCAGCTAGTTGAACTTACTTTAAAATGCTTTTATTTCATCATAATGGAGCTTTAAGCTGCAGAATTCTAAGAAATCTAGGATCTCTACATTTTTGTCAGTTGGCAAGTTGCCAAAAAAATAAAAGTTGAAGGCAAAAGAAACTGAAATTAAAAAAAACAACATGATCATAAAACAGAAAAAAAGAACATGGCCATAAAACAGAATGATATATTCTGTCCTTAGATCCCTCCACATGTTCGTTTTTTTTTTAAAGAGAACTGAGGAAAACAGGAAAAAAACAAGATTCATAGCAAAACCATTTCGCTTTAGACATTGTCTAAATTTTGAAATGACTGCTATTATTAGGAGTTTCTGCTTCTTCTGAGATTTAATTTTTATCCCCTTGATAAAAGACTTCTGGGTCTGAAAAACAGAACATTTGCCAATTTCTCCCTCTTTCACAAATTGGTCTTTTTAGGAACTGTAGTGCTCAGGGGCCGGAGCTAAAACTCTCCCTATTTATTATTAGAAAACATTTTGGGTGGAAAAAATATTGCAGCATTCATCATTCTAAAATAAAATACTTAACACGAGTTTATTTTACTCTTTCCAAAAATGTTTATAGTTTTCCTCATGGTTTGGAAAAAAACAAAACGTTTCTTTCTTTCTTAGATTTTTACCCTGCCTTTTTTCTAGGACCCCAAGAAGGCATTCACAGCATCCGCTCCTTCATTTTTCCACACAACAACAATCCTGTGAGGTAGGTTGGGCTGAGAATGTGATCAGCCCAAAGTGAATTAGTGAGCTTCTTTGGCTAAGGGTGGACAGGAACCTGGATCTTCTCCATCGTGGTCTAGCATCTTAACCACTGCACCATGCCTTTTTTTGTTTTTTGTTTTTGACCTGTGGAGATTGTAGCATGACTGGTTATAGATCAGCCCCTTTAGATTTATCTGCCAGTTCCGGTTAAATCAAAGGAGATTGGTTGTTTCCTCTTGGTTTCAACTTTTTCTGAAATTTTAGATGTAAAGATCCTTGGGACTGGGGCATGTTTCATTTGTTGGCTTGTTTTGCTGTACCTATGTATAGGATGGTGATGGAGAAAAGAAAGGAAGGGAAGGGAAGGGAAGGGAAGGGAAGGGAAGGGAAGGGAAGGGAAGGGAAGGGAAGGGAATGCAGTCCTTGGCCAAGGCATGATTTGAACCACTGAAACTCATTTGAACAAAACAATATGAATTCCATGGAAATTAAATTAAGATCCTATACAGATGCTGCTGCTTTTATACATTATGTAAACCAAATAGATTCATATGACTTTCCCCTCATTTTGCATTATTTATTCTGCAATTTGTAATACACTGCATAATTCATGGTGCTTCCCCATCCTCAACTTCAGCCAGATGAATATTCAGAGAGGTGATCTTGAGAGCTACATGCTGTACAGAGAGATAACTATGTTATCCCCCTTGAGCATAGTTGTAAAGTGTCACTGAATTTATTCTGAGCATATTTAAGCTTCAGTGGGGCTTCAACGATTCCTTACCCATTTAGCCGTACCATTCCTTTCCTCTAGATCAGCTTATTGATGGATCTTCAATTCAGAATAAATGTTCGTGCTTATGCCAGACTCTAGCCAATGAAAATGCCTGTAGTTATTTGGATCCCATCCGTTCCAAAAACATAACAAGAAGAGACTGAACAGCAACTCAGATGAAACAGCAGCTCATCTTGAAGCTAAACATCTCAGCCAGAGCAAAGCCAGTGAGGCATAAATCTCGAACTGAAAAGGGAAAGATAAAAAGTCTCAGAATTAGTAATCCCAGTAAGAAAGGAAAAATATTTGGATAAGAGCTTTTGTCAATAAGTTTCAATCAAATACCTGAAAATACAGACTGTCGGGGCATTATTTATTTAATTTTTATCCCGCCTTTATTATTTTCATAAATAACTCAAGGCGGCGAACATACCTAATACTCCTTCCTCCTTCTATTTTCCCCACAACAACCACCCTGTGAGGTGTTATGGATTATGGATCTCAGCTGGAAGAGCAACAGATAAGATGGGTACCACCATGGAAAAGGCCTTGCTCCTTGACATCAAATAGTTTCAGATACTACAGGGAGTATGGGATGAGATCAAAGAGGTGGGGATCAGGTGTTCAACTAAAATCACATCCCTGCCTCCTGGGGAGTGCAGTTTGGAGGAAAAGGAGATTTAGAGAAGGAGAATCCTCAGTCTGGGAAGGCTTAATCTCTTCCAGAGTAAGGGTTTTCTTCTCTCTAAATCTCATCTCCCCTCAAACTGGTTTGCATCAGGAGGAAAGCCTAATGCAAATTGCAGCTGGGAGGCAGGGATGTGGTTTTAGCTGGACACCCCCCACCCCAGGGGGGAGAACAGACAAGGAATCTGGTAGCACTTTCAAGACGAACCAACTTAATTGCACTCAGGAAAGTATGTCCCAATAAAGTTGGCTAGTTGTAAAGGTGCTACCAGGCTTCAGTCTGTTTTGTTGCCACAGATCAAAATGGTTTCCCCCCCCCATCACCAGGAAAAGGTGTTGTTACAGTCAAGTTCCCCCAAAGAGACTATTATTGGTCGGTCGGTCGGTCGGTCGGTCGGTCGGTCGGTCGGTCTGTCTGTCTGTCTGTCTGTCTGTCTGTCTGTATCCATCCATCCATCCATCCATCCATCCATCCATCCATCCACCCATCCATCCAGGCCAGAAGTTTCATTAAAATACAGTTAATAGATGATTCCCCCTGAGTCTAGAATGCCACCTTCAGTTACATTCAAATTATAGTTTGGTAGCAATTATTACTGTATATCTGGGAACTGCACCCAAGACTTGGTGGTCTTAGATGAGGCCTTAGAGGGTCTGCCACACCAAGCATCTAGGAGATGCTATGATCAGACTCTCTCAAAGTGGAGAGGCTAGGATTAAATTAAATGCTCCACATAGGAAACTGGAGCAGAGAAGAAGTGGCTGGCTCTAGGCCTCAAAGACAGCTGAAGATAAGCTGAGCTTTGGGTGTTGTTTTTGCCAACGTCTTCGCAGTGATATGAAGAGATGAGTTACAGTATGTGTCATCGTGGACATTATCTCCCGGAAAATTCTAAAAGCTGTTGTAGGAAAATGATTCAAGGGGTTCTCTTATTCTCCTTTCCCACTTTGTTTGCTTAGTGCTCATATAATTAAAGGTATAAATCTGTTGTCATTGGAAAGGGGAAGAGTTCCCCACCCACTTCTAAACATTAATGAAACTTTTGGAAAAGTTACGCTATTGTTTGGCCATCCTTTCCACATGGTGCATGATCCTTTGAATGGAGAAAGAAGAGTGAGAGATTCTAGGCTATAGCATCAAGCAGGGAAGGCTCTCAGGTTCAGCTCCTTCTCCACAAGTCCTTTGCATAGGGAGAGAAGAGTGGGACCATTTAGCGTGGGTGGTGAAGTACCTCTTTCTGTAACTCTTCCGTTTAGCTGCACTTCAGGGACATTGGGGCACTGTAATTTGAGAAGACCATTGATGAACTGGAGGGTGTCCAAAGGAAAGCAAAGGAGGGTGAGAAGGCTGGGAACCCAAGATCTGGGAGGACCTGTTGAAACCAGGGAGTTGTTTTAGGCAGGAGAAGACGGTGAGGGCAGGAGGGGTATCATTGGAGTGGTCTTCAAAAACCAGAGAGGTTGTCATACAAAGAAAAGCCCTGAGTTCTTCTTTGCTGCCCCAGGGCATGGTTAGAACCAATGAGTGGAAAAGGATAGGAAGGGACAACTTGGGACCTTCAGATGTTGAACTACAAAAGATTTATACGATCTGAAGAGAAACCAGAGTTCAATTATGAGATGGCTACTAAGGGGTATGTGTGAATGTTCTCTCTTTTGCTATGCAGTCCCCTCTCCAGCAATGTGCAGACCCCTGGCTTCCCAGGTGTCCAACTGATCCCAAGAGAAGGTCTCTGGAGGACCTCCTCCCAGGGGGCTTTTTTATATGAGGGCAGCCATAGAGGCTGCAGAGAGGTGGAAAAGGGGGTCATAGGAAACATCCTCACCAGAGGTAACGCCTTCCACCACATTTAAGAAGGAAAAAAGTTCAAGTTTCCCACCAAGAGAAACTCATAAGAAATTCTTGGGTAACTTGGGAGATATGGTGAAGCCAGCTTTGGGGAGATTTTGGCACAGCTATACTGTAGTGAAAACAAAGCCTGGTTTTCAACAGTGGCAAGGGAACATTTAAACAATTCTGGAAGCCCTCATCAGAAGACCCTGACTTACAGGGTCAGGTCCTTTCGTGCTAGAAAACTGACGGGGGAAACTTACTAGTTTGTGCTCAAAAGGCTGTTCCATTCTTGGTCATTTTTCTGCTTCTCATCCTGAATGTTGCCCCACTTCTGAACTTTCATGAGAGTGGAGAGGACCACTGGGGTCTCCCTTCAATTCTGAGTCAAAATGAAAGGAGGGAAGTTTGTTCTCCCCCATTGTTCCTACTCCTAACCTCCTGATTTTAATGTTTGGGGCCCTTGCAAGTTCCAGAAGCAGCTGGTATATTTACGTTAGATGTGGGGACCACAGACCTTCCCCATTTTGTGTGGCCTCTAAATGCCAGAATTCTCAACCAGCTGACCCACTGCTGAATCTTCCAAGATCTGAAGCCCACATATCTAGAGGACACCACGTTGCGGAAGAATGACTCAAACAAACTCCCTTGCAAATTGGAGATTCCACCACACTGGTTCACTCATTTGGATGCTCAGGGCAAAAATAAAAATGGCACGCTGATGCTACTGCAGGTTATCTGCAAATGGCACAGTTACTATCCTTTGCCTTCTGCTCCGCTTCTCGCTTCTCGCAGGACCAACAAATGGATGTTAATGCAGGAAATTACTGGGATCCAGCCAGGTTGGCTCGCTTTGTTAAGAGCCCCCCCCCGCCCCCCAACTTCTGCCAAATGGAGCGGCTGCAGTTGGCAAATGAGGCATGAAATGAAAATACCAGGCTGATGCCCAGGGAGAATTGGGGGGAATCACTCTGAATCAGCCCCACTGCCTAATCTATACTGAAACCTGCTGAGAGTAAAATCCTGAACAATGGACCGAGGAACCATCATGAACCCCAAAGCTCTTGAGCCTAACAAAAACCAGGGATTTAATCTTGAAGATCCCATCCTTTTTTTCTTGCTTTTCCTTTTTTCTCTTTTATTCGCTCCACTGCTTTCAGCCGACAGCAAAACCAACCCCTTTTTACGGAGGGCTTAGAAGCTGCATGTAGCAGCCTTCACTTTTGAGAAGAAAAGGGCTCAATTTGTTGAAGACCCCAGCAATTCTGTGAGGCTTTGAGCAGATTATGTCCTGGGGTGAAATTGCAGCAGTAGAAATGAAAAGGAGACCACAGGGCTAAAGGAGTTTGGGATCTCTTGCTTGGGTGGGAATATCAGCATTGCCCCCTAAGTAATTTGGAGAGAGAATGAAATCCATGAAGAAATGATGCTCCAAGTCTGCTCATGAATGGTTGCTTATAAAACTGTAATGAGGTATCAAGCAGGGTGCCACAGGGGCCAGTCCTGGAAAAAAAAATGTACTCTTCAACATTTTCATTAATGTCTTGGATGAAAGGCAGAGGCAACATTTATTGGATTGACAAGTCACACAACAGTGGGCAGGCAGTGAGTGCTCTCTCCATGAGACTGAAACAAAACGCCAAACCATTTCAAAGGAGGTTGAAAATAATCAAATGAAATCTAACAGAGATAAATGCAAAGTTCTGCTCTTAGGAGAAATAAACCAAATGCCCAAGTACAGGACCTGGATATGTGGCTTGGGAATGATACATGGGGAAGACCTTGGAACTGTAACTGAATAGGCGTCTGCACAATGAAGAGACTGCTAAAAAGGCCAGCGTAATCTTAGGCTGCATCAAAAATATTATTTCCAACACATGGGAAGCAATTGTTTAACTATATTATTCATGGATCAGGCCCCTCAATTATTGTGTCCAGCTCTCGGCACCAGACTTTGAGAAAGTTCATAGAGGGAGTGGACAACAAGGCTGTTAAGTGGACAAAAAACTAAGTGTGGAGTCCTTGGTGCTCTCTGAGCCTTGTTTTCTTGCAGACGTTTCATTGCCAGACTAGGCAACATCTTGCAATGAAACGCCTGCAAGAAAACAGCAAGGCTCAGAGAGCACCAAGGACTCCACAGTTCAACCCTGAGCTACAGATATCCTCTTCGATTGAAAAAACTAAGTCTTATGAGAAACTGGGCAAACGGGAAATTGGACCTGTTTAGCCTTGAAAATAGAAGACTGAAGGGGCATACAATAGTCCTTTTCATGGACCTGAATGGGTGTTACCTAGCAGAAGATCAAGAACTGTTGGAGATATTGGAAGGAGGGGGGGAATAAAAAATGTCAACATGATGCCCACAAGTACATAATCAAAGCCCTACCCCTTTTTAACATGCAGCATGCAAACGACACACATAAACAGAGGTGGGGCTGTCATCATGCAGTCACGGTCTTCTTCTTGACTTTTTTGACCCTCCCCAGCAGAACACCCCTGAGAACTTTCTTCATCACTTCAGAGGGCAAGGCATGGAACAAAGTCATACAATGACAGACCCTTGCTGAATGTTAGGGAAAGCTTAAGAGTTCAACAATGGGTCCAGTTTGAGGAGAGGTGGTGACCTCCCCTTCACTGGATGTGTTCAAGAAGAAGCTGGACATCCATATTTTGGGGATGCTTGAATGCTAACCCTAACCCTGGACTAATCAGAGGGTTGAACGTGATAGCTTCAAAGGCCCCTTCTGACCGTCTGATGCTAGGAAGTAACAGGACTTCTTTGATATGAAATCTGTGGTTAATCCCTTTGGTCCTCAAAGTTAGGTTTCGTTTCTGAGTCCCCCCCCCCACCCACCCAGGTGGAATCTAGTTTTCTCAGGAGACCAAGTGGGTTATAAATGCTGAGTGGTTGAGGAAGCAGGGGCTGGGTGGGAATATTGGCAGCTACTGTAATTGGAGGCAGGCAAGTCCATAGAGACCCATGGTAATTAATGCCTCATTATTGCCTTCTCCGAGAGTTGATAGAGCATGGGGATGAATATTCATGCTTTAAGGGAGGAGATGTTGTCTGACTCGGTGATGCCAAGGCTAACAGCAGCATAACTTCCTTATTTACTTGGTGTAACCTGGCTGGGGGGGCTGACAAGATGTAGAGATCAGCACCTACAACATTTCACAGAAAAAAACACCAGCCTTCCTTATGTCAGGGTTACACCCTCCCTGACCCATATTTGGAGCCTCCAGAAGACACACACCCCAAATTTGGTAGCCAAAATTGGGTAAAATCACAGTTTTCATAGGCAGTAGATTGCCACTGAAAATTATGTATGTATCTGGGTCATGCAGCACTTTGAAGCATGTAAGAACATGAGCATGGCAGCAGTCTGCAATATCTAAAACATATTTTCCCAGGATTATGTTATGTGACATAGTTCATACAACACAAAAAGCTTGATTTGTTTTAATGTTGTCCTTCCTTCCTTCCTTCCTTCCTTCCTTCCTTCCTTCCTTCCTTCCTTCCTTCCTTCCTTCCATCCATCCATCCAGTCTGTTGAATTAGTAGTAATGTAGTAGCAATAGTATTTTTATTTGGTATTGCTTCTATGAAGTACAGTGCAAGCAAAACAATAACATTAACAATACAGTAAAAAAAAAGGTAAAGGTTCCCCCCGCACATTTGTGCAGTCGTGTCCGACTCTAGGGGCCGGTGCTCATCTCCGTTTGTTAGCCGAAGAGCCAGCGTTGTCCGAAGACACTTCCACGGTCATGTGGCCGGCATGACGCGCGCAGAACGCTGTTACCTACCCACCGAAGTGGTACCTATTAATCTACTTGCATTTGCATGCTTTCGAATTGCTAGGTTGGCAAGAGCTGGAGCTAGTGCGGGAGCTCACTCCGCACGCAGGGCTAGGGATTCGAACCTCCGAACTTGCGATCTTCCAGTCAACAAGCCTGGCATCTTACCCACTGAGCCACCACGCCCCTAACAATACAGTACAAACCAGTAATCAATAGTTAATTTACCTTCACTATTTTGTGCAAACCCAGAATATGGATTAATTTAGTAACCAGGTTAAGGGAGTTGTACATACAGTCAATAGATTGCAGACACCAAGCTGGGTGGATGGTTTTACCAGTTTTATGCATTTGCCTTATGGATAGTTTGATTTTGACATTGCAAATTACTGGAAGTCTTTTTCGAGTACACTGTATAAAAAACTACAAATGCATGCATGCATGCATATGTATGTATGTATGAATGAATACCAGAATCTGTCTGCAGGATTTTACTGAAATTCTCTTCTTTCAAGCAAAATCTCTTTAATCAAATAGCACGGAAACTAGATTTTTGTTTTTGCTTGACCCTGTTTCAATGCCACCATCTTAATTCCATAACTGATCCAGAAACGTTTCTCAGAACCTATTAACAAGTTTCCCAACAGCCCCTGAGTACATTCACTGCAGCCTCCAACAATTCCAGATGAGCTGAAGAGCAATGAATGAACAATTGACCAATGGAGGAATGCAAAGACCAGCATCCAGCCAAATGCCCCCATCTCGTCTGTCTTACTGCCTTTGCTTTTTCAGCCAACACATCATTGCAACTGGGGGCTGCAGAGCTCCCCCTCTGCTCTATTTAAGAAGCCTGGTGTGAGGACACCGGGGGAGTATGGAGGCCGTGCAACTGCAAGGAGAGAGGACAGCTACAGAACCAGAAGGTGGAGTACGGCAGAGTTCTCAGCAAGGGAAAATAACCCACCCCAATTTCCAAAATAGAAGTGTTGCATTTTCTCCTGAGCCACAGCTGACCTGGGGGCAAATTGGCTCAAAGCTTAATGGTGCTCTGCCATGGATTTAGAGTGGCTTTTTGCTGCTTAAGGACTGGTGCAAAAATTCAGTGTGGAAGTGCCCTTAATCAAATGGTGGGGAGAAGAGCCTTAATTAGTGGAGCTCTTCAACCAATATTTCTTGGCTAAAATTCTCGCCCATCTACAATTAAAGACTGCTGCCTGGAGCTATGTGAAGCTTCTTGTCTGGAACAGCTCTTCACTGGCAGAGAGCTCTTTTAAATCTTGTAAAGTTGACAGTAGGCACCATTGTTAAAGTGTTATTTTTCTGCGTTGGAAAGACAGGAGAGGAGCTGAAGAGAGGGGAAAAATGATTTTTTTAAAATGGAGAATCTTCATCTTTGGTGCTATTCATGTCCCACAAGCACCATAAAGGACATCTTGAAATAAACATGCTCTATGCCAAGTCAGCATAGAAAAGTGCCAAATTCCTTGGAGAAAAACAACAGACTCAAAGCACAAACTCATTTTGCTGGGGGAATAGAGTTGATGGTTTTGTACTGATCCTTGAATATTAATATCAGATGTTCCCAACCTGAAGTTAGGCTGAAGTTCTGAGGATCCCCAACTGGCTGAGCCTTATGGGGGTTGTAGTCCAACACTACTGGAAAGTACCAGGTTTGTAAAGGCTGGTTTACAGTATATATTGAGGGATCTGGAATAACAAGTGCATATGCAACCATAATTGGGGTGGCACGAGAGTGATTAATTTCCATAAGAGAGATCTGATCCCTATGAGAATTCAGTGCAAATCAACTCAGAAAGCAAGATAAAAGCAAAACAAGAAGGATTTAGATCACCAATATGGGAACTGAATTTCAGTTATACTGCAACATTATTTTATTTATGTATTTATTTTATTTTTATCCCACCTTTATTATTTTTATAAATAACTCAAGGCGGCGAACATACCTAATACTCCTTCCTCCTCCTGTTTTCCCCACAACAACAACCCTGTGAGGTGAGTTGGGCTGAGAGAGAGTGACTGGTCCAAGATCACCCAGCCGGCTTTCATGCCTAAGGCGGTCCTAGAACTCATGGTCTCCCGGTTTCTAGCCCAATCACCTTAACCACTAGACCAGAGCTTTCCAAACTTTTCATGTTGGTGACACACTTTTTAGACATGCATCATTTCGCGACACACTCTTACAGCAGGGCACAAGGCAGGCACTAGGACCTGCGTGGAATCACAGCAGGTTTGGAGGCAGCCAGGCACAAGGCAGGCACCAGGACCTGTGTGGAATCCTGGCAGGGCTCGGAGGCAGCAGCAGCCGTGACACACCCAGACACTGCAGCCGACACACTAACGTGTCGCGACACACAGTTTGGAAAGCTCTGCACTAGACCAAACTGGCTCACTTATTAAATGTGTATTATTATTATTATTATTATTATTATTATTATTATTATTATTATTCCTATTTGTAAGCTCCAGAATCCTATATTTCATCGGGCCTGTAAATCTTGAACTGTAAGTGTAAAAGGCTGCCAGGATCACAAATTGATTTTAAAAGGTCAGAATCTAACTTGGCACTTGACCTGCATTGTGAGAAAGAGAACGAAAAAGTGAATTTGATAATGTTACAGCTATTTTGGAAGAGCTGCTTTCCCTCTGGGGTGCTCAGTTTTGTAGGGTGGAAGTAAATGTCTCAGTTTTGTAGGCAGAAGTGCTGTTGGAACAAACTTGACTTGGAAACGAGGCCAACTCCAACTTGGGAGCCAACGGCTGCAATCAGCCTGTCCCTGGGCAAGGGAAGGCAGCCTTCTATTTTATAGGCATCTTCATCTTTCAATGGGGCATGGCTGCACTGCCCAAGATACGACGCTGGAAATAGTAACTTCAGTTATTTTGCTGTGCTCTAGTGCAGCGGTCCTCAACCTTTTTGGCACCAGGGACCGGTTTTGTGGAAGACAATTTTTCCACGGACCGGGGGGAGGGGGGATGGTTTCATAAGGAGCGTGCAACCTAGATCCCTCGCATGTGCAGTTTACAGTAGGTCTATGAAGGTTCTCAGTCATCCAGGTGGAATTGTCTGTAGCTTGAATCATGTCAACTGGATTTCTATTTTCTTAGTGAAAACGTTTCCACTAAGCGAAACGTTTCCACTAAGAAAATAGAAATCCAGTTGACATGATTCAAGCTACAGTTTACAGTAGGGTTCGCACTCCTATGAGAATCTAATGCCGCCGCTGATCTGACAAGAGGCGGAGCTCAGGCGGTAAGGCGAGCGATGGGGAGCAGCTGTAAATACAGATGAAGCTTCGCTCGCTCGCCCACCGCTCACCTCCTGCTGTGCGGCCCGGTTCGTAGCAGGCTACGGCCCGGTACCGGTCCGTGGCCCAGGTGTTGGGGACCCCTGCTCTAGTGTGTTGCACAAAGCTAGTTAGTCAATGCTTTGTTGAGTTTTGCCAACTCAGAAAATAGGTTAATTCAGTGACCAGATTAAGGATGTTGTGTGGATGGATATCATTGATATCCATGCCTTCACGTCACACTGCTTATGTGTTTGTAAATAAACCACATATAAAGAAACACCATGAAGTCTCTATTGAACCCTCTTCCTAAACCAAACCAACTCTGCATATATTGCTCCTGGAGTTGCTCCCTGCTGGGAGAAGCAGAAGTGCAAAGGAGCATGGGAATTTCCCCGGGGTGAGGGAGTAAGGCGGACAATTGATGAAACTGGCATTGTAACATCATGATGTAAACTCCAGGGGTGTCCGCGGGTTATGGTCACAAAAATCAAGATGGTAGCCATGACATTGCAACACAGATGAGAATTACATATTGCACTAAACCATGATTTGTTTAATCAGAGTTCATGAATAAATAACTGACACCTGGGCTTGGTGTCTTGGGCGATGGGAAGCAATCAATGTCCTCCTGAATATCCTGTGTTAAGATGCCCCACAGATTACAGTGGCACTGCTCGAAATCATGGTAACTTGTGGGTGGATTGACATGTAACCCTAAGATATACAGTAGTTGGTTTATTTATGTATTATGTATTATTTAAATTTATATTACCGCCCATCTCCCCCAAACCGGGGGACTCGAGTTTAACTATGGTTTGTTAGAATAATCACAACTAGTTGTCTTTGTGCATTATCCTTAACTATAAACCATGATTTCCAAATGCAACAGCTGGGTTTGCACAGTGCGCTAAACCCAATCCAACCACAACGTGCCTTAGTGGGATACATGTGAACCTAGCTGCCTATGGAGAGAAGTCAACTTTCTCAGCAACCCTGGGGGTGGGGGGGACATGTTTTTGCATTGCAAGAGGGCTGCAGGGCATGCTTTTGGAAGAACTATTTTTGCAGCTGGAATTAATTTCCATGTGCTTAATTAGTGCCCAGATAGCACCTCTTCTGCACCTGGGCTGCCCCAGGACTCACCAAACAAAACTGGAGAACAAAGCCAACAACTTCTTTAGCTTTTGCAAAATGCCAAGTGTGTGGAGGGAGGGACTGGGTGAGCATTACGGAGTGCGGGAACTCAGCTCCATCAGTCTTTGTCTGCTCCTGAAAAGAAAAGCAGGGAGGGGAGGGGAGAGCTTCACAATAAGGCCATCCAGAAGAATGGATGAAGTGACAAGAAAAGAAGCAAAGAATGTGGGATGTGAGAAATCACTGAGAAAAGACAACAGGTATTCTGGGTCTGCATAGTTGATTTGGCTCTTAGACCTCTGTTTACAACACCCAAACCTTTCATAAGCTAAAGTCAGTTTGGGGCACTGCACCATTCAAGAAAAGAGGGGAATGTTTTTGAACCTCTTTAAAATACTCCTTTATTTTCATTTGAACAAAGAGGGTCCTTCCTAGGCCATGGAAGATTTGCAGAGAATGGCTGTCCATTCTCTATTGCTACTCCAGCAATACACAGAAGATTTATCATTATTATTTTATGAACTGTTACAATGTTGGTTGAGAAATGCAATAAAGAAACATGCTTCACTAAAGAAGGTGTCTTTGATTAGCAAGTGGGAAGGGGGTTCATCTTTATTGGCTCTGAAAATTAGGCTCATGCCTGTTAAGGTTTCAATGCAATTTGAGTTCCAGCTTTTTTAAAAGCTCTAACATTTATATGTTAGAACAAGTACAAGAACAATGTTAAAGATTGGTCTCCTTCTTGCTAGGGATCCTCATTTTTAATTCATCTCCCACTTCAAGCACTCAGAATGGCTTCTATGCTTGGGTAGTCATGACTTTAATCAATGTAATAGTTTGATCAATTGATCTACTAATAGATAATCACTGTTAATGGTTAATTAAACCTGCTAATAGGTTGACCTGTGAAACTGCCTCATGTTGGGTCAAACCATTGACCTGTTCCAGCTGAAGAAGCTGGAGGCTGTGAATTTCTATGCAAAATGGCTAGATCGACAACGGTTCTCCAAAGCACAGATCCAAAAAGGGATCAACTAGGGCAGGGGTGGGGAACCTTTTTTCTGCCAAGGGCCATTTGGATATTTATAACCGGGGTGGGGGCGGGGTTTCCACAGACCGGGGGCAGGAGTTTGCGGGCAGGAGCTAATTACAAGCACTGGGGGGTGGGGTTTGCGGGCGGGAGCCAATCGTGTGGAAGGGGCGGGGCTTGCAGGCAGGAGCCCCATGGGCCTTAGGCGGGAGCCCTGCGGGCCTTATACGGCCCGCGGGCCTGACGTTGCCCACCCCGAACTAGGGTGACTATATCTGAGCTGCAAAACTCCAGACAGCTAATAAGAACATAAGAACATACTCAGTGCCCAGCTGGATTGAACCCCTGGCCCATCTAGTCCAGCAGTCTGTTCTCACAGTGGCTACCAACTGCCCAAGGTAGTCCACTGGTCTCCCAGCAGATGGCCTTCAGAGGCAGTCCCACTGCCATCAAGGCTAAGAGCCATTGATCCCCAGAACTTCCATGAATTGGTCCAACCCTTTCTTGAAGCCAGCCAAGCTGATATCCAGCAACACCAATAGATGGTAGCAGAATATGATTTTCCTGTGTTTTTCTGGTGCCCCAAATGGTTGTCTGGATTTTTGAAGTCAAGGTTTGGCAGGCTAATCTCAACAGATCTTTTAAAGTCAGAGACTGAAGAGAGATTTGGAAAAAGCTACAATCCCATGATGGTTGGGATACTCTCAAAAAATCTCCAACCTGTGCCTATCAGATGCTTCCCAACTTAGATTTCCTTTTAAACCACCCCATTTGTCCTGAACTATTGGTGAAGCCCCAGTCAAAATGCGGATTGTGTCTCCTTAAATTCTGACACAGTTTCCACATGTTACAGGATCCAGAGCCCTGCTCTTGAGTGCCTTTAGGAATCATCCAACATGCCAGCATAATTGGGAGAGTTGAATAAACCCAATAGCTTGGCAGCTGCCCCAGGTCTGCATTCCTTCATCCCTTCCTCTCTGGGAATTGTTGGACAGGTGCATTAAGAATGAGGCCAGGTCAGGCTGCTGAAATTCAAGTCCTGCTGTTCAGATAAAATGCTCCTGAACAGGAATTATACAACATACTCCCAAGCAACTTAATAGTTATTGCTGCCTTATGACCTCTAGCTCTTTGTTCTCCCTCTGGATGATATCACACTTATATCAAGACTAGATTCAGATAAGATGCTAAACAATAAATCTTCAGTTTATAAATAATGGCTGGGTTAACAGCCTCTGCCCCCTCACCCCCTTATAAACTATATTCTGGCTTAAAGAAGAGTGTGGTTCATAAAATACTTAAAGGCAACAGGTGGATTCTCACAGCTCAGTGAGCTACACACTATCTTGAACCCAACAGTTTGTAGCATGGTGTATGAACCAAACCTAACAGTTTCAAATAGGTAAAGAGAAATGGTACCATTTTAATATAAGGCTTGAAATATCCATCATGATTTTCTATAATTTTCTAAGATTGCACCCAGAGTTGGTATTCCTATTCTTTTTTTTTAATTAGACTATTGGAAAAACTCAATTATTAACTAGAATATTTTATACTTTTGGAAGATACGAAACAGTTCAACCCTTCAAATATGGTGGATTATAACTACCTTAAACCCAAGCCTGTATTGATTTTGGCTGAACATTGCAAATATTTGGCTGAACATTGTTTTATCTAAGAGTGCATCACATGATGGGCTTCCACATTTTTTTTTTTTTTTTACAACCTTCTGAAGTCTTTCCACCAGAATTCACCAGCAAAGCTCCAGATCTTGGAAGTTCAATTTCCAATTGATTATCAATGGGAAACAAAAGAAATAAGATATACAACCATCTGATAGGTTTGACACCCAGAGATGTTTTAAGACCCTGCCCGCAACGCCCACAATCCTGCCCTGGTGGGACTTTTCAGCCCCACCCATTGCTTGGTTCCCTGTGGCTCTCGGCCTTTGAAGAAATAATGTTTAAAAAGCTATTGCTGTCATAAAGGATCCTCCCCTTCTTTTAAATCCTGGAGCTTAGATTTAGGAACAAGATCATCTTTCTGGGAAACCCAGTTTCTCTATCTTTCAGCTCATCAGTTTAACATCTGTTGCATCTCATAATGTTTCTGTGCACTCCATTTCTGAGTGATGGGATGCTCCAGAGCAGCAATTCAGAGGGTCCATGTCCTTTAAAGCAGGGTTCCTCAACCTCAGCCATTTTAAGCTGGCTGGAGTATTCTGGGAGTTGAAGTCCACACATCTTAAAATGGCTGAGGTTGAGGAACCCTGCTTTAAAGGAGCGAAGATTGGACACTTGTGATTTTGTTTAACAGTCTTCTTGGAAGGCACAAAGGGATGCAGTCACAAGGACACAAGATACCCTGGAATTCATAGTGACATGGCCCCAATCCACCGCAAATCCAATGGCCCCAGCCAATTCTCCATCTTTGGGTATTCTCCCTGGGCTTACATTGCTGCTGAAATTATGGCATGTTCCCTTTGAATGGCTGGAAGCAAGATTTGTTCTGGAAAAAAATAATAATCTCAATTTGAAAATTAGAGACAGGGCTACAGGAGAATGACTGTATGCTATATGGCTCTTGATTATTATTTCTATTAAAAACAAAAACAAAAAAACCCTCTGAACCTGGAATCGATGGATCATATGGGGAAGAGAAAGGGCCTGGAGCGAGTCAGCTGTGTGTAGAGGTTGGCTAGAGGTGAGTGATGTTTCTTTTACTGGCCCTGTCTTCCAGTATCTGTTCTGCAAATAAATCAGTGAAAGGGAGAAAAAAGTTCTTCCCAGTAGTTACAGATCTGATGGGGCTTTGTTTATTCAATTCTTCCATAAAATGCCCCCTCCCAAATTACCAGATGTCCTTACCAAAGTGTGGTGTTTTTTTTTGTGGGGAAGGTGGCCCTCTAACTGTATTTTCCAACAAATAGGTCTTATTAAAACTAGCCAGACTTTTTCTGGGAAAAATGAGTTTGAGAGGAAGCTGGGTGAGATGTCAGTGTAGGAGTTAGAGAATTTGATAGTGGAGCAAGATAGCGATGAACTTCTACTTGTATCCTTCTTCCAAGGAGCAGCAGTCTTCCCTTTTATTCCCATAATACTCCTGTGAGATAGCCCAGCTTGAGAAGCAGCCATTGGATGAAGATCAGCAAGCTATGCAGGGAAGGTTTAAATCAGGAATACCCCAAGAGCTGCATTGCACAATCCTTTCACTAGCCAAGTGTGAATCAGCTGTGTTTGAAAGAGGGGTCTTCATGTAGGGATATGGGTGAGTATCTGCTGCGTCATGCCCACCATGTCTCCAAGTGGTCTCCATCATCCCTGTTCTGTTCAGATCCTTGCAGCACAGAAGCTTCCCTACCCCTGGTTTACAGACAAGGAAAATCTATCAAACATGGTGGAAAAAGTTGAGATGGTGGCCACAACAGTGTGTGTCATAACACACATAAAAAACAGATGGAGTTTCAATCACACGGTTGTGGTTGCATCTTGACTTTTTCAACCATGACCTGCAGACACCTGGGGGAGGGCAGAAAAATCAAGACCATCTTGACTTTTTTGCTCCCACCTGCAGATGCCCTTGGCTGGCTCCAGGCCTTCATCAGTTCCTTTTGAGATCTAAGCTTTTTGTAGAGAGTAAGAAAGGAGGTGACGGACTCTACCTTGGGGGAGCTGGGGATGGCGACGGCCGACAGGAAGCTCTGGCGTGGGCTGGTCCATGAAGTCACGAAGAGTTGGAAGCAACTGAACAAATAAACAACAAAAGAAAGATGACCTTCATAGAGGTAGGCCACATCCATTACAAGGATCTGGGGATCCAGATCCTTGGATCCAAGGATTGTCAGCCTTACCAGGTAGACCAGACAGGAAACATGACCAGATAAGCTAATTCTACTTTATTGTAAAGCTACATTAACAGAATCTTGCAAGTCTGAAAGTACAATTCTCCCACCATCTCCTTTATAGCCTGAGAAACTAGAGAGGGTCCTTCTGGGCCTCTTGCCCCACCCACTATCCAGCTGTGGGCTATGCCCTCTCTTATCTGACCATTCCCTGGGCAGCATCTCTTCGCCCCCTCTCCCACGGTCTTTCCCACATACTATTACAAAGATCTGGCAACAAGGGGAGAAGTCTAAAATAAGGAGGAGGCATGCACAAGTGCTCAGGCAGACACCTCCCTAATTCACATGAATATAAGGGGGGGGGGGCGGGGGGATGTAAAGCACAGTCCGACCTGCAAGATTCTGTTTCTATAGCCAATATCAATAAAAGTAGTTTTAGCTTCTTGTGGAGTTGATTTCTTGCTTTGGTCTACATAATGGAGCTGACAACTTTTTACCTGGTGATTGAATTAGCATATCTCATTCTTCCTCCATCCCTCCATGCCACCCATTTGAATTTGTCAGGTCAGGTCAATGGCGTTGAAATCTTGCTTCCATGAATCATCGAGCTGTTGCAAATGAATACATTAATTTTTTCTATTTCTGGCATCTGAGCATAATCACTTCATATGAGGCCAATGAAATCAAATTGCAAGTAATTATTGCCTTTTCTGGGGGAGAGGAAATTAATCCAACGCAATGCCTTTCTCTTCTCACTTGTCAGGTGAATGCCTCTGAGGCACTGACATTACATGTGGAAATTAGAAGTGGAATTTCACCAGGTTCTATGCACAGCCTGGTGGAAACTGAATTAGAGTGGAAAATGAGCAGATACAGCATTGCCCGGAATGCAGCATGTCATGTAATTGTGCAATTACCTAACAAGCTGTCGTACCAGCCATATCGCAGAAGGCATCAGCAGGAGAAAAGAAGCAGTCAGGAAATCTGGAGGATAGTCATCCGGATCAGTCTCTAAGGAAGAAGGTTTGCTGACATGACAGAACTCTGCATCGGAGAAGGGGGATGTCTCTGGCAGCTGCTTTGCTCTTGAGCTTTCTGGCTAGAAGTTTGTCCTAGCTGCTCCTGCTTCCAGATGGGGCTGTGATGGGTAGAACTGCAGCTCTCCAAACTTGCTTTTCCACTTCCCAGAGTTCTCCAAGTTTGTGGCAGCAAGCAATTAGATGGCAAAATATGGAATAATAACGCTGCCTTTCTGCTGGTTTACAGTGGGAAGGCCAGCCAGGTTAATAATCTATCTATCTATCTATCTATCTATCTATCTATCTATCTATCTATCTATCTATCTATCTATCATCTCCCTCCCTCCCTCCCTCCCTCCCTCCTTAAATGTCTTCTGGATTTTGTTCCCATATACATTGGAATGACTACTCATAATAATCTTTTAGAGAGCCAGTTTGGTGTAGTGGTTAAGGCATCAGGCTATAAACCGGGAGACCGTGAGTTCTAGTCCCAAATTAGGCACAAAACCAACTGGGTGACCTTGGGCCAGTCCCTCTCTCTCAGCCCTAGAAGGAGGCCATGGCAAACCACTTCTGAAAAACCTTGCCAAGAGAACTGCAGGGACTTGTCCAGGCAGTCTCTGAGAATCAGACACGATTGAATGGGTTAAAAAACAACAACACCTGTCTACCTTAATGGCCAACACACATTAAAAAAGGAAAACATTGGGGTGAAAATTCAAGCCACATCCTTTCCACTCCTTGTTCAAGGCCTTCGCCACTATGCCACATGGCTCTCTTATTTGTTAGATTTTTATACTGCCCTTCCTTCAAGAGCTGATGGAGGCAATGTATACAGCACTCCCTCTTCCTATTTTTCTAAACAATATACCCCTGTGAAATAGGCTGGAGTGAGAGAGAGCAGCTGGCCTCAGATCCTCCAGACAGCTTCCATGCTCCTAATCAAGCACCTTCACCACTACTCCACACTGCCTCTCCTGATTCCCAAACTGTAGTCCATTTTGCATGTTCTGTCTTCTCTGAATGGCAATCAGTCGGTCTTCCAGGTGATCTAGGGATATTCTTCCTTTTAGGAGAGATCCATTTGCTTATGTGTTAAATGCATATCCTGTGTTTATACCTGTGCATAAATATGCACTCTTCACATAGCCCTTAAGGTCTCTTAAGATCCTTGGAAGCAAATTAAGGCATTAACAATGAAAAAACCATCAAGTGAAAAACAAACACATCATTGCCTGATTGGCCATATGGAACCTCCAAGTTTAGGGATAGTCTACCTTTGAGCACCAGCTTCATTTTGAGGATGAACAACAAAGGAAAAATGCAGCCTTCCTGCCCTGGAGCTGACTCTCTTTGGAGAGCTCTATTTGCTTTTCCCTCTGCTAAAAAGAGTTGAGCAATGATTATTTTTATTTGATTTTATTTATTAATCAAATAAATAAATATCTCTTTTGCACTGATAATATTGTAGCCACATAATTTTACTTTGAAAAATTCAAAAGCAAACACATGGTTAGAATTAAGACAATATGGATTTGGCAGCTCCACAGATATTCTCCTTTAGGGTGACTCCCAAGCTTTTAATTCTTTTCTCTCTCTTTTTTGCCCTGATTTTGTTACAAGGTATGCTGCAAAAAATATTGCAAGTTGAAAGGCAGTCATGATAACTCTTGATTACATGAAAATTGCATTGGGTGTGTGGCAGAAATGACGAGCTCATCAGACAGTTCCTAGAACTGTCATTTGTGTGTTAGGCTGCAGTTTGCTCACTTATCTGGACTGCCTGCCCTTTGATGTCAGCATTTGCCTTAGTATCCTGTCAGATATCCATTTTTGTTTGACATTTAGGTAGTCCTCGACTTACGACCATTCGTTTAATGACTGTTTGAAGTTACAACAGTGCTGAAAAAAGTGACTTACAACCAGTCCTCTCACGACTGTCACAGCGTCCCTGTGGTCACATGATTAAAATTCGGCCGCTTGGCAATCAGCATGTATTTACGATGGTTGCAGCATCCCGGGGTCATGTGATCGCCATTTGCAACCTTCCCAGGGGGCTTCCAACAAGCAAAGTCAATGGGGGAAGCTGGATTCGTTTAATGACCATGGCAAAAAAGGTTGTAAAATTGGGCGCGACTCACTTAATGACCGCATCGCTTAGCAATGGAAGTTACAGTCCCAATTCTGGTCATAAGTTGAGAACTACCTATACAGCAAATTAATCTGACTGTGCTGATCTCATCTTGGTATTGGGGACTCCTGAGATAAAAGGAGGGTTGCTCATAGTCAAAGGTTAGGAAGAACTAGAACAGAGCTTTCCAAACTGTGTGTCACGACACAAGAGTGTGTCGCCACACAGAGTCTGGTGTGTCGCCACACAACCTGGAAGCGCTGATCATCATCAGCGCTTCCGGGTTTTCCCGCGGCGACACACCAACGCCGATTTGTGTGTCGCCGCGGGAAAAACTTTGGAAAGCCCTAAACTAGAAGAAGTACAGACAATATGAGTAGCTGTGTTTGTTAAGTAAGAAGATGATTCTGGATTGGTCTAGCCTAGATTAAATCCCCTTAAATCATATACTAGGGGAGTTTTCCCTAACCACATAGCATCTGATATGTTGAGGTTTCAGCTCTCAGAATTCAAAACCAGCATGAACGGAATATCAGATGAAATGGTTAAATTGAGGTGAAGAATTACTAAGTTTGTTTGTACTTGTGATGAAGAATGGAAGTCAGTTCTTTAAATATTTTAAATATTTCTTTTCTCTTTTTCTTATTTTTTCCTCTTCCTTTCCTCTCTTTTTTCTTTTTCCCCTCTTTCTTTTCTTGCACTTTCTTGCACTTTCTATTCTTTCTTTTTCTTTTTCCTTTTCCTTTTCCTTTTCCTTTCTGAGTTTAGTTTGTATTGTCATTTATTATTATTTTTTAAACATTTCAATAAAAATTATTTTTTAAAAATAAAAGCAGATGAAATGGTTAAACTGGGATCCCTTTTGAAAAAAAAAGATCCAAGGAAGATTAAGGTCAATCCATATCAGTTTGCTTACAGTTTGTTCTGGTGGACAGCATCAGGGGCATTTGCAGATGTGGTAAAAAAATATGGTGGCCACGACACCCCTAAAAAAGGATCACATTTGTGGCTGCCATCTTGATTTTTATGAGCACACCTTGGGGACATCCGTCAAGGCAGTTTCTTGCAGCCACTTAAAGGGAGATCTACACACATCCTCAAGATCTGTGGATTTAAACACTCCTCCAGCTTGTCCCTGGAAATATACTGTCTATATATATATATATATTTAAAAAGATTGAACCTGCTGTAGCTAGAGTCAGGTCTCGATGTAATTGCAGCAAACACTTCTCAGCTGTACAGTATGACTATCATCTGGCTTTGCTTCTTCCCCTCCCTTCCATAATTCACCTTCTTTTTGATTGTTCTGTCATTGGAAGACTTTAGATTATGGACCATTTATTCTCTGAATATTGCTGTTATAGTTTATTAATAGGTTGGGGAAAAATTTATAGCTGCATACTCAGGGAGATTAGCAACTGGAGTGCAGTCGACCTCCTGATGGGCAATTAATTTGGGCTGTGCAGCTGACAAGTGGGAAATGTTCTGAGTCCCATCTCCCTCCCTCAATTTGTCAGAGACTTCTTGACTTGAATAATATTCTGTTGTCAGTCTGTCAGTAGTGGGTCTCCAGAGGATGTTCCTAATGGAGTGGATCCTTGTGAAAAAGAATCAGAATGGCTGAGAAGGTCAGCTTAGGTATCCCTCTTGTCCATTTGTTTCACTTGCCTTAGCATACTGCATAAAGGTTGCATTTGCATACCACATTGAACTACCAACTAGTCAACGGTATTGCAGCCTCCGTGATGTGAAAACCAACCTGTGTGGTTAGTTAATGGCTTAGTCTGTATGCATTGCTAGAAAATTGGGCCGATTGATGTGTGCTTCTTGAGCTGGAAAAGTTCTACATCTCTGAGCTAAGGCATGGGAGAGGGAAGCAAAAAAACAACAACAACCCTGTTCAGCATGCCATGAACAGATATATTCATAATTGGTCCCCATAGATAGCATTCAATGGATTGCACAATCTCAGAAATTGGGTTCATTCAGTATCCAGTTTAAGCATGATGGGTGAATGCAATCATTACAAAGAACCAGGCATGGCCAGGATTGGAGTAGTCCCAATCTCTCATAGTCTCATAGTCCCATGAGAGCAAGACCTCCAAAGTTGATTCCTCTGAGGTTAAACCACTTCACTCAAGGATCACAGTGATCTGGGATGTATTGTGATCCCATATATCTGAAGACCAGTAGGTTGGGGAAGGCAGTAGAGGACATGCCTGAACCATCAACAGTTCTAGAAGAACCCAAATAAGTGGCTCTTCATCCCTGTGAGCTGAGAATCTTTGCTTGGAAAACCCAAGGCTGACCCTGAGGCAACCTTTCTCAACTGGGGCCCTGTGGAAGGGTTGAGGTTGCAGGTTCCACAATTCCAACCCAACCAAGGGAATTCTGGCAATTGTAGGCCCAACATAACTAGCATAGATGAAAGAAGGCTACCATAAGGCACTGTATAAATGAAACACTTGAGTCTGCCCCATCTGTCTGGGTAAGCCCCCAGTCAGCTAAAACAGCCAGGGCATAATCCACTTTCCATAAAGTCATTCTTAATTTATTTTATTTATAAGAATTCTATCTAACTTTTACATCATTAAAAACAAGCCCACGTTGTAAAACAAGGGTGGACAGCCCATAAGCTCAGAAAGACATCAGAAGATACCTGGTGGATCAGGCCTTGGTCCATCTAGTCTGTGGCCAACTGGATGCATTTGGCAAATTGAACTGGCCAGCAATACCATAACAGTTTGATTGTATGGACTGCTATTCAACGGATTTAGGATGAAATGGACAAAACGTTAGTTTGGACTTCACTTCCCCCAAATGAAGCAGGTCTCTTGTTTTGGAACCAGTTGGACATCAGTGTAATTGATGTCAGTTGCCTCAATTTACGCTAATGATATAAATGGATACCAATGATGTACATTATGTAAATTCAGATTTAACAGACATTTGGTTTTAACAGACATCTCCCCTCCCTCCCCCCAACAGCTTATTTAACGGAGTTTTTAACTTCTTTTGCTGTGGTTTCCCACCTACTGGTTTTGAAGACCTACTGCCTATAATAGGCTATAAACAGTCACCAAGATTAGCAGCCTTGGATGACTCTTCCATGACCCTCAAATCCCACTTTGAGCCCCCACCATCCAGCTGCAGACTGCGAAATACCAGTGAACTGATTTTCTGTGATTGTCAGCAAGAAAACAAGCAAAAGTGGAGTTAAGCTTCATGCACCTCAGAAATGAATTTTAAAAAAGGATTGAAAATGCTCCTCCAGACACATCATCACGTCAGTGATATGCCCACTGCAGCATTCAGCTGCCAAGATAATTGATTAAACCCCACAGCACCCGCCTCCTGGTTTCAGAAAGGTTGCTCATGCCTATTCAGTGTAACCGCGGAGGAGTGCTACCAGTGTGCCAGTAAACACAGGTGCAATAACACACAGCCTTTGTGTTGACAGGACTAGCTTAACTCGTTCTGCACGTCACACCCTGTTTGTTTCCCTGGGTGTTGGGTGGTGGCCGTGAAGATTGCCGTCTCTAATGCAGCCTCCCCAACCGGGTGCCCTCTGGATGGGCATTCCCCACTGCACCCTAAGGCAGGTTGGGAGAAATTGCATGCGTGGGTTGAGTTCTAGGAACCCTTCTTTATTCCACCGGAAATCATGGGTGTTTCTTTCCCTGACAAGCTGAGCCGATGCAAAGACATAGGGTGGGGCAGGAATGTTTCAGCTCGAGATGCCATGCATGGTGCAACCTGTCAACACGGCTCATTGTTTTACCTGCCATCGCCTTGATTGGAAGAGCTTCCATGGTTAGTCAACTAGCCCAGAGGAAGGGTGGGAACAAGGAGTGAAAGAGATGAAGAGGAGGAAAAACAGTTCTCTTAAAGTTTCTTTTACATTGCTGATAGGTGTCCAATGGCATTCCATGACTTTAGATCAGTCTTTCTCAACCTTGGCCACTTTCAGATTGGTGGACTTCAGCTCCCAGAAGCTGGGAATTCTGGGATGCTGGCTGGGGAATTCTGGGAGTTGAAGTCCAAACAATTGAAAGTGGCCAAGGTTGAGGAACACTGCTTTAGGTATTACATCCCTTTTATCAGAAGGGAAAAGCAGTGTGTGTGTGTGTGTGTGTGTGTGTGTGTGTGTGTGTGTGTGTGTGTGTCCTCCTTCCCAACCTGTTACCCAAAACTCATTGGAGCACCCAAGCCATTTTATCAAGCTTATGACTCAGTTGCTCATTTGGCAAGCTAATATTTCATTCCTTGGAGATGGGGTGGGATCTATCGGTTGGATTTCATACAAGAAAAGTTAATTCAACTAGCAGCCACACCCCCTTCTCCTCTTTTGAAGTCACTGCCATTTCTCTAAATATTTGGTCTTTAAAAAGGGACATTGCATTGCCTGGATCTTACTCCAGAAGGCTACTTTGCACTGAGCCAAAAGAAAACCGCAATTCTCCATGGCAGAACATCTTTGGAGTGACAGAGACTTTGGATGCCTTCCTTTGTAGTTGGATTCGCACAACATGTCCGCTTTTTCATTTTCATTTCATTATTTTAACAATAGAAATTTAAAATAATAATAATTTTTAAAAGGCCAGATTTCCCGAGCATAGACCTGGTGGATGCTTGTACAGGTAGTCTGTGACATATGACCACAATTGGGACTGGGAAGTTGTGATCGTAAGTTGAGTCACCACATTACCAGACCCAATTTTACAACTATTTTTACGGCAGTTGTTAAGTGAATCACAGGTTATTAAGTGAATAGGGTGATGGAGGGGGAGATGGTGACATAAATCGAATTATAACTAACTAACTAACTAACTAACTAACTAACTAACTAACCAGCCAACCCCGGTTGTTAAATGAATCCAGCTTCCCCAATGGGCATTTTTTTGCTGGAAAATGGCAAAAAATGTCACAAAACCTGATCACCTGACTGTGGGACACTGCAACCGGTCATAAATGTGAGCTGGTTGCCAAGTGCCTGAAATGCGATCATGTGACCGGGGTGGTGGTGCGATGTTTTGCAACACTCGGAAGTGCTTTACAGGCCATAAAGCACTCATTCCGAGGCTGTTGTAACTTTGGACCATTGTTAAATGAACGGTCATACGTCGAGGACTACCTGTACAGACTCCAGCTGAGTCCCTAACAATGACATCAAAATGATGCCACTTGCCTCATGATGCCACAAGGCATGCTTGTGTAATGACATCATGACATCTGACGCAAGTGTGTGAGTTGTGTCCTTTGAGCGATGACATCACACGGGTTGCCCCCATAGCCGCAACAGAGGTTCAATTCTTGTCTGGCAGAGGGGTTCTTTTTTAAAAATTTAAGCCTTTAACAGGGTTTTTAGAAAGTGAAAGGTACAAAACACAAAGTAAGAAAAAACAACTACTAACAGAGCACGAGCCAAACGTTATAGAAAAACTTTTCAGTCATGAATTCTTCCCTTCCCTTCCACTTGTTTCCGCAACCGCTAAGCTAAATATTTGTATTTTACATGGAACATGTGCAGCTCTTTTCAAGCCGATGGCCTCACGCACGCTTGGACTGCCAAGAAGAAGTCCGTCGAGGCCCGATAAAAAATTGAAATCAAAGCATGATTACGTTGCTGAAAGTTTGGCAGCAAACTGTCAATTTTGGGACCTCTTTTATTCCCAGTCCCATTTTAGCTTAGTCTAGTATATTTTGTAAATCTAGCCAAATTTTCTCCATCCCCAAGTCTCATATACAAAAAGCCAGTGCTTGGGATGTCCGCAGGGAAGGGGTCAAAAAAGTCAAGATGGCAGTCACAACCATGCGATCAAAGCCCCACCTGTTTTTACGTGCATCACAGACTTTTTTGACCCCTTCCCTAAGGATATCTTGGCCAGTGTGGAATAAGGGTGAAGTTGTTGGACCAACACTGGTTTAACTCAAGTTTAAGTCCACCTTCAGCCATAAAAGTTTCCTGGGTGAAGTTTCCTGGGACGGTCTCTCTCCCTTTCTCAGCTGAACCCACCTTGCAGGGTTGTTGTGGGACAAATGGAAGGAGGGAGACTCTACGTTGCCTCGAGCTCCTGAAGAAAAGGTGAGATAGAAATCTAATAAACAAACAAACAAACAGAAGGAGTGTGAGATTGATGCAGACAGAGGCAGTACAGGTAGTCCTCGACTTACGATCACAGTTGGGACGAGAATTTCCATTGTAAGTTGTTGCAGTCGTAAGTCAAGACACCATGTGACTGGACCCAATTTTATGAACACTTTTATGGTGGTCATTAAGCAAATCCAGCTTCCCCAATGGGCGGTTTTTACCGGAAAACAGCAAAAAACATCACAAACGTGATCACGTGACCGTGGGAAGCTGCAACCAGTCACAAATGCGAGCCGGTTACCAAATGCCCAAAATGCGATCATGTGACCACGGGGTGGTGGCGCAACATTTTGTGCCTCTTAGAAGAGCTTTACCTGTAATGTGGATACTTTGTGCTGATGACGCCTGGAAATTCCAGGTTGTGTTTATACTTCCGATACCGAAAGTCCAAAACTGGACTGAAAGTCCAAAACTCTATAACCACCACAAGTTAGCAGAGGCACAAAAAGGGGGGGTTAAAAACCAATTAGCTTTTCCCCCTCTTTCCTTTTCTTTTTTTCTTTTTATTGTCGTTCACTTTGTTTTGTCTATTTTTCTCTTTTTTTTCCTGACACGTACAAATACTAACAAGTAACAGTACAGTGGAGACCTTACTGTTAAGTATTCAGCTTAAGAGAGAAACCATTATTTTTATGTAATTTGCAGTTGTTTATTAATGCTATATTTAGCGTTGGATGTAACATTTAGACAACCTTATGCTTATTACCTTTGACGTTTCAATCGTAGTGAACCCTGACATAAAGCTTTTTCTCTATTTTTAAAGGTTTAAGTTATCTAAACTTTAGAGTGTTAATAATCTCTAGTCAATACTGCATAAATACCACTGTATCAAAATATATTGATTGATTAATTGATTATGTGCCATCAAGACGTTTTCGACTCCTAGTGACCACATAGATAGATTTTCTCCATGATCAAAATAATATCTTGTATTGCTTACGTCTTATAATAATATAATAAAACAATTTTTTAAAAAACAAAAGGGCTTGAATCCAGATTTCCCAGATGGGGCCTCTTTTACTTCTGGACTCCAGACTCTGGGAAATCAAAGAAAAGCTCTCCTGAGTAAATCATGCTTCAGGAATTGGAAGGGAAACAAATCTCTGTATCTTTGGGCAAAGTAAGGTTATTCTTGCTCCTTCGCATCTTTTGTAGGCCCTTCCATGAGAATTTGGTTCCTCCCCAGCCTTTTCCTTTCAAGTCCCCCCTCCTTGTTTGGTTTCAAAGCAGGCAGCCTATCTTCTCTGCTGGGACCTCCCCAACCCAATTCATCGTCTGTGAACGTCCCAATTATGCCACCTCGCCTGGGTGTCACATCGGGAGGATTCGAATGATGGGGACTTTTGTGTGCCTGGGTGCGCGATGTCGCTGTTTCTCGCTCGGTTCTTTCTTCAGCCTCCTTGGCTACCTCTTTTCTGGTCCTCCTCTGCTTCCTTCTCTGTCCCCATTGAAGTGTCAGATGGAGCCCTTGTCAGCAGCTGAAAAACCGCCTCCCTGGTGGGAAGAGGATGGCCTTCTAACCCAGCGGAATAAATTGCATGCTCTTCTTCTTTCTGTCGTGTTCTTTTGTTTCGCTTTCCAAACCGCTTTCCTTTCCGCAACAGGGAACAAATTTCTTTTCACCTGCCTGGGAGTGAAGCAGACGGCAGGCTTTTCCCACCAAAAGTCAAGTTGGTGCCCAGGAGAACACATTTCATCTGATCTGCTGTTCATCTTGGGCTTTTTTTGAGCACCCAAAGAGCTTTCCTGATCAAGGAAAACTTGCTTATGCTCTGAACAAAGATGGCTAGGTTAGTTTTTGTTGAATCCCCCATTAATGCAGGGCCCAAGTCCCCCTTGCAGTTTCGTGGACATTTTCTTCTGTGAAAAGAGGCTCTGTTTTTCTGCCTCACGGGGATGTCTTGTGAATTTCTCTCGCCAATGCTGTTGAGTGTCTGCCCGGGTGGGAAGTGCCAGAGGCTGCTGCAGCTGGAGGTTTGCTGCGATGCTGCAGGTCTGTAGGGACATTTGAAGGGGCACTTGGAGGGGGAGTCCCCAAAACTTCAACCAAAGCAGTGTTGCAGATTAAAATTGCGCTTCCGTTCGAAGCGCTAAATTACTGTTGGATGCAAGAAGTGGAAGCGAAGCAACTTGATGGTCCAGCTTGAGGCATCGCCTTGAACTGAATCACTGCAATGGTTTGGATGGAAGTTAGGTGTCAAAGGGAAATCTCATTCATCCCATAGTCCTACTGTACCTCTCTAGCTCTGTAGCCAGCCTCCCCAGAAGCTCACTCTTCCCTATCTAAAGAAGCCCCACCAGAAGAATTCCTCCCTGTCCTTTCACTGGGATTGAATGCAAGGGTGGGCAGCCAGGGAGGTCACAAAATGGCTGCCGAGGGTGGCTATTATGGAGGACATAATTTACAAAATGGAGGACTTCACCTGCTGCAGAGCGTGGATTTACCTGAGTGCAACCTGCCTCCCCCCTACTTCGCTTTCTTCCTTTTCTGGATTGGTGGGACTATTGCTGGGACTAAGGCCTGGATTGCAGCCACTTACCAGTTTTATTTTTGATGGAGACTTAAGGGGCTCAGAGGCACCCTTCAATATAAAAATGATCTTGAAGGCTGGTGCTTTGCTTTAAATAGCTCAGGTGCCCGGGGAGGGCCAAGGCAGGCGTCCTTAGCACGTTTGAATCTCTGGCCACAAAGATTGTCTTGGAGAAGGGACGCAGCGACCGTTAGTAAAACATAACCCTAACTGAGAAAGTGTGAGAAAGAGAATCAAGTTTGCCTTGCCTTGGCTCTCAGCAGGTCCCTGGTTTAAGAACGTCCCAGTTTACGGATGACTTCTAGTTAAGAATGGACTGCCATGATGACTATTATATTAAAAATTCGAGTTAAGCACAATGTTTTGGGTTAAATACACAATACTCCTTTGTGTATTATTATGTTTAAGATGTTTTAGTGTATTTGGAAGTGTTTCTTAAATGTTTTATATGCATAGAAAGGTAAATATATACAGTATACTATATACTAAGGCAAACATTTGACTAACTGATGCTAAATAACTGTTCTGACATACATACAAATTCGACTTAAGGACAGACTTAGGAACAGAACTCGTTCTTAAACTCGGGACCTGCTGTATAAGAGGGAGGGAAGGGGGAACTCTGTCAGGCTTTCGAGAGTCTGTTATTATGGCCTTTTATATCAATAAAGCAGAGCTCTAATATTTCTTGTACAGGTAGTCCTCACTTAACAACCATTCATTTAGTGACGGTTTAGACTTAAAATGGTGCTGAAAAACCCGACTTACGACCGGTCCTCACACTTATCACCGCCACAGCACCCCCACGGCCACATGATCACAGTTTGGGTGCTTGGCAAACGGTTTGCATTTATTTATTTATTTAATTTATATTACCATAGCAGCATCCCGTGGTCACGTGATTGCCATTTTCTACCTTCCTGGCCAGCTTCTGGCAAGCAAAATCAATGGGGAACCGTATGATTTGCTTAACAACCATGTGGTTTGCTTAACGCCGTGGTTATTTGCTTAATGACTGCTGCAAAAAAGGTCGTAAAATCAGGTTGGATTCGCTTAATGACTGCTTCATTTAGCAACCGAAATTCCCATCCCTATTGTGGTCGTTAAGTGAGGACTACCTGTAGTGTCTGTTTCTTGACCTGACCTACTTCAAAGGGCTGGCGACCTCCTTGAGGATCCAACATGAATGAATGGAGGGAGAAAGAATGAACAAACATGCAGACTGTAAAGAGTGCCAGAAGCAGAAAGGCTTGGCCCCACTCACTTCTGGTTTCAGCACCACCCACTAGCCATGGCTAGCCATTCATGATTGCCCTAGGTATGTGGATCTCAGAAGAAAAGAAAAAAGTTTAGGAGAATTAAAAAATTATCCAAGATATGGGAAATTGGCTCTCCTTCAGACAATGTGAGATTCCAGCTCTGATGGACCTTGATCTTCAGCCATGCTGAGATGAGCTGATGGGGCTTGGAGCCTATTGCACTGGGTGGTTCAAAGATTGCCCATCTTCATAGGTATCTGGTAGAAGCCCCAGTGGTATCTTGTATGTCACGGCATTGGGCAAATGATGTGAATTATGGGATTTGTGTCTTTGTGCAATGACCTCATCATTAATGTGATGTCGCTTGATCTCCTTTAAAGACTCCCAGGCCCACTCCCCCCCACCCCCCAAGTCAATTTCTTTCCAGAGGTCTGTGAAAGTGCAAAAGTTTGTTTTGGGGTAGGGAGGAAATAATAAGATGTGAAATGTGTCACCTTGATGCAGCTTTTTTTCTGGGCACATCAAATGTCGCATTGATGTGGGAAATCAGGATTTCAGCTGTGACATTCCACAGGTCCTTCTGGGTATTTTGTAAGTGATGCTAAGCTTTTTGGTCTATCTGCTGCATTGGCTTGGTGCATGGTTCAACATCTATAGTAATGCACTTTTTGTTTAAAAGGGCAGAGTTGGTATGTTCCTGAATATTTATATGCTAAAAAAAATCCACCCTTGCCTGTCATTTGTTTCACAGAATCAGATATTCAAATAACAAGGAAAATTGATATATGTTTTTGGTCAGCATTGGGCTTCTTTTTCATCTCAAGATGAACTGAGGTGGAGATCACAAAATTTTAAAAAAGACACACCCCAATTAGTAATGCACAAAATAATCTTTCTGCAATACCTTTTCTACCTGTTCTCATTTTACAGTATTTGATGATAGAGAATTGAAAGGGACTTCTTTCAAAGGAGAAGAGAAATTGGGATAAATTCTTCTGAATGGTATGTCATTCCCTGCATTCATTTAGTGATGGGATGGCCATGGGGTATATGTGAGTGTCTTGTACATTGTCCGATCCTGTCTCTGGGAGGGGGGATAGTCAATCATGGGGGTGGCTGGCACCCTGATGGGGCCAATGATAACACCTTATTCACCATCTTGGACTATACATTTTATATCTTACATTTTTATATTTATATTTATGTATATGTATATTTATATTGTATTTATTTTATTGATATTTTAATTTTTGATTTTTAACTGGTTGTAAACCGCCCAAAGTCATTGTAATACAAGATGGGCAGGGTATAAATAACTTAAATAAATAAATCTGCAGACTCCCTGGCTACCCACCCTTTTCAGATTGGGAATGGTCAGCCCTGGGTTAACCATTAAACAAAATAAGGACACAAAGGGAAGGGAGGCATCACATTTTTTTCTCCCTACCTTAACTCTTTCACTGCCACACTCAACTTTAGTAGAATTTTTTTTTGTCATAGTCCTTATCTGCCTGTTTGACTTGCTCACTCGCTGGATCGTCACCTTGTTGTGGTGAGTGGGCCTGTGTGTTCCCAATGAACCCTGTGAGCGAAGCCGTCGGGAGTCATGTACTCCTGGTAGGGTCACCCATGGCTGTAAGGTCCAGGGGGAGGAACCAAACAAAGAACGATCCAAGAAAGTCCTCAACGGCAGAACAGGCGGAAGATAACAAGGTGTATTGTTACAACGGCTGCGAAGGCGGATGAAGGCTGCAGCAGACAAACATAAAACAACACATAAAACAAATTCACGCACAGGCGTCTTCCAACCACACCAAACCCAAAACAACCAAAAGTCCGGATTCAGTCGCCCTGACTCAAGGATCGAGGCAGTTGAGTAGTTCGGCAGCTGTATCCACGACTGAGCAGCCCTATTTAGGATCCACTCTGCTCACCCCATATGGGGAGGGGGCTAGAAAAGGTGCCCTAAACATAGTCTGCCTCATTTTCTCCCTGACTGGATTACCGCGACCAGTGGGGTCACCATCTAGCGGTCGTAAAAAACACATGACCTTTGGAAGACAATCTTACTCGGCTACGAGTGATCGCCAATGATGAATGATCGTTTGACTTGAATCTGCATTGTTAACTATTTCATTTTAACAATCCATTAAATAGTGTTGAAAATTTGCATTCTTTCTGTTGCCCTAGTTAAAAGTAAAGAACTCGCTTGTATCGCTTATTGCTCTTGAGTGTTAAATAAAATAAAATTAAAACAAAAGTTGATATTTAATATAGTGTGGGATATGGCCTAGGGGATGGCCTGGAGGAAAACTGAGCTTTTAATATCTTCTTCCACCTTCAGCACTTGTGGAGTTTTAATGTCTGGTCAGTTAAGCAACGGAAGGGCGGAAGGGCATCATTGCTGGGCTGTGCTTAGGGCAGCAGTTGACCTTAATCAGGCTCTGGGAATGGGGGGCAGCAGGGAGGCTGCAGAAGGAGGACAACAGGGACCCAGGAAACCACGTCAGTGGTAGCTCCCTCTGCCACCTCCAACCATGGAGCCAGCTTAAAAGCACCAGTAGAGACATTCTCAACCAGAAAGGCAGGAACGGAAATGGCTGAAAAACAAGGGAACAAACCATCTCAGAAATCACAACATTGATTTTGGTACAGCGTCAGTCTCAGGGCTGGAACTCTTCCTTTACATGCCAGGACCCCCTTTATTCCCCAGCATGGAGGTCCCCGCTGCGGTGCCCAGAAGCATTGTATTGCCTACATGTGCTTCTCATGCCAGTTTCCCTGTCTCACCTGACTTTTAAAACTTTTAATAGATGATGATGATGATGATGATGATGATGATGATGATGATGATGATCTTAATGAGCAGGAGGTGGAATACAATGCTCCAAAGAAAGGTACGTGTGTGGGGGGGTCTGCAGTGGTAAAAAGGAGTGGGGCTTCAACTGTGTGGTTGCAGCTACCATCTTGACTTTTTTGACACCCTCTCTAGACTCCTGGCAAGGCTCCATAGGAGTTCCTTCGGCAACTTAGGAAAGCAGAAATGGCAACTACCTCCAATCCAGGCCTCTTCTTGGAAGTAGACCCCTCTTAGCCTCACCAAAAGGCAAAGGTAAACAAGAGAGATGGCCATAAGAGGAGCAGGATTAAAGGAAATGACCAGAGAAAATTCACCCGTTTCCTTCTTCAAAGCAGCTGTTTAATGACTGGCCACACCTATGTTGTCAGAGCTTCCATGATATGCCTTTCAAATTCCCAAAGGTTGCCCTGTTCCCAAAAGATTGGGGACATGGGTGTCCGTGAAAGGAGCAAATGATGATGCTGTGCGTGTGGTGACAACATTGTGCCAGCAGTGTGAATCATGGAATTTGCAACATATTTTGCATCGCTTGGGTGGTGTCATGATGCCCATGACATCATTGTGGCTTATACTGGATGCCTATGGCTGGGGGCTTCCCATGTCTCCCTTAGGGCCATAAAGAAAAGCCTACTCAAACCAGACAAACTTCCATTAATCCAGGGTCTCATAGCGGACGTTCAGAAGCATCCAAGAAGTTCACACACACAGTATGAAGACAACAATCTCTACTCTGCTATATTCCTCCTTCCTCCCCACTACTGTTCTAACAACAGAAACTTATTCTTAAATTTAAATTTAAACTTAAATTTGCCCAGTTGCTTTTTAAAATGACCGAAGTCTATGCTTGTCACTCCATCTTGTGAAAGTGAGTTCCATATCTCAAACACCTCTTTCTTTACCAACCCACCCCTGTGTCTAGCTAACCATTTCCATTTCCAGTCTATAATGAAGTATGTGCATAGAGGTGGTGGTCTTTTCTGCCATATTATCCCAACTTTAGAATAGCCTTATGCAGTTGCTTCACTGAACCAAAGTCATTCTGTTTTCACTGCTAAGGGAATGCAATTTTTATCTGCCTCGATATCTTAAAATTAATGTCACCTTCCCCCCCCCCAAAACCAGTTGACATTGTTCCTGTGCTTGTTAGTCTTTATACTATAATTGTTAATGATTATCTGATTTCTCTCTAGATCAGTGTTTCTCAACCTTGGCAACTTTAAGATGGGTGGACTTCAACTCCCAGAATTCCCCAGCCAAACTATATTGGCAGTCTTGGAAATTCCTTTCCTAACCCTCCCTAACATGGAATTTGCTTCCCCACCACCACTACCATTGCACATTGAGTTGGCATACGATGCTGGGATTTTGGGGCCAGGCGTGAATCATTTTACACCTCATATGACTTTTGGATTGTTCCACACACACTGGAGGCTTTTCAGAGCTCAGACGTGCTTTTTAACCATCCCAGTGATTTGACCATATCTTGTGCAACTTTGAACTGCTGATCTCTGACTCGATGCTTTAGCACACTGTCCTACTTCCCAGTTTCTCTCTTGCATGGATTGTGCCCACCTTAACTTCCCATTTTGAGAAACCCAAGACAGGATATTAAGGGTAAGAAATAAACAAGTAAATTCTGCAGTGTGGTCAGAGGGTGATTGCTTTATTGGAAGGGATCAGTCTTCGATCTAATCGAAAAGAATAAGAAAAAAAAAACCCTTTGCTTTTCAGATTTTTTTTAATTTTTATCCCACCTTTCTTTCTCTTTCTGCTCGGATCTCCTACCAAGGAGGATGGCAGCTATGGCTGCTGCCACATTGCTCATACTTCCACCCAGGTGGGCCACATTATAGAAGCATGTGGGTCACGTCAGAACCAATTGCTCGCACGCATGGACCGTTTCTACTAAGGAACTGTGAGTTACAATAAAATTGTAAACTCTTTTTTTATGTAACTTTACATTAACGTGTGAAGTGTGTTTATTTTGTGTTTTGAACTGATTAAGCCTTGTGCAAGTTTATGGTAACGCTTCTACTCTGCTACATACTAATAAGAAGCTGCGTGGAGTTCTGGTACTACCTTCCCAGAATTCCTACACAAACTGGCCCCACATTTATGCACGGAGCATGTTTCTCCTGGTAAGGCAAGCATTTGGGGCTGCAAGAACTCTGCTCAGCGTAGCATCTTTGAAAACAAATGTTGGCAAATAGCCATGAAAAAAGGCTGCATAAATAACCCTGGAAGGCTTCTTTTTGATTGTTGAGCTGGCGATGACTAATTAGGAAAGAGATCTCTGTCTGGGCAGTGCTGGACAACTCTGTGAAAAACATCATCTCAACGTGGCTGGCATTAAAAGGGAGAGAGAGAGAGTGAGAGACAGAGAGAGAGAAAGGAAAAATTCTACATAGAGGGTTGTTAAGAAAGAGCATGACAGTAAAAATGTCAGGACTGTAATGCCTTTTTATAACTCTATAATGTGAGATTTGGGAGAATCAAAATCTGTAGTTTTTTCAGGGACGCAAGTGCATTCACATGGCACGTGTTTGGAATATGAAATTCCCTGCCTGACAATGTGGCGAGGGCCATGGGCTTTAGATATACAGTATTTAAAAAGAAGGATAAGCAAAATCTCAGGAGGGAAATGGAGCTTCAGAATGGAATGAAAATACACTGTCCAAGAGCATTTTCTGGAGGAAGAAGAGTTGCAGGAGAGAAGCATTTTCTGCTTGGGGACTTGCCAAAAGCATATCTGATCAGGTTGGAAGAAAGGATGCTAGACAGACCTCTGAGCTGATCCAGTTCTAGTGCAAATATGGCAAATGGGAGAGATTTAATCATGCAGGTAGGTGAGATACATTCAGACACAGTATACTCTGAAGGGACAAGGAACAGGAGTATGGTAGTGGTGGTGGAGAGAAATTAGTTTAGATTGCTTTTGAAATAAAATAAAATGATTTTTTCAGTTATTGACCAGCCTTAAATAACATAAAATAACATGGAAATAAGGTAGAAATATATGCCATGGACAGCCAAGAAAACAAACTGATGGATCATCAAACAAATCAACCCCGGAGTTCTCACTTGAGGCACAAATGACCAGGCTCAAATGATCCTACTTCAGACACATTATGCAAAGACCTGGCAGCTCTCTGGAGAAGGCTCTAATGCTGGGAAAGGTGGAAGGAAAGAGAAGAAGAGGATGACCAGCAGCAAGGTGGAGGGACTCAGTTACAGTGGCGATGGTGCACCATTGGGAGTCTCGAAATAACAGGTTAGGGACAGATCATCATGGAGAATATCTATCTATGTGGTTGCTAGGAGTTGAAAATGACTTGATGGCACATAATCAATCAATCAATCAATCAATCAAAAAGGTAAAATAAATAAAAATCCAGCACAGGTATAACTTTCTTAAGAGTCATCTTTAAATGTTGCAAGAAGCAAATAAATTGGGGGATTAACTATTATCATTCCTACTAAACGTAGAGCAAGTTTAATCTACTCAGCCTGCTCCCTGCTGAACCTTGCTGGCTGTTAAATAGAACTTGGCAACATAATAGGAGAGTGCATCACTCCAGTTGGCTAAAAATTGTCCTCAGTTTGCTTTATACTTCTACAAAGTAGAAGCATTGTGTCTACTTCAGAGAGTTGTGCAAAACTTCGACGGGATCCTTATTTTTTTATGGAGCCTGTGAACAGAGCCCTCTTTCAAAACTGCTTTCAAAACAGCCCAGCGTGGCTTTGCAGAGCAAAGTGAAATTCCCTGGTGCTTTGCTTTGCTCTGCCAGTCTCCCCCCAGACATCCAATGACTATTTGGCCCTTCTGAAAGATGAGGATGGAGGAATGGGGAGGAGCTGGATCCAGAGATGTCCCAAAGGTATGGGCAAAAAAGTCAAGGTGGCAACCATGATGATGCAATTGAAGCTCCGCCTGTTTTTTTTATGTGGGTCACATTGCAATCTGTCTCACATCTAACCTGCACCTGCATAAGCAACCTGTCCTCCTCTTCCTTTCCCCCACCATTTCACCCTAATTTAAATCTAGCCACTCCATGCACCTGATGAAAGGGAGCTGCAATTCACAAGAGCTTCTGTCTTTTGATCAAATTTGTTAGCCAGGAAAGCTGCTTCTGATTCTCTGAAGTGCAAAGCACGTTTTGGGGGCAAATGGTGGCCTCTCGCAGCCAAGCCATTGGAAATCAGAGGAATAGGCTTCTGTGACCAATACACCATCTGATAGAACTTAGATCACATTTTTAAAAAAGAAATTATATTCCCTTTAATCCATTTTAACCATCTTTTTTCACATAAAGGGGAATGTACTTGTTGGGGTTAGGGGGCGTGGTGGCTCAGCGGGTAAGACGCCAGGCTTGTTGATCTGAAGATCGCAAGTTTGGAGGTTCGAATCCCTAGCCCCGCATGATGGAGTGAGCTCCTGCACTAGCTCCAGCTCTTGCCAACCTAGCAATTCGAAAGCACGCAAATGCAAGTAGATGAATAGGTACCACTTTGGTGGGATGGTAACAGCGTTCCGCGCGTGTCATGCCAGCCACATGACCATGGAAGCGTCTTCAGACAACGCTGGCTCTTCGGCTAACAAATGGAGATGAGCACCGGCCCCTAGAGTCAGACATGACTGCACAAATGTGCGGGGAGAACCTTTACCTTTTACTTGTTGGGTGGCATTTAAAGAAAACTTTGAGGAGGAAAGGAAGGGCTATCAGATGTGAATGAAAACAACGTTGAGTCTGTTCATCATGGACAGGAATCTAGTTAGGGAGAAGAGCTTTTGACTCTGAGCAACTTGCAGTCCAAGGCAATCTTGGCTGGCCTCAAGAAAGCTGACCTGGTTAGACCTTGGATGGGAGACCATAAGGAAACCCCACATCTGTAGGCTAGGCAGGGAAGTCAAAATCCATTTGGAAGGACACACTGGCAAAGCACTTACCAATTAAGGGCTGTTTGAAATGGCCAATGCCATCCCACCGCCAGACAGCATGCACCTGAGATTGATTGCTAGCTCGTCTCAGCTTAAGTATTGTTTTGTAAAGAAATCAGATCCAACCTCTTGGATGCAGCCAATGGTCTGCAGATCGTTTTGAATTTGGCCCCTCATATTGATTTTTTTAAAAATCCGTTCAATCGTGTCCGATTCTTGGAGACTGCCTGGACAAGTCCCTGCAGTTTTCTTGGCAAGGTTTTTCAGAAGTGGTTTGCCATTGCCTGCTTCCTAGGGCTGAGAGAGAGAGTGGCTGGCCCAAGGCCACCCAGCTGGCTTCATGCCTAAGGCAGGACTAGAACTCATGGTCTCCCGTTTCCAGCCTGGTGCCTTAAACACTACATCAAACTGGCTCTTTCACATTGATAGAAGAGTGCAAAATTTTGTTGTGCAAGGTATGGGTATTATTTCTTGTCTCTCCCTTCTGCAGTTCAATATCCTTTAGGTTGTCTTTTGTGGGCAAAAGCCACAAATCAATCTATCTCACTTAATCAAGCATACCAGGCCCCAATCCAAGGGGACGCAGCTCTGGAGCTCTGGAGTCTTTCCTTTGGCTGAAAGAGGTGGCGCTGGCACAAGGGGAGGAAAGCGCGTTGGGGCTCTCCAGCAGAGGGAGAGAAGGAGCTGTTTGAAAGGGAAGGGGAGGGAAGGGAAGGGATACTATGTAGTATACTATATATACTATATAGTATAGTATAGTATAGTATAGTATAGTATAGTATAGTACAGTATAGTATAGTATAGTATAGTATAGTATTATATATATATATATATATATATATATACACACACACACACACACACACACACACACACATATACATACACACACACACACTATATACTATACTATACTATACTATACTATACTATACTATACTATACTATACTATACAAAGGTAAAGGTTCCCCCCGCACGTTTGTGCAGTCGTGTCCGACTCTAGGGGCTGGTGCTCATCTCTGTTTGTTAGCCGAAGAGCCAGCGTTGTCCAAAGATGCTTCCATGGTCATGTGGTCGCATGACGCACGCAGAACGCTGTTACCTACCCACCGAAGTGGTACCTATTCATCTACTTGCATTTGCATGCTTTCGAATTGCTAGGTTGGCAAGAGCTGGGGCTAGTGCGGGAGCTCACTCCGTCACGCAGGGCTAGGGATTCGAACCTCCGAACTTGCGACCTTCCAATTGACAAGCCTGTCGTCTTACCCGCTGAGCCACCACGCCACTATACTATACTATACTATACTATACTATACTATACTATACTATACTATACTATACTATATAGTAAAGTATATGATGGCTGTGTTCCTCTGGATCAAACTGAATCAGTGATGCAGATTTAAGATGCAGAGCAAACCAGAAATCGGTCCTTCCCTTTTGTTTTTGTGATTGGCAATAATAATCCTTCTTCCAATATTTGGGGGTTAGCAGAGATCCACTCTTTTTGCTGCTTTGCTGTTGGAAAAAGGCTTGAGAGATTTGAGGGGAAAGGGCTGTGAGACCCCCTGCAAACACCCTATCAAAGCCCCCCCCCTTGCTTCCCTCCACCAACAACCCCCTAGGAGAGAATTGCTCTGCCTTCTGCAGAGTTTTCCCCCCTGCATCCCCAGAGAAAAGGGATTTCTTAATTCTGATTGCGAAGATTGTAACCCCCCCACCCCCTGCCAGGGTGTTAGATTTTCTTTCGTCTCCTTTTTTAATTTATTAGGGCTGACTGATAAAAGGGATAAGGAGAATTCATTTGCGGTGGGTTTTGTAAATTGCTTTTCCCTTTTATGTTGGCCTCCGGCCTCCATTGTGTTCTTTTAAAAAATTAGGAATCTAGAATTACAAAATTAAGCCACAAAGCAGTGGCTTGTTCCCCCAGGGAACTCTCGTCAGCTTAGCCAAGCTTTCTAACACCAGGAACTGGATTCTGCCTCTTTGCCTCCTTTCCAATTTAAAAAAAACAAACAAAGCATGGCGGAGGGACCATGCAGTGTTAGGGCACCCATATTTGGGCTGGAGAAGTTGTGGGAAGAAAGCAGAGGGGTTCAGCTGAATATTCTGCTCCTGGGACTCAGAAAGAATGCCAGGTAGATATCAGGCAACCAGACTGTTGTTTTGTCTGTACGTGTGTGTGTGTGTGTGTGTGCGCGCACACACAGATAGTTCCCTGGGTCCCCCCAAACCATCTATTTTTCCAGACCATGGGCTGCTCTCAGCCCTTGAATGGCACCCCTCCCCTCAAATGACTTCATTGACAAATGACAAAAACTGAACTGAATTTCACTGATGTAGTTTTAACTTTGCCATTTTAGCTGCTGTTACTGGCTTAGAATCCTTAATGAGATAGAAAGATGGGATATTATTTGAATTAATAAATAAAGGTTGTGTATGTTTTCGTTTAGCTCTGAGAGGGAAAATACAACTAGTTTCTGGCAATATATTTCACGATATTGGCTTTCAGGGGGCCAATAGAGCTATCTGGGCTCAGGTGTTACGTTCTCCCCACCCCCCCACCGCCGCCAGCCCCACCATCAATTTAGGCAGTTGAGGGCATGTGAGAGAAAGGAAGAAGAGGTGCCCATATCTGGTCCTGCAAAAATATGAATGATCACTAGATGGCAGGAAGGGGGTAATTTTCTGTATCATTGTACAGTACTACCATCTAGTGATTTTGTGGAATTTTGCAGCCTGGATTTAGTAACTCTGGTTCAGTGGCAGAACTTGATCTGTCAGCTGTTGCTTTTACGATGAGATTAGGATCAGCCATTAAGCTCCTGCTTTGGATGCAGGTTCAGACCCAGTAGCTCTAAGAAAGATGCCACAGCTTTCTGTCTGCGTATCTGGCAAGGGGCTGCTGGTGTGTGGATCATATAGAGTGTGATGGATCAATCATTCTTCTTATAGACTATAATAGTCAGCAATCTTTTCTGCTCTTGGGTTGTAGTTTGAATCTTTTCTGCCCAGGGGCATCGGCAAGGGGAAGGGGGAAGGGTGTGTGTGTCAAAAAGTCAAGTTGGTGGCTTTGATTGTATGGTTGTGACTGCCAGATTATTTATTTATTTATTTATTTATATAGCAGTCAGAAGACATGATGAAAACTCCTTAATCTCACAACACATGGACAGACTTAACCATACTTTCAACTGGGAAACTGTGAGCATATTAGACCAGGCCAAATCCAAAAATGCTAGAGAATTCCTGGAAGCTTGGCACTCAGACAAAGCAGCCATCAACAGACACATAGAGGTTAACAACATTTACATACCATTCATAAGAGACAATAGAATAGCCAGAAGACCAGAACACCCCTGGGCCAGCAATCAACAACAAGATATGCATAGATTAACAGCAAGATTAGCAGCAGAGGAGCAATCAAACAACACAATAGACCTTAATCAAGGAACTATTAACTCAGTCAATCACCCAAACAGCACACAACAGCCCAATCAAGGAACTACCAAGGAGAGTACAAGACCCCCACCAACACAGGCAGGACAAGCCAGGGTATATAAACAGACAGCAAGTTCCACTCCCTTTTCGCACTGAAGATGTTGCCTAGCCTGGCAATGAAACGTCTGCATGAAAACAACAAGGCTCAGAGAGCACCAAAGACTCCCTATTTATTTATTTATTTATTTATTTATTTATTTATTTATTTATTTATTTATTTTCTATAGCCGCCCATCTCAGCAAGTGACTCTGGGCGACTTACAATCATAAAAAATTTCTAAAATATAAAGTATGACAAATAGCCATACTTGGGGGTGGCTAGCGTCATAGAGCCCTCCTCACTGTGTTAGACATCTTGCACCACTTGGATTTTATATTTGTTTTTGTTTTGTATTTAGGTCTGGAAATTGTATTGTATTTTAGTATATTTATTGTTTTAATATTACTTTTATTGTAAACCACCCAGAGTCCCTCCTTTTGGAGGAGATGGGCAGTGGTACATATTTGAAAAATAAATAAATAAATAAATAAAAATTTCTTGCCTCCCCCCCCCCCCCCCCGCAGACATCCCTATTCTGACCCTGGGCACCTCCTCCTAAAAGAGCTAAATGATTGCCAAGTTTAGGATTACTGCATCTGGCCTGCAAAACTAAAGTTTGATGTTTCAGTTTGTGGCCATCTTGGTTATCTAGATCTTCGCAGTCTAGATCTGGAAGCCAGGACCACGACTAAGATCTTACAAGCCTCGAGCATTCTTGAATGAGACACTGTGAGGCTTTGGATATTGGGAATATGTTGAGATCTCATAAAACTTTGGGCACTTTTTTTTTTCTTTGAAGGCACAGGACTCTGGTAGGCATTTGGTGCATGTGAACTGCGATGTGATCCGATTCTGTCTTATTTAGAATCACAAGGACTTGAATTGTATTTGGCTTCGCAAGGGAAAGGCTTATTGGCGGGTGCAGAAGATTGCAGATTCAACTCTCTGTTTCTCAAAGAAGCACTGAGGGAGACTTTCAGTCTGAAACCTGGAAAACTGGTATCAGGGAATGGAAAGATGAGCTAGACCCAAGCAAGCTTTTGAAGTTCATCACTGAATTGGGTGGGGGATTTCTCTAACTTTTTCCAGTAGAGAAGGACTCCAATAATTTCTTAAGGGCAAGTCCAGCTCCTTCGGTGGTGACAGTAGCATTGTTCCTGAAAAATTTCTCCTGAGATTTCAAGGAAGTCTTGAAGCCAGACCATCAGAGAGAAAACTGTTGCAATAGAAGAGAATATATGTAGCTCAGGGTTGAACTGTGGAGTCCTTGATCCTTGCATTTATGATGTTACATAATTGGGTAAGGAAACGTCTGCAAGCAAACAACCAAGCTCAGAGAGCACCAAGGACTCCACAGAAAACTTGAAAAAAAGAGATTCATATACCCTCTGGCCATCTCAACATTTTGGCCACACTCCACTCCTGGAAATTTTGCTGATCTGTTCTCCTAAAGCAAATACTTTTCATCAAATTGATTGAGAAGAAGAAGAAAAAAATGCAGGAGATTTCTTGTGGAGTCCTTGGTGCTCTCTGAGTTTGGTTGTTTGCTTGCAGACGTTTCCTTACCTGGCTAGGTAAGACCATCAGTGCGAGTGAGTGTGGGTTTGCTCCCTGAACACATCCCCTCCAGCAGCCAACACCCAGATAAGCAGGGATTAACCCCAGACAAACTATCAAGGAGAAAACAATACCCTAATCAAGGAACTACCAAGGAGAAAACCACACCCCCACCAACACTGGCAGGGCAAGCTACTATATATAAACAGGGAGCAAACCGCACACTCACTACCACTGATGATGTTACCTAGTCAGGTAAGGAAATGTCTGCAAGCCAACAACCAAACTCAGAGAGCACCAAGGACTCCACAGTTCAACCCTGAGCTACATATATTTTCTTCTATTGGAGATTTTTTTCCTCCACAGCACTAGTATACACAAGAGTGAGCCAGATATCATATACTCTCTAAGCAGTTTCCTATATTCTCTAGAAAATTGGTGCTGCTGAAAGGTGGAAAGTATATTTTTCATACACGATGCTCTGAGTTTCAGGACCTCACAACTCCAAATGAAGGTGAGTTCTCTCCCCGTGTGTAACTGAAGCACACCAAGAAGCGAGCTGAAAAATAGAATTGCAGTGACCTCACTTTCTATTTTAGGCATAACAAAATGATAGGGAAAAGCACACAAAACCCTAAACCCCATTTTGGGTTGGCAAAATGCAAGCGCTGTGTTCACATAACATATGACGTCCAGACCAATAAAACATACCGCAAAATGGCTTAACATGGTGGCTGAACTCACACAATATGCTGAGACCACACCTGGCTGGATTACAAATGCCCACCCCAACTCAACCTGGTCTGCAAAGAGCCAGTCTAATGTGATAGTTCAGCTGTTAGACTAGGGTGGGGAGACCCAGGTTCTAGTCCCCCTCACAGCCATGGAAGTTTCTTGGGGGACTTTGGGCCAGTTCCTCCCTCTCAGCACAAGAGCCAAAGAGGTACCGATGAGAGTGCTGGACTTGGAGAGGTGAGACCTAGACGCTCTTCTAGGCTTGGCCACAAAAGGTCCTTGGGTGACTTTGGGCCAGTCCTTCCCTCTCAGCCCAAGGGTAGTGCAGTGTGAAAGATGCCTAGGTAGCATAGTGGTGATAGTGCTGGACTAGGAGTGGGGAGACCCGAGTTCTAATCCTTCTTCAGCAATGGAAGCTCACTGGGCGACCTTGGACCAGCATTCTCTTCCAGCCAAACCTACCTCACAGTGTTGTGGTAGGGGAAAAAATGGGAGGAGGGGGCACTAGGTATACTGCCTTAAGCCGAACAAAAGGCAGAATCGAAATCTAATCAACAAATCAATCCAATACTAAAATGTGCAAATCCAGCTGATCTGTTTGTGCAATTTGGAGGAGCAACCAGAACGCGTTGCCTTTCACCATCTATGGTCCTCTACGCAGTATTCACATCTTGTTTGAGTTAGAATGTTTCAGATCCTGCAAAGTTGACCCCCCCACACAATCACCCCTTGTGCTAAATATTTGGGAATGCACTTTGGCACAAACGACCTACCCCCACCCCACGGCCTTTGTCTCCTGCAGACAGGTTTTGGCTTATGGCTGAGAAAGCCTCTTTGCAGAAACAGCGCTCTGGCTGTGAGTCAAAAGGGCAGCTTCTTGAGAGCGGAAAACCAAGGAGAGGCATCAGCAAGTAGAGGCCTTTCCAAAAAACCTTGAATGGTGAGGCTGCCAGGAGGAAGAAGGGTGGGACAGCTGAGCACCCACCTGGGAGTCATTGTGGATTTTCACCACATGTGCTAAGTAATGTCCTGCCGTTACCCCCATGAACAGTGTGGAATTTGCATTTTCTGGGCCTCATCCATCAGGGGAAGAAGAAACACGTTAAAAAATAAAGCAAAAATACAATCTTGCAGGGTCCAGCATTTTTATCCCCCTTTTCCAGTTCTGGTGATGGAAACAGGCAAGGGGCCAATCCCATGTGCCCACCTGCTCCTTCTTTCTCTCCCACCTCTTCCATCTTGGCTTCTACCCCATGGCTGCCCCCACACAGCTGGCTCCCTGCTTGGTAGATTCAGCATTTTCATGGTTCAGAATGCATTTTTGCAAATGTCGTTCCTTTGGCCCAGCCTCACTTCCTCTCACTAGATTCCCTTATAAAAATCACGAATGGTATTTTGCTCTTGTGTGTTGTGTTGAGTCGGAATTCTCTGTTTGACGCTCGGAGGTGATTCCCTTTCATTTCCTTCTCTTCCCTTGATAGTTTCAGGTCACAAGTTCACATATGCATGTCCGTGGCTTGACTTCTCCACATCTGGTGATCATTCTATGCTTGATTCTGGACAGAGTGGAGATGCTGGTCATTGAATCCCAAGATCTCAGAAGGGGCCATTTGCGTCATCAAATGGAATTCTCTGTTCAATGCATGAATCCAAATTAAAACATCTCTAGCTTCAACCTGAAGACATCCAGTGAAGGTGTCAGTTGACCTGACCAGAAAAGAGCCTCTACAAGTTTGACGGGAATTTTTGTAACATTTTTCTTCTATTGTAACAGAATCCTGCAAGCCTGATTGTGTTTTCCCTTCCCTCCCTTTTATCAAGGGGGAGCCAATATGAGCCTCTTCCTAATCCTTTCCTTGTTTTCCACGCTTAAACATGTTTTTGCACATGTTGTAACTGTATCTGAATAGTTTCTCCAAGTTAGGCTTAGACACCAACCCATGTCTCTGGGTCCCAACACCAGGGGAGCACAACCCATCTCTGGGTCACTGATACCCCAGGATTCAAGGGTGTTGCTGGTGGTCAAAAAAGTCAAGATGGTGACTACAACCATGTGATTGGAGCACATAAAAAAGGGAAGGGCTTTGATCGCATGGTTGTGGCCACTGTCTTGACTTTCTTGACACCCCCCCCCCCCCTGATTTCCAGTGTGCCACGATGTCAGGTCATCTTTTTTCCTCCATGCACAAATCTTGCTCTTGCCACACTTTAAATACATCCAACGTTCCCTGCATTTCTAAAGTTTGAAACGCAGTCTGCTTCTACGTAAGCATTAACTTGTTTTCACGGTGCGAATAGTACGGTTGGAAAGTTGGAAATGTTCAGAGTCCTTTTCTGTTTTTGAAAAATCTGGCAAATGTGTGCACAGCTGCATTAAACTGCGGTGGGACGGAGGTTTCGGAAGACAAAGGTTGTTCAGCTACCCACAGTTGTGCAGCTGTAGAGATGCCCGTTGAAAATTAGCCTCCCATTTCTGCCTTCAAAGGAGAGGAAATGAAAGACAGCTTAGCATATCCTGCCTGGAATCACCTTCCTCTCCTTTCCAGTCAAAGGGAAGGGTGCAGAAGAAGGTTGTAGAATTGGTTCTGTGGGTCTGAAGTCATTCCTCCAGATAAGAGTTAGAGAAAGGTACAGTTAATATATGCTGGCATTAATTTTGCTTAAAACGGCAGTGAATACAATTTACCAATTGTCATAAAAGAAAAAAAATCTGTTGGAGAGTGGCAGAAATAGTGTAAGGTCAATGATGTGACCTCATGTACACCATGAGTATGCCAGATGTTGCAGGGATGGGAATAAACCCTAGGCCTGTATGAGACAGCTGCAACTGACCTTGAAGAAGCCTTTTGTATTATGTTGCTGATGCACTTCACCCTATCAAGATGCAGGGAATGCTTTTTGCCTTGTCACACTTCCAGTCACTCACTCGTCTGCGCAGAAGCTTCTTTGGGCTACAGATGTGCCAGACAAGGCAGTTGAATGGCTACTGATGTGGCAGCTTTGCTTTCCTTTAAAAAACGAGGCAAAATTGCTTTAGCATCTGGTCGAAACGGCAGTGACATCGCACACACGATGACATTATGGGCATGATGACGCCATGCATCTCATGATATGATCACACAAATGATAGAAATGATGTAGTTTGCGCTATGACATCACTTCCTCTCCTGCAAATGCCCATCGCGTGTCGCTTTGTGAAGCAGCTTGGAAAGGATATATTGCTTGAAGCATCTACAAAGCAAAATTCCCCTTCCAACCCTTGTGCATCCCTAAACTGTAGTGCAGGCAGGACTTCAGCGCTCAAGTGACTTCATCTTGAGAACTTCAACTTGAAATAATTACTGGTCATCACAGATGTAACCACACAGAGCAATCTGTATTGCTCATTTTACTTTATGAACGAAAACATCCATACACTCCAAGGTGAGATGCAATCAGTAGCACACAATCAACCTAATCCCATAAAAGAGCAATAAAACACAAAATAAACCAAGGGAGGGTAACGTTTTTCTAACCTTAACACTGGTTGAGGATTGCGGGTTGCAGTGAGCGAGTGATGAAACAGAATGGTACAGGTGACCCACCTATGTAGAAAGGACTCTTTTCCAACTTGCAAATCATTACAATCGAATGCCTTCATCCTTGACAGTAAATAATGATTCTGTTTCTGCCTGGACAGTTTGATGGGCAGCTAATTTACTCTCTACTTTTCTGCCTGGCCGGCTGGCTTTACATATATCCAATTCCTGCCAATTTGCTGCCATGAGAATTTTTGAACGAACTGGAGAGACTCTGAATTTTAGTTAAACCATGCACAGAGTGTGCTCCACCCATGCGTTTGTGCTCTGAGAATCATTGGAAGAGAGTATGCATGGCTTTAGCTGCCACCAGCAAGAAACATCACAACCATCCAGGTTCTAATTGGTGTCATTTACAACCTCTTGCAGACTTCAGTGCCACCTGCTGAGACACAGAAGGTTGAATCAAGGTTGAAACTAGAATAAAGCTGAAATCTTCACTAAGTCTGATACAGCTTTCTCATGAACCCCAGAAGCTGAAGATAGAGTGGAAAACGCGGCTAGTGGGCTTTCTTTCCAGATGCTAGTGGGAATGGGTTAATGTGGACACTCACCGGGTATTATTAATATTCTGGCTCCTTCTGTTTTTCTGTTTTATCCTGCCTTTCTTCTTCACCTCCCAAAGACTTCATTGAGTGAGTGGTCTACAAATACGATTCAATAAAGAAATAAGTAAACATTCCTTTGAGTCAAGGCAAAGCACAATGGACAGTGTTTGGTTCAATTAGGGTCATGAAGAAAAAGTCTACAATGGCTGTTGTGGGTCTTCCGGGCTGTGTGGCCGTGTTCTGGAAGTTGTGGTTCCTAACGTTTTGCCAGCATCTGTGGCCAGCATCTTCAGAGGGCAGGAGCACAGAGGGCAGGAGAACTCCGGCCGTGAAAGCCTTCGACAATACATCAAAAAGTCTACACTTTTACCCCCTATCTATTCTCCAGCCATTTGATGAAAGAACCCTTGACATTTCTTCCAAAGGAAAAGAGAAGTTCAGGGAATTTTTCCTGCATTTTGGCAAGTGGCCAGTGGGTATGCATGAATATCCTACCTTGCATTGAACAATTCCCTCTTGAGAGATAGTAGCCTTCTTTGCTTTGCTTGGTTCACCTAAATCTAAGGGAAGAAAGGGAGGTTCCCTTGGATTTTTGTTCCTCTGTATTTTGTTAAAAAATGGTAAAGAGGGTGTGTGTAATGGTATGTGGGAGACCTTGGGAGACAGACCGAAGAGAAGCTGCCTAGGAACGGGCAGGTAAGAGATGGCATAGCCTGCAGCTGCATAATGGGTGGAGAAAGAGGCTCAGAAGGGACCCTCCCTAGTTTCTTGGGCTGTAAAGGAGATGGCAGCAGAGATGTACTTTCAGACCGTTAATGAAGCTTTCCAATAAAGTAGAATTAGCTTATTTGATTGTGTTTCCTGACTGGTCCACCTGGTAAGGCTGACAATTTTAAACTGGGAAGTGTGAACAACCTAAGCAGCATCAGAGTAATAGGAAGAGGTGTTTTCCCCGCTGAAAATAAAATACCAGCAGTGCCCCTTCTGCCACTTCCAGCATTAAACTAAATTCAGAAGCACACTTACTTGACAAACAAACAACAAAGACCTATTTAAAAATAATTATTTACAGATCTGAAAAAAATGTAGCAACAGATTTATTATGATAAATTTAAAATTGTCTTGGTTAGGAAAAATCACAGCCATTAAAGTGAACATTCTACCAAGGCTTAATTTTCTGTTCCAACTCATTCCAATAAAAAAATGAAAATAAGTAAAAGGCAAAAGATTTATACGATCTGAAGAGAAACCAGAGAAAACCAAAGCTGCATTTAATAAAAAAATTGAGGTGGAAGGTAAAACGGTGACTATATTCAAAGAGGTACCAGGGAGAAATTTTTTAAAAAGAAAAGAATATAAATTTCTCACAGACTTATTAAAGAAAAATGAAATAAATTTCAGGTGGGAGGCTGTGGAAGGGGTAAATCTCCAGTACAAGGGACAAAGATACCGGTTAACCTCTGTACTTAAGGCAAAAGAATTTCACAAGAAACTAGAAAAAGAACTGGGAAGTAAGAAAGAACAAGTAAAAGAACAGGAGTAAGACGTTAAAGACCATAAGGTGTGAAAAATAGCCAGAAGTGGGCTTGTATAAAAATGAATAAATTAAACATTATAACATGGAATATTAATGGATTCAATTCACCTGTTAAAAGACATAGAATATTTCAATTGTTAAAGAAACAAGAACTGGATATTATATGCTTGCAAGAGACACATATTAAAAATAAAGATGAAAAATATTTAGAAAATAAAAGATTGGGAATAGCCTTTGTAACATCAAATGAAAAAAAGAAAAATGGGATTGTAATATATATTAAGCCAGCGTTAAAACCTCGACTGGTAGCGTGGTGGCTCAGTGGGTAAGACGCCAGGCTTGTTGATCGGAAGATTGCAAGTTCGGAGGTTCGAATCCCTAGCCCTGCGTGCGGAGTGAGCTCCCGCACTAGCTCCAGCTCTTGCCAACCTAGCAATTCGAAAGCATGCAAATGCAAGTAGATGAATAGGTACCACTTCGGTGGGTAGGTAACAGCGTTCCGCGCATGTCATGCGGCCACATGACCGTGGAAGCGTCTTCGGAGAACGCTGGCTCTTCGGCTAACAAACGGAGATGAGCACCGGCCCCTAGAGTCGGACACGACTGCACAAATGTGCGGGGGGTACCTTTACCTTTACCTTAAAACCTCGACTAGTAGAAAAAGATCAAGAAGGTAGATTTATATTGGTAGAAATAGAATGTCAAAATATAAAAATAATGATAATAGGAATCTACGCTCCAAATAACGAGCAAAAAAATTTCTTTAAAAAAAATTCAGAAGTAATTTCAGAAAAGAGGATTGAAAATTGTATATTAATGGGTGATTTAAACGGGGTAGTAGAACCAGAGATTGATAGAAAATCAGAAAATCATATTAATAAAAATCAAGGGAAACTACCCAAGGAATTTTTTAATATGACAAAAAACCTAATGCTAATAGATGGATGGAGATACAAAAATGGAAATAAGAAAGAATATACCTATTATTCAAATAGATTTAATTCCTTTTCCAGAATTGACATGATTTGGGTTACAAAAAATTTGGAAAATAAAATTAGAGCTATGACAATTAATGCAAAAACGCTGTCTGACCATAATCCTGTTTGTATGACCTTAAATATAAATAAAAAAATATATAGATGGAAAATGAATGAAAATATACTCAAAGATAATAAAAATGTAGAAGACCTAGAGAAGAAATTACAAGAATTTCTAAAATGGAACATGAATAACGAAGTAAGTATAGAAAAGGTTTGGGAAACAAGCAAAGCATTCATGAGAGGCAACTTGATTTTAATATATTAAAAATAGATAAAAAAAAAATAGAAACATTAATGAATCAGATAGAAGAAAAAGAGCTAGAATTGCAAAAAAATAAAAAAAAAGAAAGAAAAGGAAGAGATAATGAACCAGATAAAATGGCTACAATCTCAGCTTAAGATCGAGTTAACAGAAGAATTAGATAAAAAATTAAAATTTATAAAACAAAGAAACTTTGAGCAGGCAAATAAACCAGGAAAATGGTTAATGTACAAACTGAGAAAAGAAAAAGAGAAAAGAATTATAAATAAAATAATAAATAAAAATATGGAGTTCACATATAATGAAGACATTAAGACAGTTTTTTTTGATTATTATACAAATTTATATCAGGAGCAGAAAACCCCAGCAGATAAAGTAGAAGAATATATTAAAAATTGTAACATAGAAAAATTAACAGAAGAAGATAAGGAACTTACAAATCACAATATTACAACCCAAGAAATCAGAGAAGCAATTAAAAAATTGAAAGTAAATAAGGCACCAGGGACAGATGGACTCACAGCAGATTATTATAAAAAACTACAAGAACAATTAATTAAACCATTAGAAGAAATGTTTAACTCAATACTTCAAGGGTCAGAAATACCTGAATCATGGAAAGAGGCTAACATTACACTAATCCCAAAGGAAAATCAGGATCCAACAGATTGTAAAAATTATAGACCAATTTCATTACTAAATAACGATTATAAAATTTTTACTATTATTCTTGCAGAAAGACTCAAAAATTTTTTACAGAAAATTATTAATCAAGATCAAAATGGATTTCTGCCGACTAGACAAATAAAAGATAATATTAGAAATGTAATTGATTTAATAGAATATGCTAAAGTACATAATGAAAAACAAGTAACACTACCATTTTTAGACGCAGAAAAAGCTTTTGACAACGTAAATTGGAATTTCATGTTCAAAGTATTAGAAAAAAAAGATTTTGGAAATAAATTCATAAACGCAATAAAAGCAATATATAAGATACAAAAAGCAAGAATAATAGTAAACGAACTAACACAGGAATGCAAAATAATGAAAGGTACTAGGCAAGGATGCCCTATTTTCCCATTATTATTTATATTGGTATTAGAGGTTTTATTAGATGAAATAAGGAAAGATCAATAAATAGAGGGGATTAAGATCAAGAAAGAAGAATACAAATTAAAGGCGTTCGCTGATGATCTAGTAATAACATTACAAAATCCAATAAACTTAATAACAAAATTGATCTCTAAACTACAAGAATATGGTGAAGTATCAGGATTCAAAATAAATAAGGAAAAAACCAAAATGATAAATTTAAATATGCCTAAAGAAGAAATAGACAAAATAGAACAAATATCAGGTTTCCAAAATGTTAAAAAATTTAAGTACTTAGGAATTCAAATAACAAATAATAATTTGGATTTATATAAAAATAATTATGAAAGCTTATGGAAAGAAATCAAAAAAGATTTGGAGAAATGGGTAAATTTGCAAATATCCCTATTAGGCAGAATTGCCACAATAAAAATGAATATTTTACCAAGATTTTTATACCTGTTTCAAACAATCCCAATTACAATAAAAGATCAATTTTTTACAAAATGGCAAAGAGAAATAACAAAATTTATTTGGCAAAAAAACCCCACCTAGAATTAAACTCAAATATCTACAAGATACTAAAAATAGAGGGGGTTTAGCAATGCCTGATTTAAAATTGTATTATGAAACATGCGGGCTAATTTGGATTAGAGACTGGATTAAATTAGAAGATGGAAAAACAATAAACTTGGAAGGACACGATAACAGGTATGGTTGGCATGGCTATATGTGGCATAATAGATGCAAAGTACATAAGTTATTCAACAATCATATAATTAGGAAGTCACTATTAAAAATCTGGAGCAAATATAAAAAAACGTTACTACCTGGCTTGCCATTATGGGTATCGCCACAGGAGGCAGGCTCCAGAATGGGGAATCAAACAGATAAGGACTTTATAAAATATCAAAATTTGTTAAAAATGGAAGGAAATAATTATAGATTAAAAACACGGGAGGAACTAGAAAACGAAAATATAACGTGCCACTGGTTTACGTACTTTCAACTAAAAGAACAATATAAAATCGACAATAAAAACTTTCAATTCATAAAAGATCAAAATAATTGGGACAATATATTAGAACGAGACAATGACCACTTGATATCAAAAATTTACAAGATATTATTGGAAATGAAAACTAAAGATATAAAAATTAAAAATTATATGAAGAAATGGGAAGAAGATTTAGGTATAGAAATTACATATGAGCAGTGGCAAAAAATTTGGTCAAAAAACATAAAATTCACCCTAAGTAATAGTTTAAGGGAAAACATATACAAAATGATATATAGATGGTACCTATCACCTGAGGTGCTATTTAAATCAAAAATTAGAAATACGAATGTCTGTTGGAAATGCAAAAAAAAAAGAGGATCTTTTTACCACATATGGTGGCTATGTGACAAAGCAAGAAAATATTGGACTAAAATAAATACATATATAAAAGAAATGTTAGGTAAAGATATACAAATGAAACCAGAAATCTACTTACTAGGCAAAACTGAGGATAACATGAATAAAAGACAAAAGACATTATTTTTATATTTAAGTACAGCAGCAAGAGTAAAATATGCGCAATTATGGAAGGAAGAAAATGTACCAACAAAAGAAGATTGGATTATGAAATTAATGGAATTAATGCAAGCAGACAGATTAACTAACCTAATAAAAGGGAAAGAAATAGGGAAGCATAAAGAGATATGGGACCCTTTTACAGAGTATCTTAAAAACGAATACAATATTAAATAGATATATATGTAATTATACAACTATAAATAAAAATATAGTAAGGGGGGGGGGGAAATAAGGAAATATAGAAAGTAAGAGAGAAAATGTATACAAATCAGTTACATTTAATGTTCTGAGTTAAGAAAGCCGGAAGCAATTTTAAAGGTGTATGAATATGTAGTATGTATGTGTAGGTAGTATAGGTTAAGTCTTTAAAAATTAAGAAAGGAAAAATGCATAAGAGAATAATAGAATAAGTATATATATATAGAAACATAAAAATGAAAGAAAGGAATTAAAGAACTAAAAATAGATAAAAAAGATAAGGGAGGGATTTTGCGGATTAAGAGATATGTAGTAGTGGGAGAGGAGTATGGGAGGTAAGAAGGTAGGAAGGAAAAAGAAAGTAGAAAGGGATAAATAGAATTGAAAGATCGGATTATATAAAAGACTAGAAATAAAAATTTATAAGTTATAAGACTGAAAATATGCAATTGATGGAATGCCTAAGTGTAAATGAGATATGTTTTATGTAAAATGTAAATGTCTGTGTTAAATGTTAAATGTAAATAAAGTTTATTTTTTAACTAAAAAAAAAAAAATGAAAATAAGGTATTACATGACTGCCAGAAAGAAAAAAAATGTTCTAATAAAAGACAAAGGATTGCATTTAAGATACTGCACATTTGAAAGAACAAGGTGGTCTGGCTGCCCCAAATTTTAAACTGTATTCTCAACTAGCTGTCTAATTTGGATTACAGATTGGTCATATCACCCTATGGCTGGGTTACCTCTGCTGAAAAACAGGACTCCCATATACAGTATATTATCCCATATTAACTGCCCAGGGTCCCTCCTTGTGGGGGAGATGGGCGGTGATATAAATGTGATGAATAAATAAATAAATATTGCACTCCCATATATCAATCTTTGGATTGATACGAACAGAAACCATCAGTTTATGAGAGATTATGCAGTAATAATCAGAGTATTAAAAGTTTGGGATAAATACTGGAAAAGAATCAGTCCAGATTTATCACCGCTTGCCTTGTTATTAAATATTTATTTCCATGAAGAGGAAAGCACAAAGAAATTTGTTCAGTGGCAAAGCAACAAGTTGTATAGACTGCAAGGTTTGATTATTGATAAGACAAAGATAACATCTGTTAAGAGTTCTTTGGAACAACGAGAAGCATCTGACCAATTTTGATATCTTCAAACAAGCTTTAAAAGAACTACAAAAACAAGGGGGATTACTTAGAGACTTGACTGAATTTGAGAATCTTATAATAGAAAATTTGGAGCATTTCTGGGGCCTTATTTATAAATTGTTGATGAAATATGACTCAGAAAGAAGTTAAAGACTGTATGATAAAATGGATGCAGAATTTAGATACAATAATTGATATGTAACCATAGGAATTTCTGTGGAAGAAACACATTAAATTCACACCAAATATTACACTTAGAGAAAAACAGTATAAAATATTATATTGCTGATATACTACTCCAGGATTAATTGCTAAAATGGACAGTCCATTCTCTAAAATTGTTGGAAAATATAATGATCAATTTGGATCCTTTTTCCATATTTGGTGGCAATTCTGTAAAGCTCAACAATTTTGGAAAATGATTTATAATATAATGAAAAATGTTCTAAAAACTGAATTTCCTTTCCAGCCTGCTGGTTTTTTTAATATTAAATATTACTAAACCTGACATTGTCATAAAATATACTGAACTATACACTGAGCCACAGTATGTTTTGTTAAATGAGCCATGGTTGACTAGGTTCAGACACCAGGCTCAGACATGCATGGAGGGTTATAAATCCCATCCATGAAGCAAAAACAAATAAAGGTTTGTGGAGCCCATCCCTCCAAATCATGGTTTGAATAAACCATGGCTTAATGCCATGTGTGAACTCAACCAGTAGAGACCAAATTAAGAGGCATGGACCCAGGGATGGAACTAGGGTCTGTGTCACCCGGGGGCAAACATGGATTCCGCGCCCCCCATGGGTTATTTTGTCATTTTGGTGCCCTCAAGGCATCATTTTGGTGCCCCCCCAACGTGGCACCTGGGGCACATGCCCCGCTTGCCCCCCCCCCAGTTGCGTCCCTGCATGGACCAATGGATTGGCTTGGTATAAGGCAATAATGCTCTTTCCAAAATGAAAGCAAGAGTCAACATAACATAGATGACTTTGGGCTTTGAATGTTTCAAGGTGCAGTGGGTGCTCTGGTGTCAGTAGGCATCATATTCTGACCCCAAATATGCAACTGGGAATGGGGGGGGGGGGGCTCCAGTTATAAACAGTGAGGTCAGAGAAAAATGAATTATAAGAAGTGCAATGAGAGTGGCTGTATTGGAAGGGTCCATTCACAAAACAGAGGATAATTCAGGCACTGTTTTATTGCCGATTAACTCCTATAGTGTATTAAATATTAAAAGTCTGCTAAGTCGAGATATTTTGATACAGCGAGAAAGATTGACTTGACTTCCTGAACTCCATTGATACAGCTGGGAAATAAAGGGTAGTTCAGCTGAAATTAACCTGGTTAGAGTCTTAGTTTAACGAGATTAAATGAGCTATGACTAATGAAGAGCTGAAGGGTGAGGGGGTGGGCTGGGGGGAAAGCTGCTGAGGACACGTTGGACAACCAGCAAAGTCTTCCCAAATCTTGGAGAGAAAGCCTTAATGGCACACCCCTTTTTGAGGACTGAGAGCAGCAAAGGGGTCAAGCAAATTTCTCTGCTGCCTTGAAGGTAAGTGGAAGTCGAACATGAGGCTTTTTCCCAAAAGGAGGAGAAATGGGGCAAGCTGGAGCCAGGGGTGGTTGAAAGAAGCAACAACAGCACAAGGCAAAAAGATCATTTGATTTATAAAATGGGTATGCCCCCTGGCAAAAAACATTCTCTCCCAGCCCCAACCAGGGCAGCTTACAAAATATTTTAAAGATTCAATTCTAAATAGAAATGCGAAACAGCAGCTAAAAATTACACACCTGCAAAATATTTCTAAGCAAACAAACAACAACAACAAAAAAGGAAATCAGCAGACATACCGTTAATGAAATGGCTCCATTGTGTGGTAGCATTTCTGTTAAAATTTTCAAGTATCTGCATGTCAAAAGACCTTAGAAAATAAGTTTGGTTTTGCCTGGTACCAAAAAGTGTTGAAGGTGGAGCCAGGCCTGGAGGGCATTTCAGAGTTGGCAGCTGAGGGTAGGGAGCACCAAGCAGCCCCACCTCTGGACCCCAATGACCTCCGCATGGGAGGGTAGGTCCCTTTGGAAGGTAAGATAAACTCTCCTTGGCATGGAGAATTTCCATCTCCATCTCCCTATCTCCCTATCTCCCTATCTCCCTATCTCCCTATCTCCCTATCTCCCTATCTCCCTATCTCCCTATCTCCATCTCCATCTCCATCTCCATCTCCATCTCCATCTCTCCTATCCATCCATCCATCCATCCATCCATCCATCCATCCATCCATCCATCCATCTATCTATCTCCATCCATCCATCCATCCATCCATCCATCCATCCATCCATCCATCATCATCTCTCTGTCTCTGTCTCTGTCTCTGTCTCTGTCTCTGTCTCTGTCTCTGTCTCTGTCTCTGTCTCTGTCTCTGTCTCTGTCTCTCTGTCTCTCTCTGTCTCTCTCTCTCTGTCTCTGTCTCTCTCTCTCATCTATCTCATCTGTATCTATCAGGGGCTTACAATAACTGTTGTATGGGGAGTGTATGGTAGCCTAAAATCAGAAGGAATCTGGTAGCACCTTTTCCGTTTAACAATTTTTATTAAAAGGCATATACTTTATTGAGCTACAGATGCTAGAGTGATGCAGGATTTAAATTGGATGAAGGGAAAGGGAGGGGAAGACAGCATGGTTACAGAGATGCAGTTTACAGGCAAGACAGATTATAAATGGCTGTTGTGGGTCTTCTGGGCTGTCCAGGCTGTGTTGCCGTGTTCTGGAAGTTGTGGTTCCTAACGTTTCGCCAGCATCTGTGGCCAGCATGCTGGCGAAACGTTAGGAACCACAACTTCCAGAACACGGCCACACAGCCCGGACAGCCCGGAAGACCCACAACAGCCATTGAACTCCGGCCGTGAAAGCCTTCGACAATACACAGATTATAAAGTATCAATTAACAATTGTAATGTGTTAAAAACTCATTGTGTTTGCTAAGACCTTCATATATATGCATTTAAAACCAAAGTATGAAATTGCACATACCTTCATATACAGTATATGCATTTAAAACCAAAGTATGAAATTACACATAAAATTGTTTATTCTTGTAAGATACTAAGAAATCTATGCCAAATATATGGTGTCATTTTTGTCTGATTGGTAGAAAACATGGCCTTTTCAAAAATTAATAAACTACAGTACATGCTTCTTGAATCCAGTCCTTGATGTCCAGAGTAGTAGTACTTCTCTGGCCTTTCAATATAATTCTCATAGCTATTCCCCATACCCAGTATAAGCAAAGTTCTCAAAAATAGTCATATTCCACAATTTTGGGATATAATTTAAGATAGCATTCACATCTTTAACAAGAAAGCAATTACTGATGATTCTAATTATATATATTATAATATTATTTCCAAAGGGAACTTTAACGGATAAGGCCAAATCATACAGGTTAATATACTCTGACACTTCTTACATTGCCAACAAACAAAATCTATCATCCATCCTTTTGGTTGCAATTTTTGGAGCGTCCAATCAACTAGGAATAAGATCTTTTGATGAATTAATTTCAACCTCAAGTCCAAAGAAACAAACTTAATTTTTTTTAATACTTGCAAAATATTGCACATTAATGTGAACAGTTCCTAGATGCTGGAAACTCTGGCTCATTCCCTGCCTCATGAAGCACATGAAGCACATGTTGAGCTCAGCTTAAAAATGGCCTGGCCGCGTCTTAGATTCTCTGGGGAGAATGTAAATGGTAATCACGAGAAGATGAAAACCTTTCGAAGAAATATAGGCAGCGGCAACTTTCATTTCATCAATGTTCTGCCAATAAACCTCTGACCATCCTTCTCTCTGGAGAGAATCCCCCAAGGTTAGGAAAGTAATTTGATCTCTGTGTTCCTGCTATCATGATGTTCCGTTCAAGATATATTTCCAATTTTTTCAGCTCCGTTATTTTTTAGTGGGATGGATCTTTTTCTCTCCTGCCAATACATAACCTAATAGTTATGAATTTCTCCAGGTAGTTTGTCATTGCTTCCTCTGTAACATGATGAATGATCCAAGGGTGAAGCAATTCCTATTATCTCAGCTACTTCCTGAGACTATAGGTGATTTCATTGTGAGGTCTGGAGATTTTCTTCCCATAGCATTCCCTCCTCCCCAGAAGGCTCACCAGCCAGCTCATGATTTTTATTTTTGGAAGGAATTATGCTGGAGGGTAACATGATCTGAGAATGAACAAACTGTAAAGAAACAGCTCTGCATAACCCGAGTTAAGGCATTGTGGCATGCTCCTTTGGAAGACATCTACTCCGATTTGTCCAAGAGAAAAGGTTAGTGGTGAATCAGGAAAAAGGAGGGATGGCTCCCTTACATAATAAACATATAATAAATACCACAACTCTGGACTCAGGGTTGTTGAGGACTTCCGGGGGATGTGAGGATGAGACAGCCAGAGCTTACGTGAGCTTTCAAGTCTTAAATGTTATTATATTTACCCTCTGTTGGAGTATAATCTCTAAAACAAATTATTTATTGAACTTTATCTTGGGTTGCTCAGAGGGAGGACAGAGTAAAAGTAAAAGAAATAGAAAATTGGAAATAAACCTAGTTGCAGTACTATATCGGCGTACCTGAAGGTTATATCAAATGTGTGGGCTTTAACACTCCGTTTGAAGATTAGAACTGAACACAAAGAAATTGGAAGGTTGTGAAATTTGATATCTAAACTAGACTGTGTTCCAGGAATATTAGAAAGAGAGGATTTGAAATTTTAAGCTATGCTTTTAAAGGAATAGCCCCCTCTTTGCAGAGCTTCTGCAAGCACTTACTGAAAGCTGTTTACAAACTGAGATGATGATGGAACAGCTCGGTGAAACAACGGTCCTCACTAGAGATGGCTACAAACAAAAGGGGTTATGCCCAGTAACTGAAGATGTTGATGTGTACATTAAATCTCAAAAAACAGACAAAAATTACTGACTTTTTCTCCAGGGGTGTAACCCCAATAGTCTCTGGACCACAACTCTGGAGCACTGTTCAGATTTAAAAAGAGTTCTGCAGTTTAGAGGCCTGGGCTGAGAAAGGAGGAGACTTACAGTCTTGCTCTGCAATCCATTGCTAATATTTGCAGATAAATGTGGGGTCTGAATGAGTTTGGATTTTTCACTGTCCAAAGGTTCAGGTGCCTTCCATTTGCATTCAGAAGGCTCTTTCTCCATGGACTAAACCTTAACTAATCAGTTTCTGTGCTTCAAACAGCACTGATATACATTAGGACTGCCAGAGGAATGGTGGTGGTATGGGGAGGAGCTTTATTTAATGATCTGAAAGATTTGTCCTGCAGATTTTTCAGACCTCTTCTCTTCTTCCTAAGACTTCCTCTGTGAAAGTGGCTTTTGCTTTTGTAACTTATTCTTGGGGGATAGGGATGGGGTGAGTATTTTGCATTTCTCTTGGTAGCACTTTGGATCTGACTTTTGTATGGGAGGGGGTAAGAGGAGCTGCTGCTAGTCATTACCTGTGACCCATCTGTCATCTCTCAGAAGCCTCCCTGGCTACTCATACTGAAAAAGTCCCTGAGATGTCTTCTCTTGGGACTGAATGGAAGTGTGAGAAGCCAGGGAGGCTGCAAATGACTGAAGAAAGGATTCCACAATCTGTAAAATGCATCAGAGAGGTCATTTATTTAAGGTTTAGCATATTGTAGGAATGTTAACTTTCAACAGATCCACCATCATTTTAGATGCAAAACTTTGCACAATTTTGAAGTTCTCCAAACACTTTCTCCGGTTGTGGCTGGCTGACAGCACTGCTCACATTTGTTCTCCTAGCATTTTAACCAATATAATTTTTGTTTAAATCTTGTGTGAATCCCCCTCCCCCTGCAGCATTTCACAGGTTGTTTCTATCTTATATAGAAGTGAAATTATTAAAAATTAAAGCTGCACAAGGACTTGACAGTCTCTCTGTATTATGAAAAGCAAGGCATTTTGCACACACATCCCTTAGACTTCTCACCCTGCATTTTTGCCAGGTTTGTGTCAAAGCGCTTATTTTGATTTTCAGAATAAAATGAGCAATTGTGGTGAGAAAGCGTCCTTCTCGTATTAAGTGGTGTCATTCTTTCTTCTGTTCCTATTTATTCCTCTTTCCTCTTTGTCATGTAATGATGCCACAGTACTAGAGCCTTTCTACATCCTTTTTGATAAGGGACCAACATCACTAAGAGCAAGCAATAAAAAATGAAGGCATTCTAATATGATCTCATGCACTTTTAACTCTGATCTAAGGCTCATGTACCTTGCTCCAGATAAACAGGACTGCAGCCTTTATGAATACTAATCCCCTCTTCTCTTCTTGCATTTTCATACCTTGCAAATGTGATGCACGTTTGCCTACTCAGAAACTCTTCAATAAGGCTTATTCCCACTGAGAAAAGATGTAAGATTGGAGATTTAAGCAAGCAGCTCCAGTGTCAACACATTAATATTCCACTTCAACTTTATTCTCAGGACAGACTCTGAAATAATTTATCGAGTAATTAATTGCTATTAATATAGTATCTGGTATATGCACACAAATACTCAGAGTCTACAAGATATACTTTTCTTTCTTTCTGTTATATTCACTTTTTTGCATTGCTGCAGCAGTTTGCATTTTCTTTTCACTTGAATGTTTGTAGTGGCACAGCTGGGTCCATAGGATGGAAGGTTGTAAGTATTAAACCTCCTCTCCTAGAAGATCTCTGGGTCTTTATACTCTAGCCCTACCCCTTGGGTTCATGGCTTGGCAGTTCCCCGCACCACCAACTATCTCCCAGGTGGTACCTCACCTGGCATCCTTCCTCTAACCTCAGTTTGTGATAGAGTCAGGACCCTCACAACGTGTAGTGTGTCTTCTGTCCATTAAAAGGTAAAAATGGAAAAAAATTAAATAATTTTTATAAAGCAATTTAGTGTAGAGATAAATGACTAGGGGTTTCAGCCCTTCCTCCTCCAATTTTGCTTTAGGACACAGACCAATCTCACAAAAGATATACAAAATCAATCTTTATTTTAAAATATATACTGGAAGCTATATCAACTTAAAAGTAAAGGTAAAGGTTTTCCCCTGCACAGTTGTGTCCAACTCTAGGGGCTGGTGCTCATCTCCGTTTGTTAGCCGAAGAGCCAGCATTGTCTGAAGATGCTTACACGGTCATGTGGCCGGCATGAGGCATGTGGAACGCTGTTACCTACCCACCGAAGTGGCACCTATTAATCTACTTGCATTTGCATGCTTTCCAATTGCTAGGTTGGCAAGAGCTGGGGCGAGTGCGGGAGGTCACTCCGTCACACGGTGCCCGGGTCTAGAACCACCGACCTTCCTCGACAAGCCTGATGTCTTACCCGCTGAGCCATCGTGCACCTATATATATCAACTTTAGAAATTTACAAAAAGATGTGTAATGTTCCAGGCAAGATGATTCTGGTCGGCTACAGTTTAATGAGGTCAGGCAGGGTCTCAAATGAGAGTCTGATGCTAGATTATGTTTTAGCTTACAATTAAGTTGATAAAGAGAAAATTAAATTTTATTGGACACAACTTTGGGTTGGAATAACAAAAAACTGAAGTTACAAAGAATAAATAAAGCTTAACTAGCATAACTCAGAAAAATAGAGCAAATTTCTCATGGAATGTTCTGGCTAGATTTGCTTACCTATTTCTTAGAGGCAAACAATTTCCTGAAGCAAAGCTTGTCTACTTCTTTTTTGGACTTGTCCAGCTTCTTGTAGATTCCAGCCTTGAATGAGGAGATCTGGAGAATGATCTGAATGGCCCCCATCCGATAGGTTTTTGGATCTAGAAAGATGCTACATGAAAGATTTGCAGCAGTTTGCAGGCTAAAGGAACTTAATCAGAGATGAGGAAGGAGTATCTTTGCATTATCATCAACATTACATGATGTTGTTCATGTTCATTGTGCCCATTTGACATAACGCAAATGTAACTTAAGTTTGTAAGAACCATCCTGGTGCAGTTTAGTCCAAATGTTCTGTAAAATCAACCCCACCCAAATTGGAGATATATAACAAACATTTCTACTTTGATAAAGCTGAGGAGAGCCCTAGATAGGATTATTTAGCTTTGTAGAAAGGAAGTCTACCAGAAAATCAGGAGAGGATTTCCCACTTCTAAGTTCAAATGTTCTCCATCCATCCTTGAGTTGATAGAAAATGATCCTGGCATGACATTTGCTGTCTCCATTACTAATTTGTCTCCTGTTTTTGCTTCCATGTCATTGCCAGTCCCCTGACTTTCCTCCAAGGTGATGGATGACAAAGCTTTACAGATGTGGCACACTTTGAAAGTGCCTTTGGATGCTGTCAGAATAAGGGGAAAAACACTTCTTTAACACTAGTACAGGTAAAGATGACTTAAGCCTGTCTCACTCAGGGCCTGGGATGAGATAAAGGTAACATCACAGGGACCCAGCAGGAGAATTAATGCTGCCAAGGCATGTTTGTTGGATGTGAGTGGGGAAAGACCCTTAGAGTGTAAAATTTAATGCTCTGAACATTTTTTGTACATACATTCATTCTCTCTCTCAACTCAGCAGAATACAAATTATCCTCTTTCCTCTATTTTTATCTTTCCAACAACTAGTGAAGTAGGTTTTCCCATTATTGCTTTGAGGATGGGGTCTGTTTGCTGCCATGTACAAGGTATTTCAAAGTTGCCCTCCTACTAATTCCATCTGTGGGATGCTGCAAACAAAATATGCACATTCTTTACATAATGAGGGAGAATCGAGGGGAATTCTTTACAGGCACTATGAAAATGACAGGAAAGGATAAAGTTTAACTTTGCTGATAAAGGCAATCAATAGTAATAGTAATAGTAATAGTAATAGTAATAGTAATAGTAATAGTAATAGTAATAGTAATAGTAATATACAGTGTATTAAACTGATATGCCACCCAACTCCCAGTGACTCTGGGAAGTTTAGAAATTGTTAAAAACATTAAAACAAGAAAACAACACAAAACAAAAAAGAACAAATATGCCAGGGATAGCAAACCCAGATGGGAGCAAAGAAAAAGAAGAAAAGGGGGCTTCAATCACCCTCGCCAAAGGCCTGGGTGAAGAGCCAGGTCTTCAGGGCCCTTCGAAACACCAGTAAGGTGGGGGCCATTTGAATCTTTGGGGGAGTCTCATTCCAAAGGGCTGGTACTGCAACAAACAAGGGGTGCTTCCAGGGTCTTGATAGATGGCATTGTTTAATCGATGGAGCCTGGAACATGCCAACCTTGCCAGGTCAGATTGGCTGGGCAGATGCTATGGGAGACAGGCAGTCCCTCAAGTAACCAGGCCCCATGCCATGTGTAATTTATTAGACTTGTATGACACCTGACTCCAACTCTGGGCAGCTTACAACAATCAAAACAAAGAAATGACAATAAAACCAATAAAGGGAGAAAAAGGATAAAAGATAAAAGATGGCAAGAACTGCAGACCACATGGAATGAAGCAAGGGATCCCTCTCCCTTGCCAAAACTTTTGAAGCTAATGAGAGAATGGACAACCCAACAAAATATGAAATACAAGGCAGCAACTGGAGTCTAAAACTTCAGGGCCACCATTCAACCAAAACACAGCATCCTTGCTAGCAAGGTTTAGCTCAGATTCGAAACTCAGACTTGTACTATATTGGTGTCCAGAGAAAATTTCACAGTGAGAATTGCACCAAAATTCTGTTTGCTTTTGAAATAAATTCTAAAAGAAACTCTGCTTCATGGGATAGCTAGTTTCATTTGGTAATGAACTGTGATCATTTTCCATTTTCCTTTTTCATTCTTAACTTGTACTCCATGCTGATTTTTACATCTTTAATTAAGAGCAAGAGGGAGATCTTCCCCTTGAAAGATTAATCTCAGGCTGCCATGAATACTTGCCACCTTTGGAAGGGGACAATTTATTCTGCAAATCTCAGGAATAATTAGCCCTTGGTGACTCATCAGGAAAGAGTGGCGAAGCAATATTTATCGGCCTGCTCTGTTAATGCAGTTTGTTTTTCACCGGAGCTTTCTGAGTTGATCAATCTATGCCCTAAACAGTGGCAGAAGCTATAAATTGCAGATTAGGCTTTTCTGGTCATTGTATAAGAACGAAATGCAGAAGGTGAACTGGAGCAAGAAGAACAGAAGAAGAGAGATGCAGGGACTAACCTATTGAACCACAGCAGCACTGTTTTAGCCAACAAATGAAACGAATGCTCCAGAAATGCCATTGCCTCTGCCCCCGTGACTCTAGATACACAACAGAGAATGTGCTTCTCCAATGCCTGTTCTACAGAGACATTTGTACTAGTTTCATCTCTGACATTTCAAAAGACATGGCTACTTGTTAGTCTTGAACCAAGAACCTTGGAGGTTCTGCTTTCCTAGTCCCTGTATTGTGAAATGGTCGAAGGAAAGTGATTTCAGGCAACTGTAGCTGATGCATCTATACATCCTGCCCCCGGAGGTGAGGTCGGCCCCCACTCTTCTGGCCTTCCGGAAGAGCGTCAAGACCTGGCTCTGCCAACTAGCTTGGGGGTCCAAGAGCGGTAAGCAGCCCTGGGGGTGGTTGGTGGCTTCAGACGCTCTCTCTGCCTTTTAGTTTCCCTTTTTTATCTTCCTCTATTTTTTGTACTTTTGTACTTTTTATAAGGGTTTTATAATTTTTATTTGTAAGCCGCCCAGAGTCACTTTTATAGTGAGATGGGTGGTATATAATAAAATAATAAAATAATAAAATAAATAAAATAATAAAATAAAATAAAATAAAATAATAAATAAAATAATAAATAAAATAAAATAATAAATAAAATAAATAATAAAATAAAATAAAATAAATAATAAAATAAAATAAAATAAAATAAAATAAAATAATAAAATAAAATAATAAAATAATAAAATAAAAATAATAAAATAATAAAATAATAAAATAAAAATGCTATATGTAGCAGAAGAGATGCAGATAGAACTAAACTGATCAAAGGATTAAAACCTCTCTATGACAAAGAAAGATTATTGAGTTGCTGGCTGGGGAATTCTGGGAGTTGAAGTCCACCCATCTTAAAGTTGCCAAGGTTCAGAATCACTGGTGTAAAGAGCCATGGAGGTGATCTTGGAGAAGCTACGCAGAGACAACAGTTACATAAACCAAAGCATGCTTTAAGCCCAGGAAATGGAGTATGAGAAAGAAGCTCGGACTGGCTGCTCTGTAATTCACTGGAGTATAAGAGGGAGAGAAAAACTCAGTCAGGCTTTTCAAATTTGGTTACTAGAGCCTCGATCAATAACGTAGAGTTCCAGCCAGATCTGTGGCATCTGTTTCTTGACCTGGCCTACCTTGAACAACTGGCATCACTCGTCTTTGCGTAGCTTCCCCAAAATAATCTCCATGGCTCTTATTGGTGGGGAGGTAGCACAGGGGGCTAAATTACCCACCAAATTTGTGAGCAGAGAAATTATGGGAGGGGATGGATGATTTCTCCATATTTCTTCAAGAGAAGGAGAAACTCTTTAAGAATTTCTCAAGGGCAAACTCCCCTCCCTTAGGGATGACAGTAGCACCAATACTGAAAAAGCCAACCCCCCAGGGAAGAATTCCTTAAATGGAAACATGGGAAGCCAGAATGCTACATATGGGTGGAGAGAAGATGATACAATGGCTAGCAGGACTTTCACACACTGTCAGCCTTAATGGGTAGACCAGACAGGAAACACGACCAGATGAGCTAAAGCTACATTGACAGAATCCTGCAAGTCTGAAAGTACAATTCTCCCCTTGTCTCCTTTACAGCCCAAGAAACCAGAGAGCATCCCTCCTGAGCCTCTTGCTCTGTCCACTATCTAGCTGTGGGCTATGCTGCCTCTTATCTGACCTTTTCCTAGGCTCAAGCTCATTCCCACATACCATTACACACACCCTCTTTACCATTTTTTAACAAAATACAGAGGATTCTTGTTATACATGGTAGTTATGTTCTATAAAGTCACCACAAACACTGAATTAGCGAATACTGAAACCTCGGCTGTGAATGTGCATGTTGGGTGACTCGAATTTTTTGCCACTCTGCATGTCTGCAAATGACCATGAAAGCAATGCAAGTATTGATTTTTGGGTTGCAAATAAATTTTAGCAAGTAGGCGAATTCGCAAATATAAAATCCACGAATAACGAGAGTCGACTAAGTGTAACAGCACCATAGGCCACCCAGGAGATTTTCTCTTATCCTTGGAAATAATTTCTAAAGCAAATTTTCTTTCATCCATTGAAGGAGAATCAGTAGGGAAAAAATGCAGGGGAATCTTTGGCTGGTGCTAGCTTTTGGCTTAAAGGCAGATAAGGGGAGACATAACATAGTAAAACTCAATTCTGAGCTGGAAAATGTGGATAGGTTCTTCCTGTCTCTCTCTCTCTCACACACATACAATGTTAGAAATTGGAGTCATCTACTGGAATTAAACATGAAGGAAGCAGGGCCATATTAGGAAAGGCAACTTCCTTTATCAAGTAGTTAACTATGACATTTACTGCCAACATGTGCATTGGCCATTAAGGTAGACAGGTTTTCTTTTTATCCATTCAATTGTGTCCAATTCTCGGAGACTGCCTGGACAAGTCCCTGCAGTTTTCTTGGCAAGATTTCAGAAGTGGTTTGACATTGCCTCCTTCCTAGGGCTGAGAGTGAGTGACTGGCCCAAGGTCACCCAGCTGGCTTTGTGCCTAAGGCGGGACTAGAACTCATGGTCTCCCGGTTTCTAGTCTGGTGCCTTAACCACTAGACCACACTGGCTTTAGACAGTTTTAAAAAGGGACAAATAGTTACTTGTTTTGGCAACTGTTAGGAATGAATTAGAACAACTGAACTAGATATATTCTTCACCCAGTGCTCTTTCTTTCATGCTTAAACTGGGCAAAGCTTTTCTTTCCTCATTTTTCTCTCCCAATCTTCAGTAAAAATTGGCAACTCCTAAAATTTTCCTCAACCCCCACTTCTCTCACCATTTTTGAGATTTTTTTTTGTAATTTCCATGTTTTTTAGGATCAGATTTCATGCATAATACTGAAGTTAATTTTGAAGTTAATTTTTGGACAGCTTTCCACGCTGTTAGCTTGCACTACATAGTTAAATGAGAATGGTTGTAAAAGCAGAAATGTGGAAGATACTTCCAGCTTCATAGATTAGAATTGCCATTGGATTTTTAAAAAGCAGAAGCAAAATAAAAGCAACACAAACCCATTAGCCATTGGAGTGCTTTCAGTAACAATTTGTACCACAACCAAGCTTCCAACTTATTAAAACTGACATAAAACCTCATTGTAATTATTCCTTTCACCCTGTGATCAATACTACAATAAAATTAATTCTGTGGAGATGCTGATTGTTTTATGGCAGTCTCTACCTAGCAACAGCCAAGCCTAATGTGGGAAGGGAAGGGAAGGGAAGGGAAGGGAAGGGAAGGGAAGGGAAGGGAAGGGAAGGGAAGGGAAGGGAAGGGAGAGATAGAGTGAGTGAGTGAGAGAGAGAGAGAAAAAGAGAGAGAGAGAGGAGAAAGGAGAAAGGAGAAAGGAGAAAGGAGAAAGGAGAAAGGAGAAAGGAGAAAGGAAGGAAGGAAGGAAGGGAGGGAGGGAGGGAGGGAGGGAGGGAGGGAAAGAAAGAAAGAAAGAAAGAAAGAAAGAAAGAAAGAAAGAAAGAAAGAAAGAAAGAAAGAAAGAAAGAAAGAAGGAGGAGGAGGAGGAGGAGGAAGGGAAAGAAGAGAGGGAGGGGAGAAGGAAGGGAAGGAAGGAAAGGAGAGAAAAGAAAGGAAGAAAGGCTGACTGGTTATATTCATTCATGATGGAACTTGGTTTGTTCTTTTTTACAATTAGAATTAAACTGTTATTTATCGCTATAAGGGAGTATTTGAAACAACAATTGAAATATTTCAGGTATAGTAGCAGCTCAGATGTAGAACATCTACTCTGAAAGTAAACAATGTTCAGTTGATACATCTGTATCTTTATTACAGGTTAAGAAAAAAAATCCTTTGTCTAAACTGTAGAGTCATGGTCAACCAGTGTAGACAAGTGACAGGATCTATAGACTTGAACTGTATAGGGGCATTATAATATAAGTTGATTTAGTCTTTTTTTTTAATTGTAAGCTATTGTGTTTCTGCAAACCTGTTTCTGGAACATGCAGAAACTCAGATTTGCCTGAGGGTAGATCTATTTCAGTTTTTGTTGATTGGTCCTCCGTTCTGCTATTATATGAAGCAATCATATTCTGCAAATATTTTTAGAGTATTCCAGATTGTATTGGATAATAATAATAATAGAAAAAGAAATGAAATAATGGAAATTATATTTTTAATCTAGAAACTGAGACTGTTGAATCCCTCCTGCAAAATGTAGCCCTGTGATTTCTACCCCAAGCAGATTTTAAAAATTCTCTGGGTATAAGAGAACAGAATAAGCATGTTCCTCAAGAATTACAGACCTGCATTCAGACATTTGCAAAGACAAACTCTCCTCTCCTTTGCCAAATGTCAGGAAGAAGCCTATATTTTTGTTTTAAGCAATCCGTTTAATCTGGATATCCAGCCCTTTCCTCCTACCTTTGAGCCTAATGTTCAGCCAGCTTTTGTAGTCCTCCCTCACTTGCTTGGACATTGGAAGTGGGGGCATTGCTAGGCTTAGAACAATCAGAAGGATCATCAAGTTTTTCTGAAGCATCTGCTTGAATAGGATAACAATTCACAGCTGCATCTTCAAGAGTTGTCACTGCTGAAATTAGTGGCCTGTGCAAAGACAGTGCAAACTGGCTATTTGCTTCCATGGTTTGGTGGGACTTGCTATGTTTTCATTTCTGTGCAAAGAGCCAGTTTGGTCTAGTGGTTAAGGTTCTGGGCTAGTAACCAGGAGACCAAGAGTTCTAGTCCCAGCTTAGGCATGAAAGCCGGCTGGGTGACCTTGGGCCAGTCCCTGTCTCTCAGCCCTAGGAAGGAGCCAATGGCAAACCAGGAGCCTGAGAGTTCTAGTCCCACCTTAGGCATGAAAGCTGGCTGGGTGACCTTGGGCCAGTCCCTGTCTCTCAGCCCTAGGAAGGAGCCAATGGCAAACCAGGAGACTGAGAGTTCTAGTCCCACCTCAGGCATGAAAGCCGGCTGGGTGACCTTGGGCCAGTCTCTCTCTCTCAGCCCAACTCACCTCACAGGGTTGCTGTTGTGGGGAAAATAGGAGGAGGAAGGAGTATTAGGTATGTTCGCCATCTTGAGTTATTTATAAAAATAATAAAGGTGGGATAGAAAATAAATAAAAAAAATAAAACAACGGTGGAAGCACCTTTGATTCCTTCTTCTTCTTTGAGGGAGGGAACTCAGGAGAGTGTGCAGCCATTCCCCCCCCCCGAAAAAAAACCCCTCTTGTTCAGAACATTGATGGTTGGGATCCCTGTCTCCCAATTTAGAATTCCAAGCAAGGAGAGAATTGCTTCTATGCAGAGAGAATAAAACCAACATCTCTTCAAACATTGCAAGAATAAGATTTGGAGGCCTGCGGAATGTTCAGAATGTTAGAATGTCCCTAAGAAGCAAGTGTTTCAGTTCCATTCCTAACCAAGGCTTTGCCAACCCAGGAAATTCAAGAGATTCAACATACGTTCAGTCTTCTGCAGTTTTCCTATGGGCCCCACCCGTGTCCTCATTTTCAGACTGCCTATCCATCAATGATGAACAATTTAGTGGAAGGGTGTAAGCCAGATGTGCCAGTTGGCTGATGAAGTCAAAGGCATGAGATGGTGCATTGATTTAGGAACCTGCCAAACAACGCAATCTTTCTGGGAATGCAGAGTGTGCGGCTTAGTTTTATTATGCCATGTTGCACGGTTTTCACTGCAAAGGTCTGCTCTGGAAAAGGATCCAGAAGAGACTGAGGCCTTGCTGCATGATGTCAGTGCTAGAGGTAGAATTTCCAACGTTCAGAACTTAAGTTCTCTCTTCTGAAACACCAGTTCAGATTTGTCTGGATAAACAGTTGGTTTGTCCAAACATTTTCCAAGCTGGGCAAAAGGCCATCCATCCATCCCAGGTGAAAATTGTTGGGAACATATTTGCTAAAACTTATGAGTCAGTGAGGATCTTGGAAATAAACATATTAACCATCGTCTGCATATATCAAGTGAACATCTAAGTCACCGTGGTGTTCTCCTGCTCCACCTTGATTCCTGGCTTCTGGATTTTGTTAATAATTCCTTGCTTGGTCTGGCGGGTTTACTGGAGACTCTCAATATTAAAGCTTTCTCTTTTTCTGTTGAGCTGCACCAGAACAGGAGTTTATTCTATTCCACACTTCACTGGAAAATAACAGACTTGCTGCATTCGTTGTGCGTTTACATTAGAGTCTTTGGTTGGGCTTGACCCAGCTGGAGACTGAAAAATATAAAATACAAGTGGAAATAATGCATCGCACGGCTAATTCCTAAATCTGCAGAAAAACCTAGTCAGGTAAGGAGAACCTTTCCAGAAACAAATCACAGATCTAGCTTGGAATAAGAAAGTTATAGTGCCTGGTAACTTAGACAGATAAAATAACTTCAATGAAAAAGATACAGGCATTGTTAGAATTTTAGGGCATTTTGACTAACACATTTATTTTTACATAAAGTAGGTAAAGGTAAAGGTTTTCCCCTGTACAGTCGTGTCCGACTCTAGGGTGCGTTGCTCATCTCTGTTTATTAGCCTAAGAGCCAGCGCTGTCCGAAGACGCTTCCGCAGTCATGTGGCCGGCATGACGCACGCGGAACGCTGTTACCATCCCACCGAAGTGGTACCTATTCAACTACTTGCATTTGCATGCTTTCAAATTGCTAGGTTGGCAAGAGCTGGGGCGAGTGTGGGAGCTCACTCCGTCATGCAGTGCTTGGGTCTCGAACCGCTGACCTTCCGATCGACAAGCCTGGCGTCTTAACCACTCAGCCATTGTGCCCCATTATTTTTACATACTAATGCAATATATTATCCACCCTTCTAACAACAGCTATGAGTATATGCAGTTCAGTATTTTTCACATGGGACTCTACTCCAAACATAACGAGGCAGACATCATCTACCAATGCTTATTTGGTTATAAATTGGTTTGCCTCTAAACTGCCATAGGATTCTTCAGTGTTGCTCCTTGCAAGAAACTAAGAGGGCTACTTTTCTGGAAACATGCAGGATGGATTTATACAACACCAGATGGGGTTCAAATGGCTTGAGTAGATTGTGTTTCTTAATGAGGGAGGAAACACGGCCCTTGTCTTAGCACAGAAAAGAAGGCCAGCTATAGCATCTGTAGTAGGGGGTCAATGACATCAAAATGGCAGGTGTGACTGAGCGATTGAACCCCATCACTTTTTACATATGTTTCATGCATCCTACAGATGTAAAAAGGGATGGGGTGTTGATTACCTGACCATGGCCACCATTCTGACATTGTTGACACCTTCCTCCCCTGCCCCCGCCTGCAGATCCTCTGAAAGTCAGATCCCATGCTCTCTCACCCCAGAGCACAGAACATGGAATGACCGATTTAAATTACAGGAAGGCAGATTCTGGTTGAATGTTAGGGGGGGGGGGAAATCCTAACAGTCCAAGCTGTTGGACAGTAGAATCAATGAGTCAGAGATGTGGTGAGCTCCCATTCATTGGACATGTTCAAGTAGAGGCTGGACAGCTATCAGCGTGGAATGCTTTATGTTGAAATCCTGAAATGAACAACAACATCAACAACAAAACTTTATTTTGGTCGTAGACCGGCATATCTGAAATGAGCAGGAGGGATCCCTTCCAACAATAAGATTCTACCATTGTATGATTCTCATTTGGTTCTGAAGCATCTGATAGATGGCTTGGGGGTGAGATTTGATCTGGACAAATCCTGACACTGTTCTCAGCCAACTCAGTTAACCTGTTTCATAACGGAAGACATGGAAGATCATTAATTTCAACAGAGTTCTCCACAGGGATCAGAACAGTATAGATCTGAACAGTTGTGCCATCTGTATTTGTGAACTGCCGGTCTTCTCCCTGAGCGATCGGCACCCTCTGTAATTTCATTAGCATCATTAATCCCACATTTGTGCTAATCATATCTCAACAGGAGGCTGTTTTCATAGGCACCCACTTCATTTTGCATATGTGTCATCTATTTGCAGAGAAAAATCTTGAGGCAGCCACAACAGCTGATTGCCAGCGAGAGACCATCTTCTCCACTGATATTCCAGCTGGGGCATTTTGTTAAAACACAAAATGGTCGACTGACTCAGCCTGGGCCACACAAGAGGCAAGAAGTTTGTGCTAAGACCTGCGTTGAGGAAATTTCCATGTCAAAGAATGAAGGCAGGGTCTTTTGCATTTTTAAAATCAAAGTTCCCCAGGCAATTTATATTAACAGCTGTGTAAACTATGAAAGGATGTGTACAAAGGCTCCATATATTAGAAGGTGTTAGTAACATAAAACTTAGACATTTTTTTGCAGATGTTCTTTCTTTTTTCTTTTAACCCAATAAAAATGCCAGGGTGGAATATGGCCTTAGTACAGCAGGTAGTCAAGTGAATGGCATTTTTATTCAGTTGCATCTCCAGCTAGGAGGAGGAGGGGGGCAGAGGATAAATTCATGTTGGACCCAGGAGAAAGGAGGTTCTGTGACAACCTTTATTGCCCACAATTCTCAAGTGGGGACAGCACTGAGGGTAGTGATCTCCTTCCTACATCTAAACCCTTCGGTTCAGCTCCTGATCTTTAAAGATGGTAGAAGATGGACCTTGGCCGGAGATGCTGGAGGATTCTTGCTGCTAATCAGATGCCTTCTGTTTCACTTGTTGTTTATTCGTTCAGTCGTTTCCGACTCTTCGTGACTTCATGGACGAGTCCACGCCAGAGCTTTCTGTCGGCCGTCACCATCCCCAGCTCCCCCACGGTCGAGTCCGTCACCTCCAGAATACCATCCATCCATCTTGCCCTTGGTCGGCCCCTCTTCCTTTGGCCTTCCACTTTTCCTAGCATCAGCTTCTTCTCCAGGGTATCCTGTCTTCTCATTATGTGGCCAAAGTACTTCAGTTTTGCCTTTAATATCATTCCCTCAAGTGAGCAGTCTGGCTTTATTTCCTGGAGGATGGACTGGTTTGATCTTCTTGCAGTCCAAGGCACTCTCAGAATTCTCCTCCAACACCACAGTTCAAAAGCATCTATCTTCCTTCGCTCAGCCTTCCTTATGGTCCAGCTCTCACAGCCATAGGTTACTACAGGGAATACCATTGCTTTAACTATGCGGACCTTTGTTGTCAGTGTGATGTCTCTGCTCTTAACTATTTTATCAAGATTTGCCATTGCTCTCCTCCCAAGAAGTAGACGTCTTCTGATTTCCTGGCTGCAGTCAGCGTCTGCAGTAATCTTTGCGCCTAGAAATACAAAGTCTGTCACTGCCTCCACTTTTTCTCCCTCTATTTGCCAGTCATCAATCAAGCTCGTTGCCATAATCTTGGTTTTTTTGAGGTTTAACTGCAACCCAGCTTTTGCACTTTCTTCTTTCACCTTCCTCATAAGGCTCCTCAACTCCTCCTCGCTTTCAGCCATCAAAGTGGTATCATCTGCACTGGTTTTCAAATAAGTGGATTTCCAGGAAATCCTGATACAGCAATGAAAGGATAAATCTACCCCCAATTTGCAGCAATAGGTTGGTCTCTGTTTATACAACATGCTCATAGACATCCTGGGGTAGGGTGGGGTAGGCATGACGTTATGTGAGTCATGATATCACCATGCAAATGACACCAATTTGTACCATTGGCTCAATGATGTGTCATGGGTGACATCATTGTTTGGTTAGGACACCTATGCATATGCTTAACCTGGTCAGGGAAGCAGCTAACAGTTGCATTCCCACAGTGACCTAAACCTGGCTGAGGTTAATCTTAGTCAAGTTTTCTATGGCATAACATGAAGTACAAATTCAGACCTTCAGGTTAATTTGGAGTTGAAGGGACTGTTGTATCTGAAAATCTTTGGAACATCACATACCAGTTATGTTGCTTCCCACCCAGACTCCAATTTGAGCTTCCTCCTCAACAAGGGTCATTGTTGTGTTTCCTCTGGGTCATCTCAGCCAGTGCAGTTGAAACCCTCCAGACTGGCTAAGAAAATTTTGGACTGGTCTGATCAAGCTAATGGATGAGATGCATCACTCAATGCACCACATCTAGTGAAAAGGCATCAGCTAAAGGAGGGATGAGGAGCAGGGTTTTAACCCTGGGGGCAAATAGGAGAAAACCATAGCAGTGAGATATCTATAGATTTGGAGCAATAGATTTATTTAGAGCAGAATAACAAAATCATTTTTTTTGTTTGCTTGTTTTTTAAAGAATACTCTAGAGTTGTCACAGAAGCTGTAAATAGTGTGGGAGGCAGATGGATGATCAAACTTTCTGGGTGCCACACTGACATGATTTGAAGCTCCACCCATTTTTATGAGCATCACTCATAAAACTGAGCAGAGGTTTAATTGCAACCTCATTGGCTGCCATCTTTACTTTTTTGACCCTGCAAGATAGAATGTATAACTAACTATTCTTACTTCCTGCCCCAAAAATGCAAGTGGAAAATAAAAATATTAATGCAGTGAAGATTAAATAAATGTCTTAAACAAGCTGTACCTCGCTGCATTGACATTTCTGTCCTGGCCTTAATATTAAAAGACAGAGCAATTCTATCTTCTATGGTGGAGAACTATATAGTCCTCTGAACACAAGCTTGGAAAGAAAAAGGATTTTCTAAAGTTGCTCCCCTCTTCTAAAACAAGGGGTTAGGGGGGTTCTTCTGCACCTTGTTGTGGACCAGAGCCTTGTACAAATGCTTAGGTGCAAGAACAAAGTGTGGTAGGTAATGCTGCTTTTTGAATTCTGGCAGCATTGGTTGACATTTGCAACACTGGTTGGTCCTCCTCATGAGATGAAACCTGCCAAATTTCAGATCGATAGGTGCAAGGGTTTGACTACAGAGCTTTTCTATTGCATTTTTGGAAAGGAAATTGATTCAATTTCTGGGTTATGTAGAAGTAAATGTGTCAGGAGTAACAAGTGAAAATCAGATCTTGTTCTGTGCCAGTTTACCTTTTGGATGTTGCAGAATTGTTCTTTGCTCAAACAGTGACTCAAACTACCTCTAGAAATATATACTTTGAAAGAAAATTGTTCAGAAATTATATGTAAACACAGGTAGAACTGGTATGGCCTGGTTTTCTGGCCCCTAGATATGTTCATATTCTGTAGAAGAACTTGTCTTTAAATGTTGGATCTATGTTTATCCTTGAGAGGAAAGAAAGCAGCCCTTTCCCCCAAACAAATATCCAAAAGGAGTGCCAAGACATCTTGGAAAAGGTCTGTTCCAAGACAAACAGTTTTGTGTTATCATTCCAGACTGCCAGAAACACATTTTAACAATCTTAAAAAAGATTTTTATTTTGAAACTGAAACTAAAACTGAAACTGATTTTTTATTTTTTGCAAGCCAGAAATGGACAAAGAGTTACAACATCAACATTCAGCTTATCTGTAGATACAAGGTTCTATGGTGCATGCCAACCAGATGTTTTGTGCTGAGACACTTGCTTTGGCTGATACCAAAATTAAGTTATTTTAACATAACTTAACATTAAGTTATTTTAAAATAACATCTCTGTTATTTTTAAAAGGACACATCACCATTCCTCCAAATCAACCATATATCAGCCTCCCTGCTGCGTAGCAACCTCCCTGCCTGAGTTGCTGGAGGCCATCTCGGGGTTGGCGGTGGAGGTTCCCAGGCTTATGGTCCTGGGGGATTTTAACTTGCCTTCCCTGGGGTGTGCTTCGGAAGTGGCTCGGGAGTTCATGGCTACCATGGGAGCCATGGGCCTGTCCCAGATTATTCGGGGCCCGACTCGTGACAGTGGACTCACCCCGGATTTGGTTTTCTTGTCAGAGCAATGGCAAAGTGACCTGAGGGGAAAGTTAGAACTATCCCCATTGTCATGGTCAGATCACGTCCTGATATCCCTAGGGTTCTCTTATGCCGCCCCACTCCGCAGGGAGGCAGGACCTGTTCGATTGGTCCAACCCCGGTGACTTATGGACCCAATGAGGTTTCAGAGGGAGCTGGGGGTAATACCCGATGATCTGCTGCACGGTCCAGAGGAGGCACTGGCCGCAGCCTGGAATAGGGAGGCGGCCGGGGCCTTGGACAGGACCGCGCTGATGCGACCTCTCCAGCCCCATTCGACCCGTCACTCCCCGTGGTTTACGGAGGAGTTGAGGGTCTTGAAGAGGGTGAAGAGACGTCTAGAGCGCCGCTGGAGAAAGACGAAGGCAGAATCGGACCGAACACAATCTAGAGCCGCTATTAAGGCCTACCTTGTGGCGGTAAGAGCGGCGAAATGTGAATATTTCTCTGCTCTTATTGCATCCGCAGAATGCCATCCGAAGGCCCTGTTCAAGATTACGTGATCTCTCTTGGGTAGGGTGGAGTCGGTGACCCACCTGCAGGGTTGTATGGAAGAATTTTCTGAGCATCTGCAGGATAAAATCGCTCGGATTCGGTCTAAGTTGGACTCCATGCATGAAATGCAGTCTGGGGAGATGCCGGGAGAGTGGCCTGGCCTTATTATCTGGGAACGATTTGATCCTGTTGGACCTAAGGAAGTGGACAGGATCCTCCGAATTGTTAATTCCACCACATGCTATTTAGATCCCTGCCCTTCCTGGCTGGTAAAATCGGCCAGGGAGGTGACGTGTGGGTGGGCCCAGGCAATGGTTAACTCATCCTTGTTGGACGGAGTGTTTCCAACTGCCTTCAAGGAGGCATTGCTTACCCCCTCCTCAAGAAGCCATCCCTGGACCCCACCATTCTGGACAATTTTCGTCCAGTCTCCCACCTTCCCTTTTTGGGGAAGGTAGTTGAGAAAGTGGTGGCGTTGCAACTTCAGAGGACCCTGGATGAAGCGGATTATCTAGACCCTTTTCAGTCAGGTTTCAGGCCGGGATATGGGATGGAGACTGCATTGGTCACGCTTATGGATGATCTCTGGCGGGAGCGGGATGGAGGTAGTGCATCCATCCTGGCTCTCTTGGATCTTTCAGTGGCTTTCGATACCATCGACCATGGTATCCTTTTGGGTCGGCTTAGGGAGTTGGGGGTGGGAGGCGTAGTTTTGCGCTGATTCACCTCCTTCCTCCGGGGCCGTTCCCAGTCGGTGGTGATAGGGGAGGAGAGATCCAGCCCGCGACCGCTCTTATATGGGGTGCCGCAGGGTTCGGTTCTCTCTCCTCTCCTATTCAACATCTACATGAAACCGCTGGGTGAGGTCATCCGACACCATGGGATGAGGTATCATCAATATGCTGATGATACTCAATTGTATATCTCCATCCCAGGTGAAGTAAGTGATGCAGTAACCACCCTGTCTCAGTGCCTGGGGGCTGTGAGGGCCTGGATGGGGAACAACAGGCTTCAGGTGAACCCTGGCAAGACCGAATGGCTGTGGATTGATGGCTTAGCGTCTTCTGGGAAATTATCATCTTTGGTTCTCAATGGGGTAGCACTGCCCCATTCGGAGCCGGTGCGGAACTTGGTGGTCCTTCTAGACTTACGACTCCTGCTCGAAGAGCAGGTGGCGGTCGTGGCTAGGAGGGCTTTTGCACAGCTTCGGCTGGTGTGCCAGTTACGCCCATTCCTGGATCGAGATGCCCTCCAAACAGTCACTCATGCTCTCATCATCTCCCATGTAGACTATTGCAATGTGCTTTACATGGGGCTACCCTTGAAGACTATCTGGAAGCTACAGCTGGTGCAGAGTGCGGCCACGCGAGCAGTTCTAGGTGCGCCAAGATCAGCGCATATAACACCTTTACTCTGCGAGCTGCATTGGGTGCCGGTTTGCTTCCGGGTACAATTCAAGGTATTGGTCATCACCTTTAAAGCCCTACATGGCATGGGACCAGAATACCTGAGGGACCGTCTTATCCCCATATCATCGACCTGCCCCATCCGATCATTCAGAGAGGGCCTGCTACGAACCCCATCAATAAGAGAGTGTCATCTGGTGGGGTCTAGAAGGTGGGCCTTCTCTGTGGTGGCACCAGCACTCTGGAACACCTTTCCCCCAGAGTTGAGGCAGATCCCCTCCCTCCCGACCTTTAGGAAAGATCTGAAGACCTGGTTCTGCCGCCTGGCATGGGAAGGAGGAAATAATAGTTCCTCATTGGGGTGGTTAATTTCATAATGCCCTTCTTTTTATTAAGCTATCTGGCCATTTGGATCTTATAATTTATTTATTGTATTATTTGATTGTGTTTTTATATTCTTTATTCTGTTTTAATCAGTTTTATTGTAAACCACCCAGAATTCTCCGCTGGGGGAGATGGGCAGTCATATGTTAAATAAATAAACAAATAAATAAATAAATAAATAAATAAACAAACATGTTGGCATCCAAGATATATACATATTGAATATAAATTTTATTAAATCAGTCACCCCAGGTCTGTAAAATATAGAATATATATTTTAGCATATGGTGAGATACACTCTTCTTTCATTGTATCACATGATATATTTTTGAACAGCAGGTCCAACTAAAGCATCCTCTTGATGCTCACAGATGGATATGAGAACCGCTTGGATTAAACATTCAGCTGGTGTACACACACCATCTTCTGGCTTTGAAAATGAGTTGGAATGTATTCAAATGTTTTACAAAGCAAGTGACTATATGAAATTTCCATGTATAGAGTTTGGGTGTTTCAGAAAAGTAGCAGTTGGAGTCAGGAACAAGGAAGCAGCTGCTGTTAGTGAGCTCCCGGATTCTTCTGGCTGCCCACTCTTGGAAACAGAAAACAGTGGCTGTTGAGTGACAATTTGTATGTTTTATGAATATCATCAATAAATCTTGGCGATCACTTGTAGCCGAGTATGATTGTCTTCCAGGGGTAAAATCTTAACAGTGGATCCGTAAGTGGCTGTAAAGGCCAATTCTGGATCCGCACAACCTCCCACAATGAGGGCATAGGTTTCCAGGTGGAAGACGGTCACAATGAGGGTTTGCTTGATGTGCCTTCCTCTTAGCTCGTTTCTCCCTTTCACCCTGTACTCATGCTTCTTCAAAGTCCGTAGTGCCTTTAATAAAGGCTGACCTCCAATTGAAACGTTCATGAGTTAGGGCTTCCCAGTTCTCAATGCTGATATTAATTTTTTTAAAATTAGCTTTGAGAGTATCTTTGAATCTCTTTTGCTGTCCACCAATATTCCATTTTCCATTCTTAAGTTGGGAGTAAAGTAGCTGCTTTGGAAGACGGTGGTCAGGCATTCGAACAACATGGCCGGTCCAGCGAAGTTGATGTTGGATGATCATTGTTTCAACGCTGGTGGTCTTCACTTCTTCCAATACGCTAACATTAGTCCGCCTATTTTCCCAAGTAATTTGCAGAATTTTTCGGAGGCAGCGTTGATGGAATCTTTCAAGAAGTTGGAGGTGGCATTTGTAGAGTTCGTAGAGTTGTTTGTTGTAAATTATATTGTAAATACAATGTGTCTGATTAATATAGAAAACAGGAATATTACATATGTTGAGAAGTTTAATTCCCAGATTATATATTTTGGAGTGTCTTGAATGATGGAATGGTTGATGGGGCATTGCCTCTTTCAACAGTTTGAAAGTTTGAACTGTAAGGGACACCATTCAGCAACTGGAAACAAGGAGGGGAATAAAAATATATCCAAACTTCCCAGTGAAAGAACAACATTGTCCCTTTTTTCTTTCCCAATATATTTTCCACAGGATGAGTTGAGAATAGGATTCTCAAAATTCTTAGCCAGCATAGCTGAAGGGCATATTTGTTTGAAATATTGATAGTGCTAACACATCTGAAGGCGATCAGGAGGAAGAAGACTAGAATACAGAGCAAGGGAAAAGCTTGGATCTCACCGTGGTCCCAAGCCATGAAAGATGGAGAACAGACCTTTCAACTTGGTGTATTTCTTATGGCTATGACAAATCTAGTCCCTACCCTCAAGAAATGTACAACAGAGAGTTAAGACCAGGATGAAAGAGGAAAGGGTAAACTTCCCACTGTAGTGCTGGCTTGGGCCGGGGAACTGAAATGCAAAACATCTGGTGGCTCCAAGTTGTCCACTTGGATTAAATAATTAGGAGCAGCACAAACTCAAATGGTTGCCTTCATGGTTATTGCAAGTATGGCAGTGGGAGGATTCCATTCCATTTCTGTCTTCTGCTGTTTTCATGTCTGAAGTTCTTTCCTCTGCTTTTTCTTAATTTAATTTCTTAAAATGTTGGCATTGTTGACAGGCCCCTCAATTGATAGATCTGCTCAGTGAAAGAAAACAAACCTGGGTATTGTTGGGTGCTTACAATGAAAGCCCATGTTTTTAAGGACAGTTCCATGAAAAAAGACAGTCCTGTGTGTTCGACATGCTGGAAAATTACAAGCAAGCCGTTGATTCCTTCACCTGTAACAGTGTCTGGAATCAATATGGCAAAGCACTAAATGATGCAAAGACACTTAGAAAGGAACAGATGAGCCAGGGTGCTTATCCCAACCCAGTAATTACCAGGTTGCCTTAGACAATGAAGGATTTTGCAACAATAAAGAGAAAGGGAGGGTTACAAAACAGCATGTCCACTGGAAATTAGCAACATCATTTGCTCAAAATAGAAAGTGAAGGCTCTCTCTAAAATCCTGCAATACTGACTGCCTATAAACCAGCCTAATCCATCCTCAAAAGATGTTGGGACAACCATTCCAAGAATTCCAACAGAATTCCCTATCACCTTACAAGCCGAAGTTCCTATCAACCCAGCTCCTACCTACCCTCCCCTTTAATACATATTATTTGCCCATAGCAACAACAGTGGTTCTCTATATGCAAAAGGAACATACAAGAGAGTTTGGGTCTCTTTCTTTCTCTCCTTCCAGCTGCTAAGGGTTGCAATCCCCTTTGTATCTCTCCCACTTGTTAATTAAGAACCTGAATGTATTCCCCTCCCAACACACACACCTGGGATAGCTGCTGGAATAAAATGTAGCTCCTAAAACATCTAGGGAAATTTCTAGTGTTTATAATGAACAGCCAGAAGAGAAGAAGGGTAGACAATCAGATTTCCCCAATTCTCTGTTACACCCAGAACACTGTTGACATGGAGGTCCTGGACAAACATTTGTCTCAAAGGGGATCAGAAGACAGTACTTAGAGACTATGTGGACACAGAGGACAAAATTGAGGAGTGCACTGCTGATATACCACAATTGAGTTGTTTGGGAGGTGATCCACTTGGTTTCTTTTTACAAAATAGCCTGGATACTTTCCAAATCAGTCTGATCAGAAGTAAACTAGCCTGTACTTGCTATGAACATCATTTGGAATAAAGCAATATTGCTAACAGTCCAGTTTTCACAAGGCATTTTTTTTAGACCAGCCATATTGATTTGGGAAATATATTCAGGCAATATATTCCTATCTTAAATGTGCTTGTAAAATTAAAAATGCGACACTCTCATAATTTAAACTTTCCCCATTATTCCTAGTGAAATTTTGAAGCTATTGGGAGGAAAATATAACAGCTCCTGATTTTAGCAAGATGGCAGATCATTTTGCTCAAAGTTTAGGTGAGCCTCTAGACAGAGTGAGAAATGGGATACAAAGAGAAATTTACAAGACTCACTTTTCTGAGTTCATAATTTGGATTAATTAGATATAGAATGTTTTTGCATGGATTAGCTGGGTTGGGTAGCTTGAGATTCACTGTGTGGTGGGAAAGCCACCTTTGTCTTTGCATGTTCTGAGAATCATGCCATTATTTTTAGGCATAACTTGGTTTATTTGTTTGGGTATTGTGTGTTATGTGAATACAACAGATCAGTTTTGTTATGTTATTTATTTATCAGTCTAACTGGACTGTAGGCAGTTTATAACATATATAGTAAAATATAATAATAATCACACTATCACTTTATCGCCATATTCAACCAGATAGTGTTGATATCCAAAGCAATGACTTTTAACAGATTTTGCAAATCCTTCGGAATGCTTCTCTATGTCTTCTCTGGTTTGCTCTTTGGATTCTCTGTTGGTGGTTTGTAGCAATTAGGCTGGGTGGTTCTTTCTTGAAGTTTCTGCCTTCCACACTTCCTTGGTACGTGGGAATGACCTTGGGAGGTGGAGGAAGAGCCGCAGCCTAGACAACTGTCATGCAAAAGGTATCTCAGCCCACAGAAGGAAAAGGGGCGTGGCAAATGTTTCAGAAGGGACCCTTCCTAGTTTTCTGGAAATTAAAAATAAAGGAGGGGAGAAGGGCTTTCAGACTTGCAAGATTCTCTTACTGTAACCTTATAATAAAGGTAGTGTTAGTACTCATGGTTTGTACTTCTTGTTTGAGCTATCTCAAAGGGCTGATATCTATGGCATCATGCCTAAGGTGGGACTAGAACTCACGGTTTCCTGGTTTTTTAGCCTAGTGCCTTTAACTACTACACCAAACTGGCTCTCACTACCATAGAAAACAATGTGTAATGTCAGTTTATTAGCACTCATGGAAAGGACACAATCCCTCACCATCTACATTTGTTGAATTGATCAAAATTATTTCCAATAGCTTAGACGTTCCCTTCAGTTAACCAGCCATCAAATTTTAATTTTGTTACAATTACTTCTAGTAATTGAAGTCTTCTTTAAGTCAAGCTCAACTCCTGGTGACTTCAGGGATAAATCCATATAGAAGCCACTGCCTTCTTCTGGAATAGGTTTTTGACTTCCCATTCAGGTCTTGGGATTTTCTGATACTCTTCCATCCAAGTATTAAAGAGGTTCCACTCTGCTCAGTTTCTGAGAACAGACAGGATTCTGCTGCCTGCTGAGACAATAAAAGTGCTTATTAAAAACAGAAATGGTTTGATTATGGTAACTGTTGTATATTCTTGCTGTTGAAAGTTGGAAGTCACCTCTGTATGTAATCTTTCAAAATTCTTTTTTCTTGTGTTTCACACTTTCTAGTTTCTTTTTCTTTTTTGTTTGTAATTTTTTGTTTTTCTGTAGTTTTTATCTTTGTTTCAAATATAATAAAAAACTTTACCAGTAAAAAAAAGCTATGCAAATACATACAGACTAAAATTCAGACCAAGAGAACTTGAATCAACAGTAGATTATTTGTAGAATTCTCTGCAAAGGCTTAAGGACTTAGAACCTGTTGCAATATTTTACCCTCTTTCCAAAGGTTTAAATGTGCTGAATTGGCAAGAAATCATCTAAATGAGACCTCACATTGTTCAATATCCTCTTGGGTGAAAATATCACAAGCGTAGCAAGTCTGGGAAAACAGATTGGATGAATAAAATCTGAAGTGACTTGGTCTGTTGGCAAATGTTACCAGGCATCTTTCGGTCAATTCGGTTTTCCCCGCCCCCCTGCCCTTCCCACTTTACACAAAACATTCTCAATGCTTCTGGCAGGTCCTTTTACTTGGACATGATTAATGGGCCAATCTCACACTAGGAACGGGTTTTCTCTACCTTGGAAACATCCCATTGCTTCTCTTTGTTGGACTGCACTCACTTTGTTCAGCATTATCCCAGAATGGCTAAAGGCCATCCCTTTTCAGAACAACAAAGGCAGTATGATAGAGCTGTCATTGTCCATGGTAACATGTTTGTCCTTTTCTGTTCCAAGATTCCCTCTAGTAATGCAACTTTTACAACTGTTGAAAAAATGGTGACCTTCCCTTTTATGCCAATGCAGGCCATCTTTTTTTTTTATCCACACATATGGGGGAAAAGCTTCCTTTTTTTTTTTTTTGGAAGGGCAGAGCTCCTCCAGACCTTAAGCATCTTGATTGCTCTTGAAATTGAGTCATCTGCATGAATGCTTTGCCCTTTTCTCTTGTGCCTGCAGGCTGGGATCCTATTTCTGTATGTGCACTTCTGGCCAAAGTAAATCTATTCTGTTAAAGGAAAGGAGAGCAAGAAGGGGTGGGAATTTAGCAGAGATGGGGGGAAAGATTGCACTCTTTTGCCTGGAAGGAGGAACGGAATCAGAGAACAAGTGCTGAAGATGGGAAGATGACCTTTGGGGTTTCCCTCTGGTGGTTGCAAAGCTGGGGTTGTTTGTATCGTGCTTCTAAGCTGAAATTGGAATGTAACTAAGTTGATAGCTAAAAATGCTCACCTTGAGGACTGTGGGTTGCTCTTCCCATATGTGATCAGGTGTGTCCACATATGTGTAAAAAGGCAAGATGGCAACCACAACCATGCAATCAATGTTGTGGGGCTTTGATTGCATCAAAGCCTACCATCTTGAATTTACCCCCCACCCCACCCCACCCCTGAAAAGGATTAGGATTTTCTAGTTAAAGCTTCCCTCCATCCCTCCACCCACCCACCCAATGCATCCTGTAGCCATAAACATTTTCAACCAACAAAATAGCCTCCTGCATTTTCCCACAGGAACGAACAACCTGCCAACACAGATCTGCAGCCTCTTGCATCCATATTCAGCCACCTTCAAAATTCAGCAGGGCAGTTTGCTGCCCCAAGATGGCAGTGAAGTTTGGTTTGTCTGTCCTGTTTGGTTTCAGCCACACTTACATCCCTTCCTGCCCACCCACCCACATTTTTTTTTCTATCTAGCCGTACTATTTTCTATCCACTTACTTATTTGATGTACTGTATGGAATATGTTGCTTTTGACATCGAAAACGTTGTCCCCCTTGTTCTGCAAAGAAGGACCAGATCTGAATGACTGAGCACTTGGTATGTATTCAGGAACGGTGAGGTTCAAGTTACCATCTGTTGGTGGTAGGGCTGCTTCTTAGAGGAAGGCCTTCCCCACAAATAAGAAGACCAAGGTAAGGCTGCTTCATTTATCCGTCCAGCATAGTTGCTGAAGGCTTCTTTTAAATATGCAGAAATCTTTGCCAGGTTGGATAAAAGTGAACAGGATTGCATTTTAAAAAAATGCGGTGAACAATGTATGGCTTCTACCTACCTTTCACCTAAAGAATACTCACAGCAGCACTAAATCCTTTGCAGAGCATCTCCTCTTTTCTCATTTCATGCAATGAGCAGGTGAAGAAGTAGCATTGTGTGGTCACACGGCCATTCCGGGGCACCTGCGGGGATGAGAATTTCTCTCACCTGTATGAACCTGGCACTGCTAATAGTACCTTAGGCTTTTAAAATGAATTTAGAAGAGACTTGGTTAATTGAACATTATAGAAAGTAAGTGCAGCATTATCTGAATTGTTCTTCGGAAGGAAAGCATGCTGAACAGATTGATTCATTTTGGTACCCTGCTTGCCATGGATCTGCAGAATTAGAGTAGAATTGTCCTTATCCTTTTCTGTTCCAAGATTCCCTCTAGTAATGCAACTTTTACATATTTTCATCTCTATGCCTATCCGAAATCCCTGAATAAAATGGATTACACCAGGAATAGGCAATTTGGTATCCTCCAGATATTTTTAAGAACAGTTCCCAGAATCTTTTGCCGTTGGCCATTCTGTCTGAGGCTGATGGGAATTATAATTGAAAATATCTGGAGAGTACAGAAATTGTCTACTCTTATCCTACTGTCTGATTCATAAAGCCACTTCCCCATATTTTTACATACATCAGCCCCCAATCCTTACTCCCAAAGCCCCCAGTACATTTACTCAGAAGTTAATCCCAAATGAATTGAATCCACTGCAGATGTCTTACATACAGGCTGATAAATAGACTTCACTCTAAAAGTCAGTATGCTTTTATCAAGAGCTCAGAAAACTTGCAATTTTATTATCATTTCACCTTGACACTGGAGCAGGGTGAAACATTTCTCCTCGCTGCAAATTGGCAGAGATAAATGGGAGAGATTTCTTTGTGATTACATAATGTGAATTCCACTAAAAGATGAGTGTTAGGCATCCGCGCGTTTTGCAGTTTCTAGTCAGGCAGGGTATAAAAAATGATGCTAAGTGCCTCGAGGCCCAGTCGCAGTTCATGCAAACAAAACCATAAAGGTATTTGCAAGAAATGACATTTCATTTCCTGAGCACATTTTGCTATACAGTAAATTCCACACTGGGTGTCTGAGCATCACACCCTTGAAACAAAGGGTGCCGTGTGCAGAAGTAAGTGTCAGGGTAGGAACATTCTTCTATTCCCTTTGTCAATCTGATCTCATGCACTTTCCTTTCTTCACCCATAGTGACTCCTCCTGTCTGTCCTTAACCTCTTCATAGTCTTTCACTGAGTTTCAAAAAGTTAGTTTATTATCTGTGGACTCCTTTTGCTCTTCATGAATGTACTTCTTCTCTTTGTTCCTTCTTTTTTCCCCCTGCTTTTGCAAAGGTTTGCTCTCTCCTACATTTCAATCACTGGGGTTCCACAATACATTCAGTCCTAACTGATTATGTTGCATTTGGTTGGGTTCACTCAGCACTGACAACCAGAAACCATGATTAACAAGCCATACACGCTAAACTGAAGCCCAGGGAACGAAGGGGGTTAGGGTACTGTCTGAACCAGCCTGTGGCAGATAAAGGAGACACTGGTAACATTCCTTTGGCTCATCCTGAGGGTTATCTCTGATCCCTCAGCCATTATTATTTGTATGCAAAGTATATTGCATTCATAGGTGCTGTAGTTGCTTTATCTTTCACAGTTGAAAAAGTCAAGGAAAGCATTCTTCTAAGAAATACACGAAGAGAATACTTGTTCTAAAATTATAGACCAGGAGTGGAAACCTTCAGTCTGAGTTTCTTCCTGGGGATTTCTGAATCATCCCCGCCACACATCCCTGTATTGGTTGTAGATATTATTTATTCTATCTTGCTGGAGGGAATCTTACACAAGCTGAAGAAGGAAAATACTGTATCTGGATGCAAATGTTCTTTTTTTTGTTCTTGCATACCATAAAGCGGAAGGAGTCTGAGCCATAACTTTGCCCACATTTGGATCTGACCTCAGATCCGTGATGGATTTCACACAGGGTGAGGCAGTCCTCAACAGGAAAGAAGTCCACCATTCAAAATAAACCTTATTCCCTAATGCAAACTCTTTTGGAAGCTGGCTCAATTGAAACACCGCTGCCAGAGGCTGGCCAGCTGTCCCAGAGGCCCCATGTTCCTGGTCCTTCATTACTTCCCCAGATCGAAAATGTAGATTGTCACATTATTTCCTGGACATCAGTTTTTCCCCTTTTCCTTTCTCCTCTCTTCTTCTTCTCTCTCCCTTTTCTTCTCCATATAGCACGTGAGATACGTTGCTCTTCTAGAGGCCTGAGTTATTCTCCTGCCGAGGGCTTTTGGAATCCGATCAAGAGTTGGGTTTGGCCTTTGGGCTACCAGCTGACCACCTCCTTATGAAAGCCAAAGCAGACCCCAAACAGCAGTATAGAAGAAAACACTGAAGGCTGGCAAAAATGAAGTAGACAACAATACCAATGTGGAAAATTAGGAAGATGGTTTCGGGCAGGAACTCTGGGAGGTGGATCCAACAAAAGAAGGAGAAAGGGAGAAAGGACAGGAGCTTTGGATGGTGAAGAAGGGAAGAACATGGACAGGAAAGTAAGAGTGGAGGGCAGGGACAGACTGCTTTGAGAGGACCATCATGTTCAAGGAAACAGGGAAGCAGAGTTAGAGAAGGGGGTCTTGATTCTGATGTATCAAACACTGAAAGATAGGGAATATTTCACAGTGGCCGCACCGTCTTCTACCCAATCTCACCTCTATCAGAGGCTTGGTCTCTTGCAACATGGAAGATTTCTAAAGGGCAGACCATGAAGGCAATCTGTGTGGGGATAAATTGGAGTTTGCTCCATGCAAGCGTTAGACAGCTACAGGAAACCATGAAACCCAAGGTGTCCTTTTTTTCCCTAACAGAAATTCTGCACCTTGGCTGCCAAAACATATTTGACATTTATATTTAAAAATGCATCTCATGTAACAGTTATGTTCCATTTAAACACCCATATCCTCCCCCATTTTTGTTTTAAATAGCTCCCTTTTTGCTTTCATTTCCTCAGCTCTCAAGAGCCAAATTTACCTAGAAGTGAGAAGGACATGGGGTGTGATTTTATTCTTCCCTTTCCCTCCCCTTCCTGCTGTTATTGTTAGTAAAGCATTAATGGAACAGATGTTATGGCCTCCATTTTATGGGATCAAGCATCCTTCGTGAAATGAAATCAACTACAGAAATGGTCTGCTAGTTCCAAAGGAAAATTGGTGACTTTCAAGAGAATATATCAAAACCAGATATTTGATTTCTGGTTCACCCTGACCTATTCAGCAGGTACAGTATAATGTTGCATTAGGTGTTTGCAAGCTACACATGTACACTCAGACATATGGCTAGTTTCTGCCCAAAGGACTATTTTCTCAGTGTAGAACAGCCACCCCCAGCTTCCTTATTTTGTTGTATTAAAACTTTCTGAATTCTCAGCTAGCAGGGCCTTTGGACCTCGTAGACAAACATATTTGGAGGGCACCAGATTGGAGAACGCTAATATAAGTCTTGCTGTGCACCCATATGATAGAAATCTCAGGGGTTGAGAAGGAGAAGAAATGACGCTGGTGGAAACATTCAAAATCTGCCTTGCAGTTTCTCCAAAGTTTTCCTCCTTGGAAAAAGAAGCTTTTCTTTTTTTGTCTTTCTTGGAGGCCTTGAGAATTTCTTTCTTGGTGGTGTTTTTGAGCTTATTTTACTGCTGGAAGGACTTCTTTGGGATTTTTTAGGGGAATGCAAGGAGAAGAAAGGTCAACATGTGGATGACAATGTCATCACGCAAATGCTGTGGCTTAGATACTTGCATTAGTTGTCAGGTTGAAGGTATGTCATGCCAGCTTTTGGGTGATGATGTCATACATGAGTCATCATTTTTTAGTTATCCTGATTTGTCACAGAGGCTGTTGAGCTGCTGATCTTTTCCCCTAAGACATCTCCATCCATCCATTCTTCCCCGGGACCATGTGGAATTCTTTGTGTTTCTAAATATTTTTACATGGTTGCTGTTGCTAGGAAAGAGCTTTCATTTTCTTCCTAGAGGTGAAGAAGATGTGAAACAGAGAAGAAAGGATCCGTCAGCTGCTTTTGAAATAAAAAGCAAAGTAGCAACAAAGATTACTAAAACAAAACAAAACATAGTCATATACATTTTCTGCAGAGGCTTCTGGACACAGAATTGTATACCTCCTATCTTTCATTTCCTTATAAGAACCAATTAGTTTTAATTCTTTTACTTAATTTACACACATCTTGGCCTTCATCCCCCATCCTGACATTTTAAAGGCAGCTCACAGTTTCCAAAAGAAAATAATGATGCAACTATAGCTATGAAAAGAGCAAAGAAAATAAGGATTGCTTAATGCAACCTTAAGCAAAGTAGCTTGTTTAATCAAAAGGAGACTTGTCTTTGTCATGCCAACGGTCTCACATTATGACAAGAGAGCTTATGAAGGTTTTGTTTCATGCTGCACCTATTAATCATTAGCTGCTAATCTTTTTTGTTTTTTTGGTGCCTTCAAGTCAGTCTTGACTCCTGGTGACTGCCTGGACAAGTCTCTGCTGGTTTTCTTGGCAAGATTTTGGAAGTGGTTTGCCATTGCTTGCTTCCTAGGGCTGAGAGAGAATGACTGGCCCAAGGTCACCCAGTTGGCTTCATGCCTGAAGTGAGACTAGAATTCACAGTCTCCTGGTTTCTAGCCTGGTGCCTTAACCAGTACACCAAACTGGCTCTTGCTAATCTTATATACAAGTAAGAAAATGTGGAATGTCTACTTCTTGAATCAAGGATGTCTGCAGGATGGTCCAAAAAGTCAAGATGGAAATCACAACCATGCAATCAAAGCCATATATTGTGAAACATGTAAAACAGGGGTGTGCTTAGATTGGCTGCCATCTTGAGTTTTTTGATCCCCTCCCACCTCTGTGTCTCCCATGAAACCTTAGAACAGAGCTTTCCAAACTGTGTGTCGGGACATGTTAGTGTGTTGGCTGCAGTGTCTGGGTGTGTCGCGGCTGCTGCTGCCTCCGAGCCCTGCCAGGATTCCGCACAGGTCCTAGTGCCTGCCTTGTGCCTTGCTGTCTCCAAACCTGCCCTGCCAGGATTCCACACAGGTCCTAGTGCCTGCCTTGTGCCTTGCTGCCTCCAAACCTGCTGTGATTCCACGCAGGTCCTAGTGCCTGCCTTGTGCCCTGCTGTAAGAGTGTGTCATGAAATGATGCATGTCTAAAAAGTGTGTCACCAACATGAAAAGTTTGGAAAGCTCTGCCTTAGAACATGTCTCCCTGAGTTATAGGTTTTACAAGGAATTGCTCTCCCAACTAATTAAATCCTTAGTAAGTATCCTGAAATCACTTATGCAATAGCTAAATTCTGTGCCCAAACCATAAGGCTTCACTATGTTCCAACCCAACAGCAAAAGTAGGTGATTTACTTAATTAATGAGATTTTATTGTATTTTAAAATTGTATTTGGTTGGTTGTTGTGGGTTTTCCGGGCTGTATTTGGTTGATTTAACTTTTATGATCTGGTCTTGGACTATAATAATAAAAGTTTGTTTGTTTGATCCATTCCCTTCCTGAAGACCGCCCAGAGTCTACCACGGTAGAGATGGGCGGGGATAAATCCGATAGATAGATAGATAGATAGATAGATAGATAGATAGATAGATAGATAGATAGATAAAACACCCCTGCCTCAAATTGGTAAATCTGAAGGAAGGTTTTTTGGATCAGAGCCATGTAAAAAGTACAAGGTGCACATGGCTACAATCAAAAACTTTTGTTCCAGTGTTGACTTGCCACTTATGGTCAACAGAAAGAAAAATTCTCAGGACTACTAAGATAAGCTCTTCAGCTACCTGTAGCTATGTGGACCAGTAGATTCTCCTAACTGAGTCATGCAGCAGTAGGCAACCCATGAGTTTCATGAAGTTCTTAAAACTGTGGCTCTCCAACCCAGCTGAAACGATATCTAATTTTACAGAAATCTACCCAGAAATTGAGATGTTCAATAATTTTTAGCTGTCTACAGCAGGTAGCAGTATCTAGCCAACCTTGGCTAGAAAGATAAGCAGTCTAGACCTGGTTGATATACGGATGGGATACCACTTGAGAATCCTAGGCTTGTTGGCTAGATTGGGAACTTGAAAAAACATCCTGGAAGATGGGAATGACAAACCACTTCCCAAGTGTTGCCAGAGAAACCTTCACAGATATGTCCATGAAGTCACCAGGAGTGGAACTTGACTCAAAGGAAGCTTTACATAATTTTGGGTGGTAAACAATAGAAAAACATTTAGAAACCATAGAATAGGCTTCAACACTTAATCTCCTCCCACCCCCAACCTACCAGAAACCCTATGCCCACCCACCTGTTTTACATTGTTGCATCATCATTATACCTTCAGTGGCCTATTCTCTAGCCCTGGGTCACAACACTATATGTGCATCTTGCTTCTACAGAAAGCTGAAGATGAAGTCATTGCAAACATTGGCTGATTGCTCTGACATCTATGTGTCTATTCCAAAGGAGCAGAGCATCATCTTGGCATCCCACTTGCCAGCCTCAACCACGGGGAGAAAATAAATGAAGCTGGTGAAATTAGAAAGATGCAGTCTGCTCTCTAACAATTCATCTCTCTCTCCCCTCACCCCAAGACTGCATTATTTTTGTTGGGGTCCCTATCAATATTAACACCCACTTACCACATCTCCAAGTTAATGGGGCCTGGGAATGTTGCACCTGGCAAGGAAATGATACAGTAGGGCAGCCATTTCTCATGGCATGTATTGATTGATTGATTTTCTATGCTGCTAAAATTAAAATAAATTCCTCTCAGCAGCTTACATAGAACAAGTACTGTACAAATTAAACCATCCAGGGTAAGAATAAAACAACTACTAAAACAATAGAAAACCATACAATATAAGCTACATATAAGATAAATAAGAATAGAGATGGCAACATTCACGTCAGGAGAAAGCTCTCCAAAACAGTTCAGTCTTCAAGAGTTTCTTAAAGACCAACGAAGAGGGAGCCAGTCTAATTTCCATGGGGAGGGGAAGCTGTTCCACAATGTTGGTGCTGCTACAGAAAAATCCTTCCCCTTCCCCTTCCCCTTCCCCTTCCCGAGGGTTTTAACCAATAAAAAATCGTGTCGTTTCCTAAAAATCGTGTCGTTTCCTTCCCCTTCCCCTTCCCCTTCCCCTTCCCCTTCCCCTTCCCCTTCCCCTTCCCTTCTCTGGACATTTGGCTGTCTGTCCAATGAGCATCCCTTTGAGAAGCTAAATGATTGGTTGATTATGTGCCATCAAGTTGCTGTTGACTCTTAGCGACCACATAGATAGATGAATAAATAAAATAGGTATATATAAATAAAGCTCCCCCTATCCTACCCTAGCCTAACTCAACATTGCTTTTAGTACTGAAGCCTGATAGAATACAGATCCCATAATGGTTACAGGCAGTGTTCTGTGCTTTTGTATTGCAACTGCTTCTCCAGGTTCTTCCTGACAAAAGCCCTCTCACTTCCCTAGGCTTTAAGTAGAAGTTTTCTTTCAGTCATACCACTTTGTTTGTTTGTTTTGCTTCCCCTTTAATCTCTGCATTGCTCTTAAATGTACAGGCACTTTCCTCAGAATTAGAATGATCAAGAATATTCTTTGGTATCCATTGGCTGATTTGCCAATGGATTTGCTGTGATTCAGGGAACAGCTGTCAGGGCCCCTAAGCTTCCGTTCCAGCAATAGCAGAGGGACATAACTTGAGATCCAAGGCTACCTTGCCTCTAAACCTTAGGTGTGGTCCTCAGGATTTTGGAGTTGGAATATAACAAAAATAGCTCAACACATATAAACGTAGTTTTCAACAACACAGGCTCTGTTCCCACATCATGCTTAACTGGGTCAGTGAAGCTTAAGGGTTTAAATTTAGTCCCTAACACCAACAAAGGCTAAATTGATCCAGTCAATGAAGCTGAAGGGTTTAAATTTAGTCCCAAACAGATTGACACTTTGTCAGCCATGCCTAGGAACACCAAAATACAGTCATACAATCACTTCCCCATTGTAGGAGGAGAGTCGTAATAGCCTATGGTGGCAAAAGATAATAAGTCTGGTAGCACCTTTTCCCACTAACGAATAGTATTAAAATAGGCATTCCTGAAATCTGGTGAGCAAAATTCATAAGTAGAATGAATGCCGGGATTGTTCATAAGAAAGAAACTAGACAAATGGAGGAAGAGGAATAGCATTACCATATATGTGAAAGAACGCACATATACACTGAGATCCAATAATCTGAGATGGGAGTCCAGTTGAGAGCAATTAGGTAAGAATGCATGGAGAGGGAAACAAAACAACAAAGGATTTATTGTGGAGGTGTGCTACAGACTACCAACCCAGGCAGAAGGTCTGGATAATGTCTTCCTGGGTCATTGGGGGGAGACACCAAAATAATAATTAGGGGCATTGAATACCCAGAACATCTGATGGAAAACCAACTCAACCAAGAATGCAAGGACCCCAAAGTTTCCCAGTGGCCTTGCTGACTGTTTCATTTTGAAGCTGAAGACGAGACGAGGGGATTGTCTCTCTTAGATATGATCCTACCCACTAAGGAAGAGCTGGTTGAAAAGGTAAAAGCATGGAGAACCTTGAGAGGAAATGGTCACTTCATCTTGGGATTCAAGATACCACAGAAAAAGAACTTAATCTCTGAGGGACTGTCTCATCCATGCTACGGACACCGTCAATAAAAGAATTTCATCTAGCGGGGTCCAGGAGGCATGCCTTCTCTGCGATAGCACCCGCCCTGTGGAATATCTTGCCCCCAGAGGTGAGGCGGGCGCCCTCGCTCCTGTCCTTCCGGAGGTCTTTAAAGACCTGGTTCTGCTGCCTTGCTTGGGACGAAGGAAGCAATAGTTCCTCCTGGGGGTGGTTAGCTTAGTAATATCCTCCTTTTAAGATCTCACCATCCTCTGGATTTTTTCTATTTATTATTATATTGTATTTTAAGATTTATCAGTTTTTAATTTTAATATTTTATTGTAAACCGCCCAGAGTCTACTGCTGTGGAGATGGGCGGTGATAAATTTGACTAATAAAATAAAATAAAATAAAATAAAATAAAATAAAATAAAATAAAATAAAATAAAATAAAATAAATAATAAAATAAAATAAAATAAAATAAAATAAAATAAAATAAAATAAAATAAAATAAAATAAAATAAAATAAATAAAATAAAATAAAATAAAATAAAATAAAATAAAATAAAATAAAATAAAATAAAATAAAATTACTTAGGTATGCATTTCTTCAATGTATAACCTGCTTTTCCTTAAGAGCTCTCCCTACATAGCCCTCCTTCCTCCTTACAACAATAACCCTATGAAGTAGGTTGGACTAAGAGAGAGAGAGAGACTGGCCCAAAGTCACCCAGGGAACTTCTCTGGCTTTTGTGGATTTGAGTTTGGCTGTCCCTGTGCCACTCCAGCTGCTCAGTTGTACATGCACAAGAGATTTCAGGACAGTCAATTTCAACCAGCTTAGAGAAGTATTAAGTGGGATCCCATGGACAGAAATCCTCCAGTCACAGGGAACACAGGAGGTTGGGAACTTCTCCAAAATAAGATAAGGAAAGTAAAATTGTATATCATTCCAATTAGAAAAAGTGGGGAGCAGCTTAGGAAACAGTTGTGGGTGCAAAGGGTGCTTTGGACTGAGCTAAAAGTTAAGAGGAACATGTATAAGAAATGGAAGATGGATATAATCATGAAGAAGGCATCTCAGCAAGTCATATGTGCAGAATGAAAATCAGAAAGGTTAAGGCACAAAGGAATTTAGGCTTGCAAGGGAAGCTATAGGCAATAAAGAAGAATTGGTCAGGAAAGTTGATTGGGATATTCATGTTGCTGGATCATGGCCAAAGAATCCCCCTTTATTCTGTCCTTAACCAGAATCTACCTCCTTTGCCATGTCCAGTTTTGGGCACTACAAATAAGATGGAATTAGACAAGGTGGAATAGATTCAGAGAAGGGCAATGAAAATGGTCGACGTGCTGAAAAGTAAGTCCTGTGTGGAGAGATTAAGGGAAATTGGGACTGTTTAGGTTGAGAAGATATAAAAGCCCTTTTTGTGTATCTGAAGAGGTTTTGCACAGATGGAAACCATAACTTGTTCTCTGTCATCCCAGAGATTAAGTTACAGAAAGGCAGATTCCAGTTGGATGTTTGCAAAACCCCTCCACCCTCCTAACAGCAAGAGTTGCACAATAGTGGAACCAGTGACCAAGAGGAGGTCATGAACTGCTTTTCCTTGGGTCTGTTTAAGCAGAGTTTGGACAGCCATCTGCTCAGGATGCTTTCATGTATGTGGATTTTTACACCTGAGGGCCTAAATGGATCCCTGTGTGCTCAGCTGCTCTTTGAGATCTTTGTCTGTTTAGCATAGACATCTGAAACAGGTTTGGAGGCATGTTTCATTGGATGCAACTAGAGCTTTGTAAGCACATTCTTGGTAGGTGCATTCATGCGGAATGCCTGAATGGGACTGAAGTTGGAGCAAACCCACTTTACAGGCAGGCAAACAACACAAGCTGCTTATTGCAAGGAGCATCCTAGGCAGGTACAGAAAGAGAATGCAAAAGGTGGTCTCTCGCTCCGGAGCATAGTAATACATTATGCCTTTTAAGTTCATGCTGGTCATCTTACTCCACCAACATAGCAGGTTTCCTGGAAGGTTTCCTGAGACAATGCATGTAAAAATAGATTTTTTTCCCCAGTGTTTAGTGTTTTTAGTATAAATTTCTACTATGATGTGGAAAGATAGCAGCTCCACTCCCTTACCATGGAAGGACAATATGAATTTTCACAAAGTAACACAAGGTAAATACGGTTTGTGTTGACATAGCATGCCGAGCCAGGTCTGGTAAAGACTTAGAAGGTGCATTCACACTACACTCTACGTTTAATTAGTGTTGGGGTTTGTATATACCCAGGAATTTACAGTTAGATAAATTATACTGGAGAGGCTTGATATCTAGGTGAGAGGGGAATTATTCTGCAAGTCACCCAATTAGCAGCCATTGTTATAGGGATGATGTGGCAGTGTATGACTCATACTACAGGTGCTATCATTTAGTTGGGTGTGGCAGATGATGAGAGTGACCTATAATGTGATTGGTCAGTTTATGAATATAAGCAGGGGGGTCTGGTAGTCTTTCTTCTCGTTGCTGTTGAAACTTCTCATCGCTGTCTTTCATCGCTGTATCATTTTGTTACTGCTGTTGGATGTATTTGGACTACGTATGTATATATAGTAAATAGGATATTTTATCTAATCTCTGCTTTAGTATCTATTTACTGCATAGAACGTGAATCACTGGTGTCTTGGAAAATAGAGCAGGCCGCTCCACCGCGTGCACTCTGACAATTAGTATTAACTTTGGTTAAGTTGGCTGTGGCTTAGCAAGTTCTGCCAACTCAGCTTGTTTAGTTAACTTATCATTCAGTTTATTTTGTGAATTCATTAACCAGGTTAAGTGTGTGATGATTTTAGAGACAATTATATAGACAATACAAAATGCGCAACACACCATTAGAAATTTTGATAGAAACTAGAAAATAAATTCATTTATCTAAACTGGGTTTTTGCTTTTTTTTAAACTAAGGCATGAACTGAAAATAATACTTCAAAATTTGCCTTTCTTGAAAATGGGCAGTTAGGGGAAACTTTGCAGGAAAAGGCATATATTTGTAAACATACTTTTAAAATTACATTTGATTTAAGGACAGCGGTTTGCAAAACCTGAATGTTAAGCAATGTTGCAAATAAAATCTGAATAATTTGACAAATGTCCATAGAAGTATAGATAGGCTTTAGTGAGTTTTTAAAATTAACACCACCACCACCTTGTACACCAGTTTTTCCAGTCTGGTCATTCTTCATCTATTCCCAGGATCCTCAGGCAATTTGGCCAATGCTGAAAATTTGCCAGATCTTTGGAGGGTTCAGTGGTTGGGGAAAGCTGTGGGACACAGGAGTGTCTACACCGTATGGTAAAAAAGTCACGAGGTCACCCATAACAATGTGATCATGTGATACACATTAAAATGCCCAGGGTGCTAATATGCTCAGGGTGTTCCCTTGTGTGATGACAAATAAACTCTGTGTGCTTGTCTGCCTTCAGGACTTTAAAGATCTACAAAAACAGTTGGTAAGTGCTCCCAGGAATGCAATGAGGCAGGACTTTCCAAATTGCAGAAGCGCTGTGCTGTAGATATGCTCAACTAAATAAGCTCACATAATTCTGTTGAGCATCATGTCCAAAGAGTTGGAAAGCAGCTAGGGAGGGAAAGAGGTTGTGCATCTTCAGTTCCCCACATTGCTGTAATTATGTGCAGGCATATGCTTCCATCAGATTGTTATGCATCATTTTTTATGTTCAAGGGTGTTCACAGGAGGGAGTAAAAAAAATAAGTCAAGATGGCAGCTGCTGCTGTGCAATCCAAAACCCACCTCTTTTTTACCTGCATATATGCATCCTTTGTCCCTTGTGAACACCCCTCCTTCTTTCTCTGGTAAACTGCTGGTCCAATTGCCTCAAGGTGGGCTGGGATTATACCATATGTAACTGGAAGTTTATGCAAACTGGGCAAAGTAAAAAAGCTTTCACATTAAGCCCAACAGTCAAGAAATGCTACAGAGAATTGTGTGGAGCAGTGTTATCTCTTAGCTGAACCCACCCACCCCCTAACTACAATAAAGGGAATAATTACGGTCTCAGAGGTATTGCAAATGTTGCAGCTGGAAAGGTGATGGGAAATGTCATTGTGTTCAGGGTGAATTCATGTAGCCAAGGTTGGGAGAGACCCAACAGCAGCATCACGTGACCCAAATGTCACTCGTTATGTGCATTCCGGAGGTACATTCTTATACTCTACCAAAATCTAATTTGCAGTTTCTCAGAGCTTTTCTTCTCCTGCAAAAGAAGTCTGTTGATTTCAGAAGCTTCTCTGCTGCTTCAACCATTATGAGTCTAAGCTGCTCACCAGCAGCAATATATAAGGCAAATATCAACGTAGGCATAAAAAGCCCAACCTTCATCATTAAACATCAACATACAGTGTCCTTCTGGGAAGCAGTAAATTGGAGCCCCAGAAAATAAATAAATGATTGATTGATTGATTATGTGCTATCAAGCTGGTGTCAACTCTTAGTGGTTACGTAGATGATTTTATCCAGGACAATCTTTCCCCAACCTGGTCCTTCAGGTCTTTCAATGGTGCACCATCACTGCTGTAATTGAGTCCATCCATCTTGCTGCTGGTCATCCTTTTCTTCTCTTTCAGTCCACCTTTCCCAGCACTATAGACTTCTCCAGAGAGATACATAATGTGTCCAAGATACGATAATTTGAGCCCGGGGATTTGTGCCTTGAGTGAGAATTCTGGGTTGATTTGTTTGATGATCCATTTGTTTCTTTTCTTAGCTATCCACAGTATTCTCAGGAGTCGTCTTTAACACCAGAGTTCAAAAGCCTCAATACTCTGTCTATTCTGCTTCTTCAAAGTCCAAAATAAATAATAGTTCAACCATAATAATCCCTATATCCTTTGCTCATTGCCAATCACATAGCACTGTACATCATCAAAGTTGTATCTGAGGTACCTCTTCCTGCTCATATCCCAGTCCTTGAATGAAACAGACAGGTTTTCACCAATTTTATAAATTTTAGGAGTGAAGGGGTAGATCTCCTATCTGGTGGGAAAAACATAGGTAGATACTATTTAGAGTAAGCAGTCTAACAGTTAACCAAGCCCCAAGCCATGTCGGACTTTAAAGGTGATGGCCAACATCTGGAATTGTACCTGGAAATGCCAATAGAGCTGCTGCAGTATTGATATTTGCTTATTTATTTATCAAATTTATATGGCCGCCCATCTCATAAGAAGTGACTCTGGGGGGCATACAGCCAAAAAGTATGAAACAATAAACATGTCAAACACGGTCATATTAAAAAGTTTTTTAAAAATTCTATCCTTTTGAAATCTTGCTCGCTGTCCATACCTCCCAGTCTGAGAAAGCATTGCGTGCCATGTTCAACCATGTCTACCTTGAGGTTTGGTGGAACTGTGAGACATCAAGAGGGCTGCAGCCTGCAGAACAGATGATCATACAAGGAAAGAAATGACATTCACACACATCCCTTGGCTGCTATGTAATGAAATAAATGCAAGACACCACATTCCATCCAGGAGAATTTCTTCAAAATTCTCTTCCCCTTTGGAATAAAATTTGAAAGCAGCTACCCTTCCATCAGACTGAATAAGAATTGTGTTTAAAAAATGGCAGATTTTTCCTGCATGGACTTAGTCAGTCCCATCATTTCTTCCTTCTCCTGATGCATTAAATATGGGAGTGCAATCAAAACAAGACCATAGACTAAGGATGATGGGAGATTTGAAACAAGGATAGAAAGAGGAATATGACAACTCTTGACAGTTCAAGGATTTGTACAGTATCAATGAATCTGGATGCCTGTTCTCCATTTCACTAATGAGCAATCCCATGTGGCTTCACTTGATGCGGGTGTCACACCAGGAGTGCTTTGACTGACACATGATCTGCTGGAAGGGAACAAAAGAATGCAGTATATTCATGTCTTAGCAGTTGGTGGTGGAATCTTGCCTTGCTGGGCCTTAAAGGCCAGTGAAGAATGATAGAAGATGCTTATAGCTGGAAATGCAAAGAAAGGGGTTGAGAAAATATACAGTGCTCAGCTATTCATGGGTAAGGTCAATGCATCCATGAGGAATGAGGAACTGGTTTGGCATTCAGATTGAGTCCATCTGAGAAATAGGAGATTTCAAATGATAACATGATTTTTTGCTGGAAGAGACTTGGCAAGGTTATGTAGAAATTCCCATGCATTTTTCTCTAGCATTTCTCAGGTTTGGAAGCTACTGTGATGACTGTGGATGGAGTTGACAACCTATAAATTTTAACAACTACAACAACAACAACAACAACAACAGAGACAATTAAAAGAGAATTTGCTTTAGAAATTCATTTCAAAGGAGAGGAGAATTTTCAAGAAATTCTCATGGGTGGGGTTTGATACTCTTTTATTTATTTCTTGCAATAACTGTGTGTCAGTATCCTGTCTTTCATATGTTTTTACCCAGTCCCAGTTCTGAGAGAATGTCCCATTTCCCTGTCAATTGGGCTTTTTCAGTAGTGTCTGCTAAGGGGGTGTTCTGCTCTTGAGAACTGGTTGGAGAATTTCTCCCTCCCATGCAGAAACTGAGAAAAGTCATTCACCCAATTTCTCTGTCCACACATTGGTTGGAGAATTTCGCAATGCTGTACAAATCTTGTGTATCATATATAAGACTTGCTGGCTTTAATTTCTAGGTGGACTGGGTAAAGTATGGAGGACCAAGCTAGCTATGGCTAGATGGCTAGATGTCTTGATGGCTGCATGCAACCTTCCAGGCAGTGTTCCATGAATCCCAGCTTCTGGAGCAACAGTGAAGGAGGACCACTGTTTCTTGTCCAGCTTATGAACTACTTGAATGGACCTTTCTGGCCACTGTGTGAGGCAGAACCCTGGACTAGATGGGCCATGGCCTGATTTAGTCTCAGAGCTCTTCTTAAACTTATATTGTTTGTATGAATAGACTGTAGGGATTGTGGTGTGAGTGTGGTATCTGTATACCTACTGACCCACCAGCTGGGACCATATGTGGTCCCCAAACTGAAAAGGTCATCTTCCCATTGATTTCTTGCTGCATGTGGCCCTACTGATCTCGGGGAAATAGACTTGCCCAATTCCTCTGCCTGCAAATTGGTGCAAATTGGCATGGACATGCCATTTGAAGCATGCAGTAGTGAAGTTATTTTCAGTCTTCCTTGCACTTTCCTATATGGGGATAACTCATATTTGAAAAGAGTGTGCATGGATGACAGGCTTGTGTGTTGCATTGGCTCACCTTTTCCCTCCCATGGTGAAGCAATTGGCTGTGTGAATTGGGCTGATGCATGTATAAGGAGAAATATGTACATTTATAAGGAGAAATATGTACTTCCTTGCAAGGGGAACTTCTGTCCCATCTGTCAGTCCAGCATAATAAAGGGATCAATTGTATCCATTACAGTCCCCAGAGAGGACAGACTTTATACATGCCCAGAAGACACTGCAGTAATGAACTCATCCATATTAAATCATGTTTAAGAGTCTAAAGTATGAGTTCAACAGAATATGAGTCAGCAGTGTGACATGGTTAAAAAAAGGAGACGTTTAGCTTAATCAATAGAAATATCATTTCCAAATCACAGGAAAGAACAATTCCACTTTTTTTTTTGCCTTGGTCAGATCCCACCTCCAATATTATGTCCAGTTCTGGGGATCACAATTAAGAAATCAGCTAAACAAGTTCAGAGATAGGCAAGGTAAATCATAAGGGGTCTAACCCTTATGAGGAGAGAGTGACAGGATGGATGGATGGATGGATGGATGGATGGACTGAGTGACATCAAGTTGCTGTTGACTCTTTTTATTACATGGATCTTTTGTTCAATGAAAACATTTTAAGAAAAAAAAACACACACGAACACACATGAAAGGAAAAACAAAAAAAAGTAAGGAATAGAATTGAATTGGTGCTAACTCTTAGCAACCACATGGATAGATCTATAGCTGTTGTAAGCAAATCCATCCACATTGCCACTAACTGTCATCATCTCTTCCTTCACATTGTCTAAGCTTTATGGACTTCTCAAGGAAACTGGATCTCCTGAGGGAGGATATGATGGCAGTCTTCAAGAACCTGCAAAGCTATTGGAAAGAAGGTGGTCAGAACCTGTTCTCCATGACTCCAGTCTAGAACCTTAAAATATTAAGTTACAAGAGGGCAGATTCTGGTGGAACATTAACCCAATCATCCTAATTCTATGGCATTTAAATTAAACAATGGAATAACAATTATTCAGAGAGGTGCTGGGCTCTCTTTCCCTGGATGTGTTCAGAGTAGAGGCCAGACAGCATCTACTGGAGATGCTTGTATTTTGGATTCCTATACTGAACAGGAGATTGGACTCGGATAGATTCCATGATTCTAAGTCACCAATCAATTTGTTAGCTTAGCTGTAAGTTTATTAGTGGCCTCTGGCAAAGGTTATAAGTCTGCATTGAGCTGCATGACTTTGGAATGTCTGTGGGAACATGCAGAATGGAATTTTCCTCCATACTCAGGAATTCCCTCCCTCTAGAAAAGTAGCACCTCAAGATTGTAAATTATTCTTTTTCCTGAAAATCCAGATCATTCAATCATGGGAACCCAGACAGGCATGCTGAAGTGTATTTCCCTGACAAGAGTAACTGCATCTACAATATTACTCCAACCTTTAATATTCATTCTAACTACGTTGCAGGATCACTGTGTGGGTAACATGTCGGGGGGAGCCAGATGCACTTTAATGAATCCCTTTGAGGAAAAATGTGATAGAAATACTGTATAAGAAATAAATGCCTTGCAGGGTTTTGGCAAAAGTTACTAAGATCATTTGGAGCTCTTTTAAGCCTTCAGATGTATTGCAGTCATGATAAATTTATCTTTATTTGCATCTTAATCAAGCAGATAAATAACACTCAACCTTATTGTTCATAAATGTGGACACACGAGCCATTTGCCTCCAGTTGTGCCAATGGGACATTCCATTTGGCAGCGTACTTCCTTGCAAGAGGAGTCAAGGGGCATAACTTTTGAACCAATGGCATTAATGTTGGATAATGTCTGAAAGATAAATAGTGAACAAGCAAAGCTATTATCCGACTCTGCGGATAATAAATCTCTCTTTCTGCAAGATGCACCAAATCTTGAGGGTATCACTTCCAACTTGCTATTTGTCAGCCCCATTAGCAAAAAATGGCTTCCCATTTCCAACCAATAATGAGAATAAAATGGATCAAGATTGATGAGCCAGGGAGCTGAGTAATCCATTATAGAGCTGGATGAGGAAAAAGACAATTTTTCTCTCTCATCCGACTAGCAAATCCAATGTATAATAACGATGTAATTGTTTTAAAGCTTGGTTGGCATGCATGGGATAGTAACAGAGGTTTGCCAATCTTCACTCCAGATGGGTACCAGTTGTTTTTCAAATACTGTAATTGCTCTATGTGGCATCAAAATGCCAATGCCCTGACAACTGATTTCTTGTGACCATGACCTCTCCCCTTTCCTCACATCCCTTGTTTGTGGGTCACTGTGATGTTTTCAAGAGCACTAAAAATGTATCTCCCCTTCTTCAAATCACATAGTTCTCACGGAAGATTCTGAGATTTTCTGTGAAGCTGTGACTTCCATAGAACAGGTGAGATGAAGGCCAAAAAAGGTGTTTAATTGTCCACATCTGGCATTTATTTATATATCACATTTATATCCCGCCCATCTCCCTCACAAGGAGGGACTCTGGGCAGTTCACAATAAAAAGTTTAAAATCAATAAAAAAACCATAAATAACACTAATAATCAGTAAAAATATGTTTAATTGTCCACATCTGGCATTTATTTATTTATTTATTTATTTAATCAATCACATTTATATCCTGCCCATCTCCCTCACAAGGAGGGACCCTGGGTGGTTCACAACAAAAAGTTTAAAATCAATAAAAAAACATAAATAACACCAATAATCAGTAAAAAATACCTAATTACATTCCGATCCAAGCAATGGTAGATCTTACTTATCTTATGCACTCTTGCACTGAATGGAAGAAGCATGAGAACTTGAAGACCACTGTGATGCAAGCCTAAGCAAGTAACTGTCTTGATTGGACTTTCCTAATGATTGGCTAAGTCCCAAAGATGAAGGAAGCTGCAGTGTCCCATTGTTTCTGCAACCTATATCCTTCAACACACAATATTTCATCTGGTTGGAATCTGGGCTGATCTGGGGGCTTCTGATACAGATGACTTAATAGGTTTCACATGGCTTGGCCACATTCATATGAGTAAGAAGGTGATGGTATGATCAGAAACTACTAATTTATTTATTTATTATTCGAATTTATGACCGCCCATCTCCACGACAGCGGACTCTGGGCTTTAAATTAACATTAAATAAACATTAATTTAATTAAATAAACATTAATAATTAAATAAACATTAAATAATACTGCAACTAACACTGTGCATCATGATGAGGAATGAGTTGGTTATTTTTATTAGAAATCCTGGTACATCTGGGGAACACACATAAACACACATACTATTTAGATCCCTGTATAAATTGATGTATTGGCTATAATACTATTTAAAAAATCTGCTAAACCATGAAATCACAGTTACAAAAACCTCATAAAAAATCCTTGGAAAGAGAATAATAATAATATTCATCTAACTCTAGAACCCATTGTGATGAGAATCTGGAAAACAATGGAGTAGGACAGCAAAGTTTCAGCAGCTAAGTGCTTGACAACATTTAATGTGGTCCAAAGCTGCCTTGATTTATCGGGTTAGATGTACATGGACACACAGACACACATACACTCAAAGGTATTTAAGAGTACATCTTACGAATATCTGGAGTGCTTCTTTTAAGATGATCTTTGCAACACTTAAATATTCAATATTTTCTGGCCTTAACATTATTCTCTCTCTCTCTCTCTGTGTGTGTGTGTGTATTCTAATCCAGATTGAAATTTATGCAAATGTAACTAATTCAGTAAATTAATTCCTTAGTGGATGATGATAAATAATTTCATCACTGGGAAGGAAGAAGGTGCTTTGGACGCTTCTTCAGAAACGCCTCTTCCCCTTCACCTATTCTGAACACACTGATCATGGTTGCTGTGTGCCAAGATTGATGTGGTTGGTGTTGCTGCTCCATTTTCCATCCAAGCAATATTCAAAGCAGATGTGAGATAGAAGAGCTGTGTCTTGATCTCTAGCATAGAGACAGAAAAAGAGCAAGTCAGAAAATCCAGTCACAGATCATTCAGGAGATCTTTAGTCAGCAGATCAAGTCTTTGTCTGTGTCTACTCTATGGAGTGTGTTCTGTAGGACAGGGGTCCCCAACCTGTGGGCCACGGCCCACTAGTGGGCCACGGCCTGTTAGGAACTGGGCCGCGGGGCTCCCGCCCTTCCGCACGATTGTCTCCCGCCCGCAAACCCCACCCCTGTGCTTGTGATTGGCTCCCGCCCGCAAACCCCACCCCATGTCTGCAGAAATCCCAGAAACCCTGCCCACGGTCTGTGGAAATCCCAGAAACCCCGCCCCCCCGGTCCACAGAAAAATCATCTTTTGAAACCGGTCCCTGGCGTCAAAAAGGTTGGGGACCCCTGCGTAGGACATCATGACCAAGTTCAGCCATTAGCTGAGAGGATTTTCTTGCTGTCAGGCAGGTTTCTATTTCTCCTCTCTTGGGACCCTTGTTCTAATCCAAGTGTCCTTACCCATCAGCTTGACTGCTTTTACATTTAAAGTTGGTAGGAGTGGAAGCCCTAGTTGTAGATCTTTCATCATCACATCCCTTTGTACCCTAAGCCAGGTTTTTGAGAGGCAGACTGGCAGATAATCTGATGGACCACAGATGTGCTTGTCTGGGATGTATGTGTCAGAATTGTCTTCCATCATGCTTCCCAGCCTGTTGGAGATGATTGGAACTGTAGTCTAAGTCACCTGGAGGGCATTAAGTTGCAGGAAAAAATGGGTTTATAGTTCCCATTTTAGCTCTAACTCAGTGGGAAGTGCTATTCCTTCTTGGACAAATTCTTCTGCATTCAAAGCCCAATTTGCAGCCTTGCTGTTTTCCTGGCAAAGTGGCTGTTCCAGCTGTTGAGGAAACCATCCTGGAGCTCTTGCCTTGGGAGGTCCTGAGATAATGGCCTTGGTTGTTTGATGCCTATAATGGGAGACTCGTTCTAGTTCAAACACAATCATGGAACAGGCTCATTCCAGACCTGAGACCTTTTTTGATGTGATCAGCAAATCAGTTCCAGTTGCTCTAAACATGCGCCAAATCTTCCTGTCAACAAGGCAATCCAGCTGGTTTCCCACAATGCTCCAAGTCTCAACAAGGAGGAAACAGCTGCCTGCTAAGATAGCGAGCGATGCTCACCAGGTGGGTTCAGCAGAGAAGGAAGGATGTCAGTCTTCCATCTCCATCCAGTCCCCTGGATGCCAATCCCATGGGGCTATTTAAGGTTTATTGCTTCATTATGACAGTTTTGGCTGAAGTTCTCAAATAGGAAAAAAAAAAAAGGCAGACAAATGGCTCTCTTGGAGAAACATCTGCTATCAATATATATCTATAGATAACTCCCATCTTGTGGAATAGTCTTCCCACAGGACATGCAACTTGCCCTCACCTTGCTGGTTTCTCCAGAAGCTGGTCAAAAGGAAGCTCTTCTGGAGAGCTTTTAATGAATTTTTTAAGTGCCATCAAATTGTTAATTGTCATTGAGGCACTGTTTTAATTTGAAATTAACAATAATGTCTTGATGGCTATGCTAGTTTAGCTTTTATTGCTGATGTTTTTGTTTGTGTAAAGTGCTGAGACTTTTGGGATATATATATATACATATATATATGTGTATGTATGTATGTATATATATAAATATATATATATATATATATATATATATATATATATATATATTGTTGTTCAGTCATTTAGTCGTGTCCGACTCTTCGTGACCTCATGGACCATAGCACGCCAGGCCTTCCTGTCCTCCGCTGTCTCCCGGAGTTTACTCAAATTCATGTTCGTTACATCGGTGATGCTATCTAACCATCTCATCCTCTGCCGTCCCCTTCTCCTTTTGCCTTCAGTCTTTCCCAGCATCAGGGTCTTTTCCAGTGAGTCCTCTCTTCGCATTAGGTGGCTGAAGTATTTGGCTATATATATATATATATATATATATATATATATATATAGAGAGAGAGAGAGAGAGAGAGAGAGAGAGAGAATACACACACACACACACACACACACACACATGCCAGCTCACCTTCCTTCAGGTTATAGCCCTATAATTTCTTACAAATAAATTAAATCAACAAACTAGCCAGAAAATGCAATGTCTGTTTCTTCTGGAAAAGGAAGATCTTAATGTCACTTCATTGGTCAGAAGTGGGGCCACCTTTTCATAGCTGGGGCTATGCTTAAGAAGTGGGGTTGGTGAAGGCCATGGTGACAGCTGAGCAAGATCAAGGAAAATGTCTTCAATGCCAGTCTGTGGTAAAAACAGAATCTTGGAAACTCTGAGAGAAATTTCCAACCCTCATTTATTGTTGAGTTCATTAAAGCGGAGAGTTCAATGAAAATTTGAAATCATTTCTTCCCAGATTCCTTAGGTGCTGTTTATGAAATAAGCTACCAATGAACTCCTCACTTGTTTCTTAGTTGTTTATGGCTTATCTCACAGCCTCCCCACCATCTCCCACAGTTGGCAGGAATCAAAAGTTTGTGGTGCCACCACAGAGAAAACCTTGCTCCGTCTGTTGATTCAGTGAACATCCAAACTGTCTCCCTATCCCTAGGCACTCACAGATCACATTTTTATGAGTGATTTTCTTTTCTTCCTTAAAGGAAATCCTAATACTTTATCCTTTTTAAAAGAATGACACCTTGTTTTGCTATGGCTTTATTTGATATACACTGTCTTACAAAACATAGATACTCTTTTAATCTCTCTTCACACATTCAGCCGCTTTTCGTAGATTTTATGCTTTGTGCAACCATTTTGTACTTTTACATCTTGCACAGTTTCATTTTGGGTTTGTTTTTAAGGTGTTCATTCCATATCTCTTTGTGACTTATTGTAAGAGGTTAAAATAATAGTAATAGCTGTTGGCAGCAGACAAAACTTTGGGGAAGTTAGTCTTCTGGGTCACTACCATCCTTAAGGGGTGTGGTGGCTCAGCGGGTAAGACGCCAGGCTTGTCGATCGGAATGTCGCAAGTTCGGAGGTTCAAATCCCTAGTCCCACGTGACGGAGTGAGCTCCCACACTAGCCCCAGCTCTTGCCAACCTAGCAATTCGAAAGCATGCAAATGTAAGTAGATTAATAGGTACCACTTCGGTGGGATGGTAACAGCGTTCTGCATGCGTTATGCTGGCCACATGACCGCGGAAGCGTCTTCGGACAATGCTGGCTCTTTGGCTAACAAACAGAGATGAGCACCGGCCCCTAGAGTCGGACACGACTGCACAAATGTGCGGGGGGAACCTTTACCTTTTTACCATCCTTAGCTAGTTGCCTACTGGATGCAACAGAGAGAGTGGCATCAGATACTTTATTTTATTTACTCATTTACTTTATTTGCTTTATTTATTTATCGCCCCAGAAATATTTCAAGATGGAAAAGAGAATCCTTTGCCACTAACAGTTTGTGCTAATCTGCCAAATACAATGGCCTTCAGTGTGTGCTGCTTCTAAAATGTAGAATAGAAGTGATTAGTTTAGGGCTAAGATGTGCATTCTGGAAACCACATTTTAACCCTGTGCTAAGGGGTCGTAAATGAAAGATAGAAAAAGGGGGAAAGATCATGAACAAGAACATAATACCATTGTGAAGCCCTATTAGCAATGGAACATCTTTCATCAGAGAATGATAAATTTTTCAGCATTGGCTTCAAAGGGGCCAATGAGGCTCAAAGTGAGCTAAGGGGGTGGTGATGATCACCCTTCTTTACTTGAAAATATAATTCCACTGGCAGTGATGGTAGGAAATTCTCCTTGAAAGCTTCTGAGTTTTAATGAGAGCAGGCCATGAAATATTCTTAAAAGCTGTATTTCGGTTTTCTATGCATTGCAGGTCCCCCCCCCCTTTTAATATTCTAATCAGGGCTTTTTTCTTTTTCTTTGAATGGTAGCAGAATTATATTCAGAATTATATTCAGTGTTATCTTTCTTTAATAGGCTTCTTTTGAACTAGAGTATAATGAAAAGATTTCGGTAGATTGCAAAGAGACAATTGCTTTAAATTGGAAAAGGTAGCTGTCTCCACATTCTGACATTTGGTGTGCTTTGTGAAGCTTTCAAACATGAAAATGGTACGTTTAATGGTCGATAAATCTCCTTGCTGAATAGACATGAATATTTCTACACTGATTTGCATAGGGATTTTATTTATTTATCTATTTAGCATAGTTACAGTATATAGCCGCCCAACTCACCAACCCGCGACTACTCTGGGTGGCATGCAACAGGACAACAGTTAAGATTCTGTAACAATAAAAAAACAATTAAAATAGATAAAATAAACAGATAAAGTTAATAGACAAAAGATAAAACCCAAGAAAGCAGGAGAACAAACATCACTTAATCTCATACAGCCACTTTACAGGCTCTTCCTGGGATCCCCAAAGCTGGTGAAGAAAACATGTTTTAAGGGCCTTCTCCTCCGTTCTCCATTTTGAGTGCATAGGCAATATGGATATAAATGCAACTGGTAACATTTTGGACTTAATTTTTAAAGACTCATAGAAGAGAAATCTGTTTAAGGGGTGCACCTTAAATCCTAGAAAGAGATGGGAACATGAAAAATTTCCTTGCTGGTCTATGGGCATCTTCTCCCTAATGATGTATTTCTGTTTAAATGATGCTTATGCTTAGTACATTTGCCTGTGCAAGTTTTATTGTTGGGGTGACTTGATGACACTTATATGACTGCTCTGGCTGTCTCCAGCTTTGGTCAGGTACCAATGCTTTATTTGGCTATCACAGTCAGTAGCTATAAATGAACTGATAACTGGGACCATTGCCCTCCATATGTGTTTGGACCATGATTTGTGGAATTCCTAACCTGTATTCTGCTCCAGGGGTCTGTGAGACTGATTGATTGATTGATTTATTTTATTGACTATATAAGCCATCTATATTATGACTCTATATTATTTCCTCAATAAGAGGAAATATCCATATTAGGAATCATAATTTAGAAAGTAAAGCAAGGTTGCAAATCTAAATATCCTTCTAAGAATTTTCCAGACAAAATACTTCTGGGATAGGAATGCTTGCTTAAATTACACCATTCTTTTTCTGTCAGAAAATGAACATGTGGGAAAAAAATGTCTGCCCCCAATGTACTTTGCCCCCTGTGTATGGGAAGTGGCAAAATCCTTTATGAATGAGGTGAGAAGGAACATATGGCAAAAAACTGTTATAAGAAACAACAGGATGAAACGAAAGTAGAACATGGCATCCTTCCATGGAGGATTACAGCAGATGAAATTAAATTGTTTCCATGTGTCATGACTTACATTTGACACTTGTGATAAGACCATTCACCAAGGAATCCAGAGCAATCTCTAGTCCAGGGCTGTGGATTTGATTTGGCTGAAAGACTGGATCAGCCTCTTGACCCAATGGACTTTCAGGTACTGCTCATTTCTCTGTGAAGGAAGACATAGGAAGACTTGAAAACATGTCCTTTGTCCAGGGTCACTTGACCGCTTTTCCCAGAGGGCAAGATGCATGCTGGGTGAACAAACCTAGTCAGAAGTCACTTGGAAGGACCTCCACCTGGAGCGCACACTAGGCAGTTTGTGCTTTGCCTGTGCCTCAGGTTGTCCCTGCAACATGCAAACATGGGGTGTAGGTGAAGGAAGTGTGATCCTACAGAAGAGAGGGAGTTATTAGCAAAGGAGGTCACTGATGGGGGACATGGACAAAGCCTTATTTTGACTCCCTCAGGTCTGATGGGTTGACCAATTAGATCTGTCATTAATTGACCACCAGGAGGCAGCCTGCAACAACTTTCGCTCTGTTTGGAGCTCATCAGCAGTGTAGCTTCTATATCCAGTTGGGACTCCTTTAGTGGGATTTGAACCTATGAGTTATTACATATGGCAGATCTGATTAGGCTTGTGTGCAGGAAGCTTTCCATTCTTGCTATAGATATCATCTGTGTTTTTGGGGTCTGAAGAATCATGGGTTAGATCCCCAGGAAGGTCCAGCTGACCGCATGCTTGTTTATTTGATCTTTGCTCTTCATGGCTGTTTCGCAATACTTCTTCAAATGTAAGTATGGTCTCAGTCTCCTTAAAAAAAAGGTAATAGTATTTTCTTTTTGACGAAGCCACCTTTGGACCAAGGTGATCTTAATGAACAGTGGCAGTTTCCCTTTCTTGAGCAAGTTGCTTAAGTGTTGGGTAGCCCACCAAATTAGAATGTCCTAGATAACACTGGATGGGTTCATACAATACATGAGATAAGGCTAATGTGGGTTTACGTAGTTTATGATTCAGCATTTTATGGGAACTGAACTATTTTCTTAGTATGCTGTGTGAACCAGGCCATTACCTTATTTGGGCAGTGCATGTGAGGTCAAAGAATAGTTTTGTTTTATTAATGCAGAAGTCAGGATTTGTCTGTTGTGAGAACCCAGTCACTGGTATTTTGGACCCGTTTCAAACAGGGCCCAGGCTTAGTTTGGTCCAAAACAACCTTGGCCACCAATGGGATGACCTTTGAGAGGAGAAAAACAAGAGGAAGGACTCCCCATCAACCTTCTTGACCTTTCAAGACATTTAATACGTGCATCTTTCCAGAGTCCCCTCTGGAAATGGGGGGAGATGGGCGGTGATATAAGTTAGAAATATAAATAAATAAATAAATCTTTCCAGGAACAGCTCTCTGAAATCAAAATGGCATGCAGCTTTTAATGATCACTTTTCTAATCAGAGATAACCCTGGACTGGAGGAACATCTGCTTCAAAGGAGGAGCCTTTGGGGAAAGCCTCCCTCATCTTCATGTTAGGCTCTTGACCCAAATTGGGTGTTCCCCACATAGTTTGGCTGTGAGTTGGCTGTGAATGGCAATTAACTGCAATCATTCTGCTTGAAGAAGTTTCCCTAAAATGATGCTCAACCCTGTGTCTACTTCATTTGGGGGTTACTTGGGTTCTATCTTATCCTGTGCACTCTTAAACCTCTACCAAAATCTCTCTAGAAAAAGTCATTCAAACTGATTGTTTTGATTTACAAATCTGCACAGGAGTGACCATGTTGGAACACTTTCTCTCATATCCATGTTATTTATTTATTTATTTATTTATTTATTTTCTATCCCGTCTTTATTATTTTTATAAATAACTCAAGGCGGCCAACATACCTAATACTCCTTCCTCCTCCTATTTTCCCCACAACAACCACCCTGTGAGGTGAGTTGGGCTGAGAGAGTGTGACTGGCCCAAGGTCACCCAGCTGGCTTTCATGCCAAAGGCGGGACTAGAACTCTCAGTCTCCTGGTTTGCCATTGGCTCCTTCCTAGGGCTGAGAGACAGGGACTGGCCCAAGGTCACCCAGCCGGCTTTCATGCCTAAGGCGGGACTAGAACTCATGGTCTCCTGGTTTCCAACCTGGTGCCTTAACCACTAGACCAAACTGGCTCTTTAATGCCACCTTAAAGTCATCTATTGAGCACTTCCTGGGAATGTCCCTTCAAAATGACACTGAGAAGGTGGCAGTGAGACAGAGACACACAGAAAGGGACCGTTCTTACAATACTAATCTATTGAGATGATTCCAAGGTTGCTTAATGTCTAAGACCTTATTGGAAAGTCTACATTTGAAAAGAAAAAGTCTATTTTAATTCCTGAGCAACGATGACACTTTGGAGTTGTTTGTTCCAGTTCATTCCTTCTTGTTTTCAGCCTAGAATTTATATCTCAGCTATTGGGCTGGCAATTCTGTCTTCGTGCTAGGTATTGGTCTTGCTAATTTGATTATTGGGTTTTGATTGTATTGTGCTTTTATGGAATTTTTATCTAGAGAATATATTTTATAAGCAAATAAAGGAAGGCAATAAATAAAGTAATATGAAAATGCTAGATGACTTGCTTTCAAACATTAATATGAGAATATGAGATGGCAAATAACCTTATCTTTCTTTTCTTTTTTTTACATCTGGTTAGTTCCACTAGATTTACCCCTCAACTTTTTTTTTGACAATATGGTAACTTGTAGTTTTAAAACTAATTTCTATTTATTATTGTATATAACCTGACCTGAACTAAAAAAAAATGTAATTTGGCAATTCTATCTAAATGTTTATGCCATTTTATACTACTCTATTATAAGTTAGAATGTTATTTAAGACCTATGAAAATCATTTTATAAAGCAGTGATTAGCCTTCAGTATCTAATCTTTTAGCCCTCTAGTACTTGTTTGCATTGCTCCAACTCATTTTTATTTTATTTTATTCCTAATTTAATTTGATTTCTAAAATGTATTTCCATTCAAGCTCCATGCATTCTGTTACATGTTTGCATACTTTTCTGGTTGGTGACTATAATAAATGGGTTCTGATTCTAACATATATTACATTGTACATTTGTTCTCTTGCACCGGTGAGGCACATCTCTGTTTTTGTTCTTTAAGGCTTCACATTCCTACATTTCTCTGGATGTTATTTCACTCTGGGATCATGAAGTTCCTCATGCACATGCCAGAGATGTTGGACCCCAATGGTGGCTTGGTTCATGGTCAATCCCTGCCAAATTCACCAAATTCCCAGGCAGGGCTGTTGGCAAGGTGAGATAAAAAAATCAATATGGCAGGCATATTGGGGTACAACTAAAGTAGTACAACTAAACTACTCCTGTCAACCCAACACTTCGAAAGCTTAGCAAGTAGATAAATGCGTACCACCTTAAGTGGGGAAATTTGCTGGCGTCCTGTTGGGAGTCAGTTCCACCGGAGGAAAAAAGATCGGAGGAAAGATCGAATGGCGGCGGTTACGACAGACCCGGAAGTAACATCTACAAGGACATCAGCAGCCGGCTCAAGGCATCTTGGGATATGTAGTCCGGAGCCTTAGAAGAGTCGGTTCCCTTACCCCCTTCCTTAGCGCGCGATTTAAATGTATATGTATGAAATGTTAAAATATATATATGTATGTAAGCCGCTTGGAGTCCTCCGTTAGGGAGGGGATAGGCGGGGTATAAATACGATAAATAAATAAATAAATAAATAAAGGGACGCGGTGGCTTAGCGGGTTAAACCGCTGAGCTGTAGACTGCCGATCAGAAGGTCGGCAGTTCGAATCCCCGCGCAACGAGGTGAGCTCTCTTTGCTAGTCCCAGCTCCTGTTAACCAAACAGTTCGAAAGCTTAGCAAGTAGATAAATGGGTACCACCTTAAGTGGGAAAATTTGCTGGTGTCCTGTCGGGGGTCGCCCACCGAATGGAGAAGATCTTGTGAATGGCGGCGGAGACGACGGATCCTGAAACAGCAACATCCAGGACGTCAGCAGCCGGCTCCGACGCAAGGTATTCTGGGACATGTAGTCCAGTACCCACGGAAGAGCCGGTTCCCTTACCCCTTCCCTTAGCGCGCGGTTTAAAATGTTGTATTATATGAAATGTATAAATATGAAATACAATGTATGTAAGCTGCCTAGAGTCCTCCGTTAGGGAGGGGATAGGCGGGGTATAAATACGATAAATAAATAAATAAATAAAGGTCCATCCCTTTTTTAGGTTTTTTATGTTTGTTGCGATGGTCCTAGCCACCATCTTAACTTTTTAAACCCCCTTGACCATCGTGCTCTCAAGCTTTATACAGCTAGAGGAAAAGATATGCATTTACTTTTAAAAATGCAGGTAGTACTAAATATCTCCACTGAATTATTCTTACTGCATTTTTCGGGGAAGAAGAATTGTTAAAGAAGAAGGCATCCTAGAACGATCTCTAAATATGTTTCTTTTTGCATGAACATGGCACTTTTTTTTTCTTTGTGTTGAGCGGCCTTGAATATTTTCAGTAGAATACCTTATCTTTGCCACCACACACAATGCTATTTTTATAAGATTGGCAATTAATTAACTTCTTTGTGCTTACTGGCTGAGCCTTTTTTAAAATGAACCTGCAAATCAAAGGAAGTAGTTTAAAGATGACACACTAATATTTTTTTAATGAGATATTTTGTCTGTGTTTATCTCTAGTTTATTGTGCATCCATTTGTTATCTGCTTAGGCCACGGAAGGGGAAGAGGGACGCAAGCATAAACTGAGGGATTTTTAAACAAATAAAAACAAAAACCATATTGATTTGAACTGGTTTTGCTCAGAAAGCAATCTCAAAAGATTTGGGTTCTTTTTCTTTTTGCATATCTGCAAAGAAATGAATGAATAAATACCATATTGCACCATTAAGAATTTTTCTAGCATTTCTGTTCTCCCTTGAAAGAAGCATTGAAAGCAGGTTTTTCCTCCGGACTCAATAAGAATTAGTAAATTAAAAATGCCCAATTGCTCAGCCTGGCATTAGTTAAAATCTGTGCAGTTTCAGACAGAAAAGTGGGCTAAAAATGAACAAACCTGGGCCAAATCAGAATCTGAAACCACTGGGCACATTTCCAACAGCGTTTACTTCTACAGTTTCCAGGGATGTATCTTTCGATGACTGTTTTGGGGTCCCTTCCCTAAGAGAGGATCATCTGCAGGGACATCAGACTTCTCTTTGTGTTTGTGTGTGGGGGGGAGGGGGGTGGTGAGAATAAAAAAAAGTCAGCGTGGCAGCCAAGGTTGTAAAGCTCCACCTCATTTTCTGCAGAGCAGAACAGAACGAGACGGAACAGAACAGAACAGACTGTTCTGACAGCGACCATAATAAAGTGACCACCCCTTTTATATGCATCACGATTACAACACAAATGCAAAAATGGGCTTTAGTCACATGGTGGTGGTCTCATCTTTTTTTAAAAATATTTTTATTGAAAATGTTTATTACAATAGTAAAAGCAAATACAAACTAAACTCAGAGAAAGAAAGAGAAACAGAATAAAAAGTGCAAAGAAAGAAAAAGAAGAAAGTAAGATAAAGAAAAAGAAAAGGAATATATATAAAGTAACTTTCAATCTTCATATCAAGTTTAAACAAATTTGATAACTCTTCACCCACTATAAGGTTACAGACAACTGTCTCTTCTTCCCATAACCCATCCCTTATTTATTTGCAAATCCCTAAATCATCAACTTTTCAGTCCTGGTGTCAGTAAAAAGTCCATATAGGGTTACCAGAGCTTTATAGAAACTTGTCTTATTTTAACCTTGGTCAAACAGACGAATTTTATATTCCTTTCTTTTACTTCTAACAGTCTTGATCTTTAATTCATTCAGATGTTGTCGTAGGATTTGGTCGCTTTTCAATTTTTCTTTTTCCCATCCCCAAAGTTTCTTCAAGACTTTAATACACCTCTTTTGTAAATCCAGTAAAAAGTCATTATCCAGGTCATTCTCTTGGTTTATCACTGGTAATTCCACTTTAATTTTCAAAGCTGTAACCAACTTCTTTTGTGTATTCAGTAGAAAGTCCTTATCAGGGTCATTCTCTTGGCTTGTCATTTGTATTTCCACTTTATCTGCCTTCTCTATCTTGTAATCCACACTTTTCTGTTATTTAGTATTTCCAGTTCTATTATTTCTACATCAGGTAAAATTTGTTTTACATCTGTCATTCCTTCATTAGCATCTTTTGGACATAGTCTATCCATGGAAGCAGACATCATTGTTGACATTGCTGACATTGTAGCTACTAATTTCTGGCCCCATTCTTCAAAAATCTCTTGAAGTATTTCATGTGTTATAGTGTTTTGTGTCATTTTGTAAATCCCCATACTAACCAAAAACCAAAGGCAAGTTTACACTTTTTTCCCCCTTTTCTGCCTGGAATCTTTAGTCCCCTGTAGTGTCCAATTTCTGAATTCATAAAGTCTCAGATCAATATTATGACTTAAGATATTCAAAACAACTTGGTTCCCATGAAAATCTATTTATTTTGTTTATTTCCAAAATCTTAAAGCAAAAGTCTCAATATTCCAAATTTGTCTGGACCCTTAATTTGTTTATAACTTTCTTAGATCAAAATCTTATTTAGCTTTTTGCCATTTATTTCCAATTCTTTAAGTTTTTAAAATTATGGTTAAATTTTATTTTGTTCAAGAAGGAAGGTAAAATCACCAAGTGGCTTTTCAAACTTGTCATTCCAAAGATCTCTAATAGCATTAGGATAGTTAAATAAGTGATTTCCAAAAGTGATTAGAAAGTGAGGTTAGCGAACCCAGTGTCCTTTAAAAGACTATTCCACGGTTGTGAGCATAATGGCTGATCCCTTCATCTCCCGGCACTCAAACCTATGGGAGACTGCTGTCCTGCAGTCTCCTTGCGAGGAGCAGCCATCCAGACCACATGTGGGCAATCTCCTGTCCTCTCTTTGTCTGGAGAGGTTCTGAGGAACTAGTCTACCCACCAGTTCTTCGGCCTTTGCCACGGTCGTCTCTGCTCTGTCAGAAACATGTTTTCTTCACCATGCCTCCCCCAGAAGTCCAGCTGTGGCCTCATCTTGACTTTTTTGACAACCTCCTATGCCCATGCCCACCAATCCCACCCACCCCCAGGTTAGACCATCCCCTTCCCTGTTAATATCCAGAAAGCCATTAAGATCTGGCTATTCCAAAGAGTTGTGGGTGCAGAATTGCTGTGAAGAGGGAGTCCTACTGCTATAAGTATGCGTATGATGTTCGATTCCTCCTTTGTTACAAAGTTGATTTGTAATCAACTTGCATAATTTGTAATTATAATTATAATCATGATTGTTTTTTGTTTTAGTTATTTCTTTGTTATACTGATGCATTGTTTTTAATCCTCTTACTAGAGAAGGGGACGGCAGAGGATGAGATGGTTAGATAGCATCACCGATGTAATGAACATGAATTTGAGTAAACTCCGGGAGACAGTGGAGGACAGGAAGGCCTGGCGTGCTATGGTCCATGAGGTCACGAAGAGTCGGACACAACTAAACAACTGAACAACAACAACAACAACAACAACAACAAAAGAGTCACTCAGTAAATTTTGCAAGTCACTCAGAACCTTTATGGATTAGAGTGGCATGTAAACCTTACAAAACCCACCAACCAAGGTTCTCATATGCTGTCCTCTTTGCTGGGTGTGTTTCCTGACCAACAACTGAATTTGGGAGACCTTCCACCTGCATTGTGCCTCCCATACAGAAGAGACTCAGGTGTACGTCCAGCTCAAATGTTATGAACAGTTTTTGGGCTGAGCCTTAGTAAGCTTGTCTTTAAGCAGCTCTTCTCCTCTTCTGCAGAAATCAATTCCCCAGCATTTTCTTAACCCAGCTATTTAGCCATTGAAAAAGATGATTCTTTCAGCTGAGGCCCAGTACTTATTACATTTCCAAGTTTTCATTATCTTCCTATTAACTGCTTGGGCTGCGTAACAAAGGCTACAATTTAAGAGGTATAAAGCAACATACATTCCATACAGCAAACTTGCAAAGCTTTTGGTGAGATTAAATCCCTCAAACGTAGAGTGGAAGGGAACAATGGTTTTTCTCAGCTGTGCAATGAAAGGAGGATTTGGGTCCCATGCAACAGAATTTGTGCCTGAGATGGAGTAGCACATCACCCCAGTTAATGACAAACCAAGCTATAATCTCCAAGCTGCATCCATTGTTCCAACAAAATGAAAAAGATGATGAATAGGATGCAGAATGTGGATTTGGCAGATACATTTTTAGGCTGTTCTGTTTAATTACAGCTACCAGCTTGCCATCTTATTTATGTGCATTTCATGCCGTTACATGTTAGAGATACTGAAAGGCTCAGTAATTCAGGAAAAAAACAGAAGAGAGTTCAGATTTGCATTGGGGAAAGGACAACTTTATTCCTTCAGATTAAAAAAAGGTAAGGTCTCCTCCCAAGTCCCACTTGATTCCCAGTGAATCCGTGAACACATTGCCAACTCTCATTCCTAACTGCAAATGTTAGAGGATTTTTCCCACCATCCTGAAGATTGTGCTTCTCTACCCAATCTCCCTTACTTACTCTAGCCATCCCACAACTACAAATTACAGTGTGGAGGGGCACCCACAGTGTCATCCAGCCAACTGGTGGGGTCCTCTTTAAGGATATTCCATTCCCATCTCCTTTCCCTGTTCTCTCACCTTTTTTTTAAAGAGTTTTTATCCCGCCTTTATTATTTTCATAAATAACTCAAGGTGGGGAACATACCTCATACTCCTCCTATTTCCACCTCCTATTTTCCCCACAACAACAACCCTGTGAGGTGAGTTGGGCTGAGAGATTGTGACTGGCCCAAGGTCACCCAGCTGGCTTTCATGCCTAAGGGGGGACTAGAACTCTCAGTCTCCTAGTTTCTAGCCCGGTGCCTTAACCACTAGACCAAACTGGCTCTCTGGACAAGTCCCTGCAGTTTTCTTGACAAGATTTTACTTTTCCCCCACAATTTCTAGCAGTAAACCGTCTCGTCTTAGAACAGAGCTTTCCAAACACTGTGTCGCGACACAAAAGTGTGTCGCCACACACAGTCTGGTGTGTCGCCACACAACCCGGAAGCGCTGATCATCATCAGCGCTTCCGGGTTTTCCCGCGGCGACACACCAACTGCAGTGCGCAAAACCCGAAAGCGTAGCAGCGCTTCCGGGTTTTTGCGCACTGCCGCACTTCCGGGGTTTCTTTGGAAACTTTGGAAAGCCCTGTCTTAGAAACTGAGTTCTCAGGACTCTCTGGCAGAAGTCGGGGCTTCACCCTTCCACTGGTTTTCAAAAGGGAAGTGTGAATGTGTTTGATAATTGTCAAACCTTTTCCTAGGAAGTAGGTCGAGGGAGGTAAAGGGTAAGGTTAAACTTATTCCACATTGCAATTCTAATGAAGATTTTCCTTAGCACAATTGTTGTGGTTGTTACTTATAAAGCCCCCATGTGCAGCCAAGGGATATGCTCCGTGTCATATGTCAGCTGACCTTGGCTGACTTCTGAGATTATGAGGTTCTAAAATACTTTTTTTTAAAAAATCTTCGAACAGTTTGCAACAATTTATTTTGTTTTAATGGCAAATCTTGTGCTTGGAAGAACAGGCGTCAGAGCAAAAAGTATTTCATTGTTATGTAGTTCCCTTTTCTCTTTCTCTTAACAACCCCCCACCCACACCCACCCCGCAGCCTCCCCTTGCTCCAGACTGGTGGATAGAACGTAAAACAGTGCAGTGTTAAATCAACTCCTTGGTAGGTACAGTGCTGACTTTCATGTTAATTAATCTTTAATCCCATTAATTGGTTGTCTGTTTCATGACAGGAAAAATGGTAAACACTCTTCACAAATCAATTTAATTCTCCTTCCAACCTGCTTGTTATTTTCAGGAGATAGAAAGGTTTCCAATTCCCCACCCCACTGAGTGGGGCTCAGTATCAGTCTGAAAAAGCCCAGGGGACAATTTATGTTCTCAAACTATCTATAAATGATGGGAATAGCTGGGTTGGAATATTGGTTGTATCTGGATGGTTTGCTTGGTTTTAACGCAATACGTTCTGGGTTTCAAGTCCTTGCGGTTTGAAAACAGTGCCTGTTAGCATGGTGTGTGAATCCTGCTAATTATTGTATAGTTTCAGTAAACCAAGATTAAACAATAGCTAGGCATAAGTACCAGGTAATATTGACTTGCAAAGGTGGTAACCATGGTTAGCCTGGTTTTCCTTCTTTTCTTCTATTTCCAACAACTGACAATATAAAAGCCATCTCATTTGATGAAGTGGATCAGGATTCAGAAAAGGACATATGATAAATTTATTAGTGGGTTTTTTTGGTGATTGTTGACTCCTTGGAGACTTCTTGGACAAGTCTCTGCAGTTTTCTCGGCAAGATTTCAGAAGTAGTTTGCCATTGCCTCCTTCCTTGGGCTGAGAGAGAGGGACTGGCCCAAGATCACCCAGTTGGCTTCTTGCCCAAGGTGGGACTAGAACTTATGGTCTCCTGGTTTCTAGCCTGGTGCCTTAACCACCACAACAAACTGGCTCTCTCTTTCTTGTTTTTTTCTTAGTCCTTAAGCTGCTGCAAAGCTCTATTTCTGACTGCGTTTCTTTGAAATCAAGGCCAAATTTTATTGTTTAGGAATACCAATTAGGTGTAAAATAGAGTATAAATATCACTAATTAAGGCCTTCTAGCATGTCTAACATTCACTGTTTACATTCACTATACCTAAGAATTGATATTTTTAAAAATAGCCTACCAGTTGTCTCATCAGTAATACTACCCCAGCCGAATTTGCTATCTGACAAAATATGAACTTATGCTGACGCACATATCAAAGAAAGCAGTTTAATTGAAAAATATAGCTGGTTTATGTTTTGATATTACTGAAATTTGAACCCTGTTCTGTCTTACTAAAAGCAGCTGTATTTATTTATTTATTTATTTATTTATTTATTTATTTATTTATTTATTTACTTTTGCATATTTTAATAGGCAAATCTTGTTATTAGGACAAACCTAGGAAGCTGTCTGGGGTAACATAATTGCAGCAGGGGAATTGAGGGCGAAAGCAGAAACCTAAAATGGTGGAGTTGGAAGGGATCCCTAAGGCCATCAAGTCTCTCCTCAGAACAGGATTCCAAATTAAAGCCCTCACAACAGAGGGTCTGTCCACCGCTGCTTGACCGCCTCCACCAAAGTCCATCTATTCCAGAGCTTTCCAAACTGTGTGTCGGGACACGTTAGTTAGGCTGCTGCTGCCTCCGAGCCCTGCCAGGATTCCACACAGGTCCTGGTGCCTGCCTTGTGCCTTGCTGCCTCCAAACCTGCTGTGATTCCGCGCAGGTCCTAGTGCCTGCCTTGTGCCCTGCTGTAAGAGTGTGTCGCAAAATGATGCATGTCTAAAAAGTGTGTCACCAACATGAAAAGTTTGGAAAGCTCTGATCCATTCCTTCAATAATGTGGAGATAAATGCAAATTGCACATGCTTTTCTGTTGGGTGTCCAGATTTTAAAAACTGAAATAGCCTCATATGCGGTCAGGGTAATAATGAAAAGGCTCAGAGCAGGCAAATTTATTCCATTCCTTGATGCACAAGAAAGAAAACACCCTCTTTTCAGAAGATGGCAAATATTGGGGATTTAGTCCCCGAGCAAACATTGGCTTCAGAGACCGGATTTTCCTTAAATCCACAGCGGATATAAACATTTCCAGCTGAATTATTTTGATTCATGCTTGGGTGGCATGGCTGTATGCATGTATCTACTTAGTAAACTGGTCTATGTTTGGGGCAATCTTGCTCATCCCTTTAGAAAATAGCAAAAGATTCTCTGGTTGATTGTAGCAAGACAATGTTTAGAGGTAATACGATGCCCTATGTAACCTTAATGATATGCATATCCAAGAGGTGCAAAGATCAGGAAATTGAAAGAGGCACAAGAAATCCTTCCGCAAAAAAGTTTAAAAGGTAGTGGGGGAACAAGCCAACAAGCATACTTCATGGACCCAGAATAGGGGTTGAAGATTGGGGAAGAAATGAAGACCTAGATGGTAGGGAGAAGTATGGATTAAGCATGGGGTGGGCAACCTCAGTCTCCATACAACCCCAGGATTTTATTTTATTTTTTTAGCAGCCCCCCCCCCCCCCGAGCCTCTCCTAACCACAAATGCTACAGATTGATAGTGTGGCCTTTTGCTATTTTGAGGCAGGGAGCACACCAAAAATGGCATGTAAACCCTAATGGTCTTTTAACTTTAAACAAACAAGAAAACCTGCAAAGCTCTTCCTAAAAACCAGGAAACACATTTGGCCTCATTGCCCTGCCCACTGCACCACCAGACCTTTTCCCCAAAGTTGCCTTCCCCTAGATTACATGATCATTGACTTGCTGGACCAGAAAGCAAGACCGTTCCTTAAGGCAATATTTTGCTGCAGGAATATCTCACTTCTTCTGGCCATGAACCATTACAGACTTCTTTTGCCCATGTACCTGACTTGTATAGAATTTTTATACCGATTCTTTCACTAGCTCCATTATACATCTCTTCCAACCAAATCAGTCTGTTATCCTTAAGATACTGCAATGTTCTTTACATATATCTCAGAGTATCTTCTTTGCATACAAAAAAATCCATGGTTCAGTCTTTGGCAGCATTTCTGCACAGGACGGGAAAAGATCCTTGTCTGACTGAGTAAAACAGACTGTTGAGAGTCCTTCTAGGTAGCCTTTCTGTTTTATATATGGTATGTTTTACGCCCAGCTCACTTCTAGGTGAGAAAATTAAGTCTTGTTTTAAATAGCTAACCAAAGCGGGAGTGGGACTAGAACAATTTTATATTACACTCATTAATTCATCCTTTTGAGCTCTTAAATGCATTGCTTATTTCCATGCTGCATCTTGAGTTCTGAGTGTTATAAGTCACCATCACAAAAACAAGTGGATTAGCTTACACAGGGGACTCCTTTTAGAAAGAATCTGTCTCTTGATTGCAAATAATCCCCCCCGTATCATATTGATCTGTTCTTCTATATCACGCTTAAGATACAATTAGAGGTTCTCCTTGGAAGGGTTTACAATACACGTTTTTGTGTTTCTAATTAGATCTGGAATCATTTGGCAAGTGCAGTGAGCGTGAAACTATAATTAATATAAAATATGTTATTTCAAAGAAATGCCTGAGGCAAGGAGAACTTCCTTTGAGGCTTAGTGATGTTTAAACCACATGCAAGGAGGGAGATAGTTTGACTGTTACTCTATAGTGTAACTGTTAGGAAACTGACAGCTAATTAATCATCTTGGGGAAACCTAAAGGGCAGAAACACCATTTGTAGATGTCTAGTAGACAGGAACCCGAGATGGGAGTTGATCAGCAGCCCTTGTGGTCAGAACCCAAGCCAGGGTTTGAATGTAAGACCTCGGTGGCCACAGAATGAACAAAGAGGGCAAGTAAGCAACCAGTACTGAGTCCCACAGCATTTTCATAGTTTCCTTATCAGCAGCAGGAGAAACCACGCAAACTAAAAATGTCCAGCCATTTTAGTGCTGGGTAAAAACGATCTTCTCATTTATTTCCTGAATGTTTTTTTTTTAATTTTACCCTGCAAAAAAGACTCCCCCCCCCCCGCCTCATTTTCAGAGCACTTTCTAATTTCTTTGACTTAGGTTTTTAAACTCATTTTTTTCTTGCAAAGCTAGGCTGCTGGGTGAGTGGGTGCCTTTTCGGGCTTGTTTGCTTGAAACTGCAGGTCTCCATTTACTTTGCTGTCTTCTGATCAGGGAAAACAGACATCTACACACCCAACAGCATCAAAAATTAATTAATAAATCAACCCCAAGTAGACTTATTTCACAATCATTTCCTCCTGGCTTTTTTTGCAGTCATGCAGCCCCAGACAGCCTGCAGGATTCTGAAGAGGTAATTGCATAACGAAAGAAGAGGATCCCTCACTCCCACACAAAGGCATGCGTGTGCTCAGCCACCCCATAGCTAAAGTTAAGGGTAAAGATTTCTTCTTGCCTGCCCTTTAGATTTCACTGAAGTTGCGTTCTTCTTTGATGTGTATTAAAAATGCCATTTCTCTTCGGTCAGCCTGACTAAGGAGGAGCTAAAACTGTGGAGGAGAAAGAACAGTTTAGCATGGCATTCTTCCATTTGTTACATAATATAAAAAGGTAAAGGTTCCCCCCGCACATTTGTGCAGTCGTGTCCGACTCTAGGGGCCGGTGCTCATCTCCGTTTGTTAGCCGAAGAGCCAGCTTTGTCCGAAAACGCTTCAATGGTCATGTGGCCGCATGACGTGCGCGGAACGCTGTTACCTACCCACCGAAGTGGTACCTATTCATCTACTTGCATTTGCATGCTTTCGAATTGCTAGGTTGGCAAGAGCTGGAGCTAGTGCGGGAGCTCACTCCACATGCAGGGCTATGGATTCGAACCTCCGAACTTGCGATCTTCCGATCGACAAGCCTAGCATCTTACCCGCTGAGCCACCATGCCCACGTACATAATATACCTCATGCTTTATGGAGTCTCTCTCAGGCACTTCAGAGATAGCATCAGTATGGTGCCTTGTCGAAGGTGCTGGATTAGCACTTGAGACTGACAAGCCTCTCACCATAGGCATCTGTCAGGACCGTCTGCCATCTTGCCTTTTTTGATCCTCTGTGGACAGCCCTGGATCTGCCACAAACCAAAAAATGACACAACATGGGTTGCGACATTATGCCACAAGTCCCAGCCTTTCATACCTGTGTCCTGATGATAGCTACCAGTATGTAAGAGACAGGGTTTGAGTCTTGACACTATGACACATGTTTCATCCCTTGTCTCCCCTTGCAGACACCTGTCCCCTCAGCCACGGAAGCCCCTTGAGTGTCTTTGGGCCACTTGACGACTCTCAGCTCAACCGAAAATATTGTGAGGATCAAATTGGAGAAGGGCTGTAAATGTGGAGGAAGCATGGGGTTTCCAATGACAAATGAAAAAATAAATATTTTCTTCTAAACTAAAAGAGTGCTCATATCTAGGAGCCAAGTCCCATATTAGGGGATTTTGAGCTCCAGCCTTTGAGTGTTCTGGAGTCTGGATGATGGATAAAGCTTGTATGTATGAAAGGGTCCCCCAAATGCTGCCTCCATCTGTCCTGGCATTCTTCGTTCTTGCCTTTTTTTATTGCCATGATTAATTTCAAGGTCCTGAGAGTCATAATACTCTAAAAATCTTGGGCTTGTGCCAGTGGCTCAGTGAAAATGAGTGTTCAGGTGTGGTCAAAAACAGAAAGAAAAAGAAAAGCAAATTCCAAGCTGATGATTGCTTGGAAACAAACTGAAAACAAATCTGCTAATATCATAATGCCTTCACACATATCTGGGGTGTGGTTACACCTAGAAAGATGTGGAGGAAGAAGGGAGGGATGATACTGGACCTTTCCTTTGGAATCTGTGTTGATTCCTGGCGACTGCCTGGACAAGCCGCTGCAGTTTTCTTTGTAAGATTTCAGAAGTGGTTTGCCATTGCCTCCTTCCTAGGGCTGAGAGAAAGGACTGGCCCAAGGTCACCCAGCTGGCTTTGTGCCCAAGGCAGGACTAGAACTCACAGTCTCCCAGTTTCTAACTACCATAGGTAACATCATCAGTGCGAGGGAGTGTGGGGTTTGCTGCTTGCTTGACCTATATTTTTTTCCAGTTAAACTGCTTTCTTGGATATGTGTGTCAGCATGAGCATTTTATCAGACACCAAGAATTCCATTAAAATCCTAGAGCAGATTCCATCATAGCTGGATGTGAGAAGATGTGCTTATTTTCCTTCTCTTGCCTCCCCATGCCTGCTTGCTTCAGTGCTGTGTCTTTTACATTATAAAAACGAGTGTGGGACTATCAGACTCCAGGGATGTCTAAACTGCTTTGACAGCTTTTCTTGGGGTGGGTGGGAGTAGACTAATAAGTGGAGTAAAAGTAGCATTTTATTTATTTATTGTTCACAATAACATGTTTGGGTATTTGTATTTGGTATTGATCTGGTGGACAGAAAGAGAAAGAATGGTCTGAGATCAATTACTAATATTTATGCTGGGATTCAGATGGAAGTTTTCCTAGCCCATGTCCAAAGCATGGACTATTTAATTTATTACAGCACACTTATTTTTCTTTCTTCTAGGGGCAGGGGAATTGCTTACAAAGTTTCTTGAATACCAGTGGCAAACATGCTGGTTCATTCTCAGAAAATTATGATTATGGCTAAATATTACTTTCTCCTTTTGGAAAAATGACATGTAATATGACTCAGTCAATGGCTTCCCTCATCTGGTGCATGTTTTAACATTGAGTGTCCTCCCCTACTACTGTGGTGTCCTCCCAATCACTTAATTTACAGTTGAGATTACGAGGCTGGTAAGGATTCTGATTCCCCCACTCCCCTTGCAGCATAAGGTGCAAGACTCACGACTCCTGCTCGAAGAGCAGGTGGCAGTCGTGGCTAGGAGGGCTTTTGCGCAACTTCAGTTGGTGCGCCAGTTACGCCCATTCCTGGAACGCGATGCCCTCCGTACAGTCACTCATGCTCTCGTCATCTCCCATGTAGATTATTGCAATGCGCTCTACATGGGGCTACCCTTGAAGACTATCCGGAAGCTTCAGCTGGTGCAGAATGCAGCCGCGCGGGCAGTATTGGGTGCTCCAAGATCTGCACATATAACACCGTTGCTCCGCGAGCTGCATTGGGTGCCGGTTTGCTTCCGGGTACAATTCAAGGTGTTGCTTATCACCTTTAAAGCCCTACATGGCATGGGACCAGAATACCTGAGGGACCGTCTTATCCCCATGTTATCGACCCGCCCCACCTGGTCATCCAGAGAGGCCATGCTACGTACCCCATCAATTAGAGAATGTCATTTGATGGGGTCTAGGAGGCAGGCCTTCTCTGTGACAGCGCCCAACAGCTTGCCCCCAGAGTTAAGACAGATCTCCTCCCTCCCGACCTTTAGGAAAGAGCTGAAGACCTGGTTCTGCTGCCTGGCATGGGATGGAGGAAGGGATAGTTCATCATGGAGATGGCTAATCCCTTGATTTTATTGTCCTTTAACGAATATCTTATACATCTGGATTCATAATTTATAATTATTTTATATGGTCTATAATTTTTATGTATAGTTTTTTAACCATTTTATCCTGTAAACCGCCCAGAGTCCCTTATTCCAGGAGATGGGCGTGGATAAATTTAAATAATAAATAAATAAATAAATAAATAAATAAATAAATAAGGTGTGACCTACCCTAAGAACATTTGATCTCGGAGAGAAACAATGGCCCTGTTCAAATCACCAAGATTTTAAAATTGTCATGCACCATGGCAGGATTAATCTAGTAGAGTCCTTTTCAGCCTCTGCTTTGTCATCTTTCTTTCTTGGTGTGATGCTCCTAATGCACCCAGAACCCAGAGCTTAGCTTCTCATCTCTCCTATGACAACCATGGATATCATTATCAGGCAATGAAATTGGGCCTCTGGCACCAGAGATACGGTTTCTACTAATTCAAGATCTCATGCTGTAAAAGGTTATTATATACTGTTCTGACAGGTATGATACATCTGGAAAGACAGTGTGGCAACTGTAAGGGCAGCAGATGGTGCAATGGGCCTGTGTGCTGGACAAAGCAAGAAGAGTCAAGGGAGTGCCCAGGGGCACCAACAGTGCACAAGCACCCTCACTGGTGCACACCAGCCTCCGTGCCTCTCCTGATGTTAATTTTAAAAAGATTATTTTCATTAAGAAAAAACGAAGAATGGGAAACTAGCTTTATGCAAAACAGAATGCTAGCCTCTAGCACAGAGCTTTCCAAACTTTTCATGTTGGTGACACACTTTTAGACATGCATCATTTCGCGACACACTCTTACAGCAGGGCACAAGGCAGGAACTAGGACCTGCGCGGAATCACAGCAGGTTTGGAGGCAGCAAGGCACAAGGCAGGCACTAGGACCTGCGTGGAATCCTGGCAGGGCTCGGAGGCAGCAGCAGCCGTGACACACCCAGACACTGCAGCCGACACACTAATGTGTCCTGACACACAGTTTGGAAAGCTCTGCTCTAGCATAATCTTTATTTCCAAGAATACCCTGCAGGCTGTATTCGTTAAGGATAAATTGGTGAATGTTGCAACTCTGTGCTTTGTTTGAAAGTGAGTCCACCTAAATAGCAAATGAAAGCAAAAGTGGCCGGAAGCCTTCAGAGATGTTAGATTCAGCAGTTTGCTTTGGGGCAAATGGATATGTTGCAACCAGCCATGTCCACATAACATCCAATTTCTGGTTCCTTTAGCAGTTGCACAAGTGGGGAAGAGTCAAGTGCAACTCACTGGAAGTGTGCAGCAGCTGACAGCCCTTTCCTAGTAATAGAATTGGCTTATCACTGGGGACAAATGTGGCCCATGTGATCTTTGCAGAAAGAATCCAAAGATAAAAAATGAGGCAGGAGAATGTAGCCTCTGAGAATGGCTGTATTCATGAAATTAGCCAACACTCGTGAGGCTGTCTTGCTGCCAAAGTCCAAACAAGCAGATGCACACGCACATCGCCGGACACATCCTTTGAAACCACAAAACAAACAAACAAAACCCACAACTGTGCAAACTTGGCGGGCACCAGCCATTTAGAAAAGTTTTTGATAACTTTCCCTGGAATGAAGTCCAGCTCAGCTCTGCTGTGTGCACGTTACCAGTTATACAGCTGTGAAATTAATTCCAAGGTGCTGCCAGTTTTTATCTCGATTCCACATTTCCAATCATAAAATCCAATCATAAAATCCATTAACATCCACTGTCAGGAGCTTACCATGTTCAGGGTAAAGCCAGCAGCAATCCTTTGATATCATCTTCAGATGTCTTGTTAAGAGCAATTAGAGGAACAGGTGTCAGTAGGTGGCCCTATTTTTATGCAGGATAACAAAGGGCAGAGTGGAAACCCTCTCGACAAGCATCTATCTTGCAGGATGGGATGATAAACTGAAATGCAATGGGTTCGCTTATGGCTGCCAAACTCTAAAAGTCCACAAGAGGCGAGATGTTTGGCTTGCATGACAGGATGTGTCCTGCTTTCCAAGGGGATGGAACAAAGCAATGTAATTCCCACCCTTGTTATTTTGGTATCTATTCAGTCACAAGTTTTATCATTCCTAATTCTGCATTTATTGGCTGTTAAAAGTAAAAGATGGTCTGCACAAACCTATTCATTGGAATCCATCTCTTACTGATGATAGGTCACAGTTAGATGTCACAGATTAGCTAAAGATCAAAACAGAAGCTCAAAGGCATCTTGCAAACTGCTGATCTTCTTACAAACCTTTACTGTATAACGTTGTTACTGAATTTGAGCCCAGAGCCCCAAGTACTTGATGGAGAATCTCTTCTGCTTACACCAGCCCAGACCTTCATGTTAGGATTATCAGAAGTCAACTCAGTATTGTCTCACAAACATAGGGGAGGACTTTTCTACTGAAGCATATCTCTACTGTGTTTGTGGGAGGTGCCTGGGTCACCTGACTTCCTGTTTCCTACTCTTCCTTGGGTCTTTTGGGTCCGTTATCCATCTTCCCTTCTTCCTAAGCACACATACACACAGGAGGGCCACATGGCTATGTGGGTCTCGTCCGAAATATCTCACTTGCATGCAGAGATGATTAAGCCTTTCTACCGTGAAACTGCTTGTAACCAAGATCTACTGAATAAGAATGTAAGCTATTTTTATTTTTCTTCAACTAACTAATGTGTGAAGACTGTTTTATTTCTGAACGTTAATTAAGCTGTATGTGCAAGTCTTTTCTGGACGCTTCTACTCTGCAAGATTGTCGTTAGCTGCTTGGAGTGTTTTTCTAACCTTACAGACTCCAACACTTCAAAGGAGGTCCTGCTTGCAATGCTACCAATGGCAAGGGAGCAGGCACTGAGTGAGTGTCTTCTTGGTTGTGGTGTTATCTCCATGGAACTCCCTTCTTTTTGGAGATCATCCTCATTAGTTCGCTTTCACTGACTGCTTCAAATGGACCTTGTCAACTAGGCAAATGTCTTTGCTATGAATGGATTTTAATATGAGTTTTATTGTGGCATTTTTAGTTCAATGTGCTAGTCTTTTTGTTCTGAAAACCACTAAGTAATTACTAATTACTGTGTCTAAAAATACATGTCTTAAGACATATTTGGATCATTTATTTAAGTCAAGAACTGTAGTGGATTATTCAGAGGTGTGAAAGCCAGAGGATAACTTAAGTTCTAATTTTCATGTTGGTCAGTTGGTCCTGGAAAGTTCATGTTCTTCCAGCAGTCCTCTTTTAGATAGTTTTCTACCAAGAAAGAGAGATACTTGGCACATTGAGGATGAGAAAGAACCATTCTTTTCAGACACATAAGACAAATGCAGGTTTATAAATGTTATCTTTTCCTGAACTAAAAGCTCCACTCTTTCACCCATTCATGGATCCATGTGTACCTAAGCAACTCATTCTAACTGATATGTCATTCAGACAGTGTTGACTCTTAACAACCACATAGATAGATTTTCTTCATGATGATTTGTTCCTAATCTGGTCTGTAGCTTGAATCATGTCAACTGGATTTCTATTTTCTCAGTGGAAACGTTTCGCTCCTTGAGCGAAACGTTTCCACTGAGAAAATAGAAATCCAGTTGACATGATTCAAGCTACAGACAATTCCACCTGGATGACTGAGAACCTTCATAGACATATTCCTAATCTGGTCCTTCCAACGGTGCATCCATTGCCACTGTAACTGAATCCATCCACCTTGCTGCTGGCTGCCCTCTTCTTCTCTTTCCTTCCACTGTTCCCAGCCTTAGAGCCTTCTCTAGAGAGTGAGGTCTTTGCATAATGTGTTGGAAGTATGATAATTTGGGCAAGGTCATTTGTGCCTCGAGTGAAAACTCTGGGTTGATTTGTTCAATCCATTTGTTTTCTTGGCTGTCCATGGTATTTTCAGGAGTCTTCTCCAACACCAAGGTTCAAAGGCATTAATACAAGTCTAACAGCCTAATTCATGGGCAACATACAAATAAATCCAGGAATACATCAGGAAACAATATCTTTAGGAGAATCTGGCATTAGGTACAATGCTGTAAGTCACACAGCAGTATAATTTGGAAATGATAGCACCCACTGAAGAAAACTTTAACCGGCAAAGCTAGAGAGACAAAAGACAGACGGTAGAAGGAAACGAAGAGGAAAGAGCGAAAGGAGGCTTCAGTAGGTTGGGCCTTAAAGGCAAATGCACCAATCTCTGGCATGGAAGAGGAATCAAATTGCTTCCAATTAGTGCAGTATCATGCAGAAGAATTACCTTCCATTTTTTTCCCTTGCAAGTTTTCATTCCATTTGATGAAAAAGAATTTGCTTCTGCAATTTCCTTAAAAGAGAAGAGAATGGTAGATGAGTTCTCATGGGAGAAGCAGGGTGCCCTTGTACTTATTTACTGATGATCCTTATTTAGAATATTCTGAATTTCATGGTATAGTCCTTCCTCTTGGGGTATGCAGCCTTTCCATGCTTCAACTCAATCCCAGGGGCTATTTCAGTTTGGGAAAGTGGGATGCCAGGAGACTTCTGAAGGGTGAAAATTTATGTCACAAACCAACCGAAGCAGTGGCCATCTGCTTCTTCCAAGCAAGTCAGCTCAAAAACATCACCCAAAGAAATTAAAAATAAGTTCTCAAGGGCCCCCGAGAATAAGGTAGAAAAAGAGATACCTCTTTTGCAAAAGAAGAAAAGGCCTGAGAAAGACAGATTATAATAATACAGATGATACAGTATTACTGCAGATGGGTTACATTCCACAGAGTTAAATTGCTAAAAGGGGCAAGAGATCTCTTTGCAGAGGCAAAACTCTTCAAGAATGTTGCTTTGTGTATCACAGCTATGGAGGTCATTCACATGAATTACAACAATAACACACCCACCCAAGAAGCTCTAGTCCTTGTGAATTATTCAAGCAACAGAAAATGAGCCATTAGGCACTGACCCAACACCAACCTTGTCCCATCGGTTTCCATTTCTGAAAGAAATCTAGGTCAGGGTTGACTTTGTCAGGCAGGCCAACACAAGGCCATTTTGATTTGCAAGCAAAAGTGGTCCCCAAGTCAGAAAAATCAATTCCAACGCTAGAATGATACCAGAGCTGTATTAAATCAGCACTGTGAAATTGAAAACATGTATCTTGGATGACCTCTGCAAAGAGGGAAACTTGTGAGGGGTGTCAAACCCAGGATAATTCATGGGCTCAGCTAGTTTCAAAATCTTCTGTACTTCAAGAGAGAAGAAATCAAAAGCAAAGTCTCCACTGTTGGTTTGTTTTCCAACCACAGTAGATCTCCCTCTTCCATTCCCCATATTTGGCAAATGCTTCCATCTCTGCTTGACAATTGGAGATCAGTTGTCACTAGGACAGCACTGTATCAAGGTTTACAGTCCACACTGTGGTTAGGTCTCACTTCATGCCAAGCCCAGTCCCAACGATACTAACCACATGATGGCTTAGTGCAGAGTGTGAACCCAGCCTCTTAATTCAGTTTTGTCTTGTGTACTCCACCTGGTCAATGCCTGTTCAGGATTGCAGACAAGAGTCTTTTGCAGCCTTTCATGGGCTGACCTGGGGAATTTTTACTTGCACCACATGTGGTCTTCCAATACAATCCATCATATAACTATTGACCCAACATGACATGACTGGACTGCTATACTGATCTCCAAGCTCTCTGATTTCAGCACGGGGAACAAGCAGAATGATGGCCAAAGTTACACCAATGGGATTGAATGCCAATTTATACTAATAATTCTCCATCTTACTTGCTCATATTTATATTTGCTTCCCCCAACGTGGTATTCTCTAGACCTGTTGGGAATACAATGCCTGGAATTCCCAACCATTATACCCACATCTGGAGGGTGCCTGACTGGGGAAGTGTGGTCTATCCTTAATGGCAGTGACTCCCCAACCCTGAAGGTGGGACATTTCACATGCAAAACCTGGGTCTTCCAGAAATACAAAAGCTACTCTGGAGCACTGGATCAGAGGACAAACAACTGTGATTTTCTGCTTTCTCACAAATTGATGAGCAACTGTAAACTGTTGTTTCATTCATTCCATTTCAGCCTTTGACATATATATATGGCCCAGCATAGCCCTCAGCTGCATAGTGGGCGGGGCAAGAGGCTCCGAAGGGACTCTCCCTAGTTTCTTGGGCTGTAAAGGAGACTGCGGGAGATTTGTATTTTCAAACTTGCAAGATTCTGTTAATGCAACTTCACAATAAAGTAGAATTAGCTTATCTGGTTGTGTTTCCTGTCCGGTCTACCTGGGAAGGCTGACACTATACATTTTAATGGCTTCACTGTAGCTACAACAGCCAGCATCAAGTAACTGTGAAGGTGTGGATTAGGAACAAGGGGACCCAATTTCTAGTCTTCCCTCCATCATGGGGGACTTGGGACAGTCCCTGCCTTTCAGCCAAAGAGCCAGGGTGGGTTTAGTGGTAAAGGTGCTGGATTAGTCCTTTCTTAGGCATGGAAGCCATCTGGGTGATGTTGGGGCACTCAATCCCTCTCAGCCTTAATCTGCTCAACAAACTCCTTGTTGCATCATGGATTGGTGGTTTCCCTGTAAGGGGCGCAGTAGCTCAGCGGGTTAAACCGCTGATGCTGTAAGACTGCCGATCAGCAGGTCGGCAGTTCGAACCTCCACGTGGCGAAGTGAGCTCTCGTCACTTGCCCCAGCTCCTGTCAACCCAGCAGTTCGAAAGCTAATTGCAAGTAGATAAATGGGTACCACCTTATGTGGGAGAATGTGCTGGCGTCCTGTCGGGGGTCGCCTCCGGAGTGAAGAAGGCCTCGCGAATGGCGGCGGAAACGGAGAACGGAGACGACGGATCCCAAACAGCAACATCCAGGACGTCAGCAGCCGACTCTGAAGCAAGGTATCCTGGGACATGTAGTCCAATACTACAAGAGTCGGTTCCCTTACCCCTTCCCTGAGCGCGCGGTAAATAAACATTGTTAAATATATGAATTGTTAAATATATGAAATTGCAATGTTGTAAGCTGCCTAGAGTCCTCCGATAGGGAGGGGATAGGCGGGGTATAAATACGAATAATAAATAAAAAATAAATAAAAAAATCTAAGCACATACAATGCAAAAACAAGCAGACCCTGGCAATTGTGTGGGACAAACACTAAGAAAAACAGTAACAACAACAACAATTATTGAGTGGCAAAGAACTGCCCAAACATCTATGGGTTATAGTTCAAATTTCAAGCATACCAGGATTTCAAGATAAGCAAGGAGGAAGGCCTTGCTGCTGTTCTGTGAAAAGAGAGCAAGTTTTGCAAAATCATTAAAATGTCAAACCTTAATGATGCACACTAGGAATGTATGCAAATAGGCATAAATTATGAAGTCTATAAAAACCAGCTTCTCTCGATGCAGAATTTGAATTGCGGGTATGGTGGAATGTTGAATGCTTAAGTCTAAGATATAGAATGTCTTAGCAGCAGGTACAGGTGAGCGGGGTTTGTTCAAAATCATAGGAATTTGAATCTTCCATGAAAATATGGCTTATATTTGTCTCCTGGGCATAATGTCCAGAGGTTAATCCTAACTCTTTTGAAAATCAATTTGTTTTTAAAAATGCAGAATGCTCCAGCTTTGGGCAGGATAAAGTCAAATCTCACTGAGTTTTGACTTCATAGTGGCAAATTGATGATCAAGGAAACCTTTCTTTGAAGCAAAAAAAAATCACTTAAAATTATTCCTGCTTTAGGGTGGTGAATTGAGTTTATTTAGCTCCTACTGTTTTTTAAAAGCATTTCCAAGAGTGCATTCAACCCGTTAATGAGGTTATGAAATAGCTTGTGTCTTCTCGCAAATATATCACATTTTGGAGGATTTCCACCTATTCAAGATGGTAACATCTTAGATATGATTCTCTGGAGTCAGATGTTGGTGGATTTTCCTTTTTTTTAGAAGTGAATACTTTGTTGGTTTTTGTTTAAATAAAATACAAGTTGAAGTTCAAGAAGTGAAGATTGTCTTCCATTTTGACTGTGCACCAATGTAAAGAGTTAACATTGTTTCAGTAAAGGCTCCCGCAGTATGATGCATCCCCTTTTCCTGCCAGCTCATCTAGATCCAGAGGTCTTCCTTGCATGAAGGAGAGTGGGAAACAAAAAAACTTAAAAACAGGCGCAAAGAAATTGATGGGGTTTAAACAAAAATGAAATTTCATTTAATTTACAATAGTTCATCTGATCCCTTCCCAGCGGTTTATTTTCATTTTACTTGGCCATCCCACACCTACATACAACTTTGCTACCCACAATGCTTTGCAGTTTCAGACTCTCTCAAGACAGTCAAGCTTAAAACTTTGGCATTAGCTTCTTGACTTGACAAACTGATAATCTGATTTAGCATGTGACAGCCACATACCTTGTCTTTGATAATCAGCCCTCAGATGTCTGGGTTCTTAAAATGCCATGGATCGAAAAACCATAGACAGGCTTCAAGCAGAGGTGTATTTGCTAGTAGATGGAGTTGGCTTCCAGGAAGTCACAAACAGTACATCCTGGGAAATTTCCAAGGACTTTCAGAGCTTTTTCATTAGAATAGAGTGAGGATTTTATTGCTAATAAAAATGGGCTGGCATTGCATGGTGCCTTAAATTAATGCTACTGGGTTTTATTCAGTTTTATGGTATAAATATCTCCTTCTCTGTAAAAATGGTTGCTTCAGCTTGGAACTAAGGCAAGCTACCTTGCAATGCCTGCAATAGGTATACTAATTGAACGCAGTGGGATACTTCTTATGCCTTATATATAATCTGCTAGGCATCTGGGTAATTCTAGGTTTTAATATCCAAAAATAGGTTTCCATCTCAGAGAGCATGTTGGCTCAATTTGTTAATTATTCTGCCTCCTTGTAAAGTTGGGTTTTGTCCATGGGGTTCTTTAATGGAGTATTCATAGCAGCCTGCACAAACCAGGGTCCCTAGGAGTATTGTAGTGAGGATGTGCTAGCTGGCTCGTGTACTTGTTAATTTCTGAGGGTAAGGAAAATAGCTAGGTGGTTAATTCTGATTTATGCAATGATATCCTATCATTTCCCTAAGGAACTCAGAGGAGCATCAGCTATTTTCCACTCCTCTGATTTATTTTTGAAGGAAATGTATACAGGAAGATTGGGAAACTGAACCCTGTGAGAGACTGTGGGGAAGGAAGGAAGGAAGGAAGGAAGGAAGGAAGGAAGGAAGGAAGGAAGGAAGGAAGGAAGGAAGGAAGGAAGGAAGATTAGACATAAACCAAGCATGTACAACTCGTGGCCCACGGGCTGCATGCGGCCCTGAACAGCTAGTAACGCGGCCCCAAAATCATGTGTCTCTACTGGACTTTTATAAGACCTATCTTCCCAGAGAAAAATATCCCTCGCTTCACAATCATGCCTTATTCAAGACATCGCTTTTTGGTAGCACATACATTTGTGAGCAACTATTTTCAAGGATGAAGCACACAAAGAGTAAAATTAGAATTGAAATTTGTGACGAGCACCTTGAGAACTCACTGAGAATTGCAACCACTTTCATCGAACCAGACATTGATGCATTAGTTTCACAAAAACAAGGTCAAATATCCCACTAGTTTTATGTTGCCCTCTTTTTTTTAATTTTATAATAAAAAATATATAAAAATAAATGAAGTTTTATTACTTATATACATTAACTATATTATATATTTTATGTGTGGCCCAAGACAATTCCTCTTCACTCAATGTGGCCCAGGGAAGCCAAAAGGTTGGACAGCCATGACATAAACAATAACGAGGTAGCAGGTGAGTTAGTTAACTACTTCTCTTATAAATGGAACTTAGCTTAGGGCAAGAACCCATTTCATTTTTGTCTAAACCCCATCACTTTTTTTTTGTGTCTAAACCCCATCACTCACTCGCTGGATCGTCACCTTGTTGTGGCGAGTGGGCTTGTGTGTTCAAAATGAACCCTGTGAGCGAAGCCGTTGGGAGTCATGTACTCCTGGTAGGGTCACCCATGGCGGTAAGGTCCAGGGGGAGGAACCAGACAAAGAACGATCCAAGAAAGTCCTCAACGGCAGAACAGGCGGAAGATAACAAGGTGTATTGTTACAACGGCTGCGAAGGCGGATGAAGGCTGCAGCAGACAAAAGGTCACCAATCGTCATGGTATCCATGCCATTGGATTAGAGCCTTTTTCTGTGAAGGTTGTGTGCTGATCGTTGTGCACCGATCTCCACACATAAAACAAATTCACGCACAGGCGTCTTCCAACCACACCAAACCCAAAACAACCAAAAGTCCCATGGCGACTGATGAATGGCAACGGGGGCAGGACTGTGAAATCCGGAAGCTCCTAGTCATGGACCAGCACATGGGCGGTGGATACGGATTCAGTCGCCCTGACTCAAGGATCGAGGCAGTTGAGTAGTTCGGCAGCTGTATCCACGACTGAGCAGCCCTATTTAGGATCCACTCTGCTCACCCCATATGGGGAGGGGGCTAGAAAAGGTGCCCTAAACATAGTCTGCCTCATTTTCTCCCTGACTGGATTACCGCGACCAGTGGGGTCACCATCTAGTGGTCGTAAAAAACACATGAATTTTGGAACATGGAATATACGGACACTGCAAGACAATATGGATAGTGAACGACCTGAACGTAGGACTGCCATTATTGCAAGGGAGCTGAGATGTTTTAATATTGATATAGCAGCACTCCAAGAATCTCGAAGAGCAGGAGAAGGACAGTTGAAGGAAGAAAAAGGAGGTTATACCTTCTTTTGGAAAGGACTGCCTGAACAAGAATGACGAATACATGGGGTAGGCTTTGCTATCAAAAACGACCTTGTGAAGCTCTTGTCAGAAGTTCCCACTGGCATTAACAAACGACTCTCAACTCTCCGAATAAAACTCGCCAAAAACCAACAGGCAACTATCCTAAGTGCTTACGCACCAACACTAGATGCAGATGAGGATATCAAGGAAAAATTTTATACCCAGCTGGACACCATCTTATCAGAGATACCAAAGGAGGATAAAATTATCCTCCTGGGCGATTTCAATGCAAGAGTTGGGCGTGATTTTGATTTGTGGCCAGGGATCATTGGGAAAGAAGGAGTTGACAACAGCAACACGAATGGAATCTTACTTCTGACTAAATGTGCAGAGCATAACCTTGTCATTACTAACACACTCTTTCGCCAGAAAAATAAATTTAAAACATCATGGAAGCACCCACGGTCGAAGCACTGGCATCTTTTAGATTATGTAATTGTCCGTGCTAGAGATCGCCATGATGTACTTCTCACCAGAGCCATGACGAGCGCCGATGACTGCTGGACAGACCATCGATTAATCCGATCCACGATGGCCATAAAGATTGTCCCTCATCGTAGGCTCCAAGGAAGAAAACCAAGGCGTAAAATGAATACACTGGCCCTTCAAGATTCTATTAAACGAGCTTGCTTTCAATCAACTCTCAAGGAACATCTGCCTATGGAACTTCCTGAAAATGTTGAGGAACACTGGGTTAAATTGAAGACTTCTATTATTTCAGCCTGTGAACAAACTATTGGATACCAAACTAAGAGACATCAGGACTGGTTTGATGAGAACGATAGTGAGATTGAACATATTATTGACAAGAAAAGGAAAGCCTTCCAGATATGGCAAAAAGATATTAACTGTGCCGTTAAGAAAAAAATCTACGCCAGTGCAAAGGCAGAAGTCCAAAGAAGAACTAGAGAACTTAAGAACATATGGTGGATAAAAAAAGCCCAAGAAACCCAACATTTTGCAGATGCTCATGATGCACGGGGCTTTTTTAATGCCATAAAGGCCATCTATGGACCAACAAAACATGGTACAAATCCCTTACGCTCAGTAGATGGTGCTAAACTTCTAAAGGACAAAGAGTCTATTGCACTGTGCTGGAAAGAGCATTACCACAATCTCCTTAATCGTCACTCTACTGTGGCTGATGAAGTCTTCTTGCAAATCCCGCAAAAACAAATAAGAGATGAGCTTGCAGTACCCCCTAGTTTGGAGGAAGTCAGTAAAGCCACTAAACAAATGAAAAATAACAAAGCTAGTGGACCTGATGGGATTCCTGCTGAAGTCTTTAAAGAAGGCGGGCCTGAACTTACACAACAACTTCATAAGCTCATCGAAAAAATCTGGATGAGGGAGGAGATTCCAGCAGACTTTAGGGATGCCATAATTATCACTCTCTTTAAAAAGGGTGATAGAACAGACTGTGGAAACTATCGAGGCATCTCCCTTCTAGCCACAGCAGGAAAAATCCTGGCAAAGATCATTGCAAACCGTCTCCTATCTGTATCGGAAGACATCCTCCCTGAAATGCAAAATGGCTTCCGCCCTTCCAGGGGAACAGTGGATATGATCTTCACTGCACGACAGCTTCAAGAAAAATGCAAGGAGCAAAACCGCCCTCTGTACATGGCGTTTATTGATCTGACTAAAGCTTTGGATACTGTAAATCGTACTGCTCTCTGGACCATCCTTCTGAAAATCGGATGCCCTGATAAATTTGTGAACATCTTGCGGCTACTCCATGATGACATGATGGCAACAATCCTGAATAACAATGGCTCTCAAAGCGATCCATTTAAAGTGGAATCCGGCGTTAAACAGGGATGTGTTATTGCTCCAACCTTATTCGCTATCTTCATTGCTATGATTATACACCTTGTTGAAGAGAAACTTCCTACTGGTGTAGAAATTATATACCGAACAGATGGAAAGCTTTTTAATCTTAGTAGGCTGAAAGCAAAAAATAAGGTAATTACAACTTCTGTTATAGAACTTCAATATGCTGATGATAACGTAGTCTGTGCACACTCCGAGGAAGATCTTCAAACTATCCTAAACATCTTTGCAGAAGCATATGAAAAGCTTGGCCTCTCGATTAACATTAAAAAAACCAAAGTGCTTTACCAGCAAGTTCGAACCAATCCCTCCGCAGCGTCATCAATCCAGCTTAAAGGTGTGTCACTAGAAAATGTCGACCACTTTTCTTATCTCGGCAGCCATCTATCTACAAAAGCCGACATCGACGCTGAAATTCAGCATCGCCTGAGCTCTGCGAGTGTAGCTTTCTCCCGAATGAAGCGTAGAGGGTTTACGGGACATTCGCAGGGAGACCAAAATGCTTGTTTACAAAGCCATTGTACTACCAACCCTTCTGTACGCCTGTGAAACATGGACCCTATACAAACGCCACCTCCAACTTCTTGAAAGATTCCATCAACGCTGCCTCCGAAAAATTCTGCAAATTACTTGGGAAGATAGGCGGACTAATGTTAGCGTATTAGAAGAAGCGAAAACCACCAGCATTGAAACAATGATCATCCAACATCAACTTCGCTGGACCGGCCATGTTGTTCGAATGCCTGACCATCGTCTTCCAAAGCAGCTACTTTACTCCCAACTTAAGAATGGAAAACGGAATATTGGTGGACAGCAAAAGAGATTCAAAGACACTCTCAAAGCTAATTTAAAATAATGTAATATCAACATTGAGAACTGGGAAGCCCTAACTCATGAGTGTTTCAATTGGAGGTCAGCCTTTATTAATGGCGCTATGGACTTTGAAGAAGCACGAGTACAGGGCGAAAGGGAGAAAAGAGCTAAAAGGAAGGCACGTCAGGCAAACCCTCATCATGACCGTCTCCCACCCGGAAACCTATGCCCTCACTGTGGGAGGTTGTGCGGATCCAGAATTGGCCTTTATAGCCACTTACGGATCCACTGTTAAAATTTTACCTTTGGAAGACAATCTTACTCGGCTACGAGTGATCGCCAATGAAATGAATGAAACCCCATCAATTTCTTTGCACCTGTTTTTAAGTTTTTTTGTATAAAAGCATTTTAAAGCATTCAAGCAGACTTTGCCTTCACTAACACACTATAAAAGGGTCTGGGAAATCTCTCCTACCATTTGCAAGATTCTGTACTTACCCCAAAGTAGCATTAAAGACACGTTCCTGAAATCTGTGTAGTTCTTGCTTCCTTTATCTTACCCAGCTGCATGGGGCTGATAGATCCAGCCCTTTCACTTTCCTTGGCGGGCTGAATATTTCTTAGTTCTCTGATTCTCTTTGCAGGACACAGAGAGCTAATCTTCTGCCAGAAGACAAATGCTGCAGATCAGCCGTAATTCATCCAGTGTGTGCCTTCCCCAATCTCAGAAGTTTCAGCTGACTTAACTGGGCAAAAGTCTCACCCACAAGTGCCTTAATTGGGAAATAGGTAGGGAAGCTCCTAGGTGAGTCAACACCTTGCTATACTCCACCTTTACCTCCTCAAAGAAGAAAGCTAAAGCATGGATGAAGTGAAAAGAAGCAGCTCCCTAGGGTAGGGATGGATGGGAGCTTTAGAGAAGGGGCTGGATGATGCCTGGAACAGATGACCTGCTGGGCCAATGGTTTCCCATTCCTCTTTATGATAACTGAGACTGTGAGGTTATTTAAGCAAGGATTGTGTGATGAAGCTGGTCCTCAGTTATTAATTCAGAGTCTCTCAATCACACGCCATCAGAGTATGTAGAAGAGTTCTTTATTAATACAGGTGATCAGTCCAAGTCAAAGATCAGACTGAGGAAAGCCCGTGCAATTGCTGTTACAAAACTCCCAGTACTGGCCCCTCCTAACCAGTCCCCCCTAAATGCTGATTCATCTCTAACATTCTCCCCATTCCCAGCTGCAAATCATTTAGCTAACAAGCACTGATAGCACCAACTAAGCTGACCTTGGAGCTATTCAGGCCGCCAGCATACCAAAATGCCACTACATGCATGCTTAAAACCTTACTGCAATACTACAATACCCATCATATATACTGGAAGGATACTAAATCCTGACAGATTGCTATTTGCTTGCTTAGGTGGGAAGTTGTCATATGAAGTCTGGTTATCTATCTAGTACTGTGCACTTTTTCTGGTGGTATGTCTCCAGGGTCTCAAGTAGAATGTTTCTCATCAGCTGCTGGAAACTGAAAGAGATGCATCCTAGGCCTTTGCCATTCAGACCACATGTTCCTTGGTTGTGCTACAGATCTTTCTTTTTTTATATAATATGTTTTATTAAATTTTGAATATACATAGATAAAAGTTTGAAAAGGAAAAAGAAATACAAATACAAATCAAAGAAAGAAGAGAAAAAGTGTAGTAAAGCAAAGAAAAAAAGAAAAGGATGAAACAAAGGAATTAGGCAACTTCCGATTTATCTCTGGTCTAAACAATTCTTTAAAAATTCTTACATGCTAGGTCTATATATAGCATTAAAAAACATTTCTTGTCTAATACATCATTTTACATCTATTTTAATCTTCAAATCCCCATATAAGCTTTGCCCCTCCTGCATTTTTTAAATAGTCCGTTAATGGCTACAGATCTTTCCAGTATGTACCATAAGAAAGGGCTATCGCCTCTCTTCTAAATGGCTAATAAGGTTCTGCAATTAGTACTCTCCCTTTGATATAAGGAGGGAATCAGTGTTGATAGATTTGTTGTGTGACTTTAAATGCAATGGTTGTGAAGCAATTTCTATATCAGAAATGTGATATGCCTGTGAAGCTAGCAGCATGGGAAGAGAGGAAACATCTGGATAGCATATTGTCTGCTGCTTCATATCCATTGTCCATTTTAATAGTTAATTTATGACTTGATGAAGAATAAGTAAGTGGAGCAGGTTTCTGTTATCAAAATTGGCTTAGATGAGGGCACAGATGTGGCTCTCTCAGATATTTGCCCTACTAGGTTTGCATTCCTTCAGGAGCCGTGATGACAAGGCTGGAGATGGGAGGTGGTGATGATCTTGAGGGGCAGTTGGCTGTGATCAAGGGTCCTGCTCTTGGGGTGATGGGATACGAAGGTATCTATATGAAGCTGGGCTGTAGAGACAATGTGGGGACCCTGCTAATGAGCCAATTGTTCTGATTGTCCATTTCTGAATTCCTGGGTTACATTACTGGCTTAGTCTTGGAGTGTTCCTGATTACTAGTGTTGGGGTTCTTTATTTGTTTAGCTTTTGGGGGGTGAATGTTTACTTCTTTTACTTCTTATGTTTTATATTGTGTATGTATATATTCCTTTCTGGACAGTTCTATTCCTAACAGGGCAAGTGGCGGGTAGAAGGTATGGCAGCATGTTCCTTAAACCATGGAGATATGTGGTTTCCTGGAGCATTAATTCTGGAGTGGTTCTCATCTGTGCAGCTGCATAACAACTTTATGTGTTCTTTCTCTGTGTATATATACTGTATGTGGGGAAGCCATGTGAATCCCACTTGTACAATATGTGACCAACAAGAAACCTGTGGTTTGTTGCCAAGTATAAATTCAGGAGGGACCTAGTCCCCTTTCTCTGATAGATACACTTGTTTATACACATTTCTCAACTCTTGTGTGCTCTACCCATGCACTTTTCAGGTATGCATTTAAAACAGTACATACATCTGAAATGTGTGTAAAGATGTTGGAAGGAAGGAAATTTCTGACAATAAGCTGGTTTTTCCTAATAAATTTGAATAAATCTAAAACCATGTTTTGAATGAAGATGACATTGACACTATTACTCTGGAAATTTTTCTGGTGTCCTCAACCTCCCTGATGCTTTACACAGGACCGCTTGGGGAAGGAATTAAAGGCCTAGTGACATTTTATCTCCTATTTTATCACCCCACACTTTTGCCTCGCAGTGATATCTGCTACCTCCTTTGGGAACCAACACTTGCTTGATTTCACTTTACCAGAAAGTGCCCGTATGCCAATATGATGCCACTGGAAGAAAGATGCTCGTGTGGCTAAAGTTAGCTCCCTTTGTTCTGAATTTCTGCAGCAAGGAAGGTAGCCTGAAAACGAATCTACAGTGGTTACCTCTTGCAAAGCATTTCTTGAATCTTCACTTTTTAAAAAAAATTCTGATGGCCTGAAAGCAAATATCTAGTAAACATAGTTTCCCACTTGTTGACTGGCATTGGTTGAATTTCTACTTAGCATGCAATTCTTACAAAACAAAACTATATTTTGCCTATTTAATATAACACTTTTTTCCCAGACTGAGAGCTGGAAGTTTTTTGAGTGGCAGGCTGGAGTTACACTCCAAAAATTAGGGGGAAGAGTAGGATAACAATGAAATGTAATTTAACTTAATTAATTTAAAATATTCATATGATAACCTCCCCTGTATCTAAAAAACTCAACCATTCCCAAACTTGTGCCATGTGCAGTCCTGGGACTTGAGGTTGGCCAAGCTGCGCATTAGGGGGTGAAAAATGCTTTGCATGCATTGTCTCAGGAATCCTTAGCACCTTTTGCTAGACCAGTCAGCATTACCACCCCCAAATTGCAGATGGTTTTAGACTATCTTTTCACTTCATGTTGCAGATAACTTCAAACTGCTTTTTTGATTTATGGCAGAAGTAAGAATGGGTGTTGAAAATTTTTTCACAGTGGGCAAAGGTGATAAAAACCTGGGACTAGAATTCCAATATCCAATTTCATCCAATGTGAAAAATGGGCAAATCTGAACATTCTGACTCAGAAATACAGGTAGTCCTTGCTTAACGACCACAATTGGGACCGGAATTTTGGTTGCTAAGTGAAGCGGTCATTAAGTGAATCCGACCCGATTTTATTACCTTTTTATGGTGGTTGTTAAGTGAATCACTGGAGGCATTAAGCGAACCACGTGGTTGTTAAGTGAATCATGTGGTTCCCCATTGATTTTGCTTGCCAGAAGCCGGCCGGGAAGGTAGAAAATGTCGATCACATGACCATGGGATGCTGCGATGGTCATAGATGTGAACTGGTTGCCAAGCGCCCAAAGATCATGTGACTGTGGAGACCCTGCAATGGTAGTAAGTGTGAGTACAGGTCGTAAGTCGGTTTTTTCAAGCACTGTTGTAAGTCTGAACCATCACTAAACAAATGTTTGTTAAGTGAGGACTACCTGTAAGGGGTTCCAAAGAAGGAAAACAGCAAGACATTTAAAGAAGGCAAACCCCCATCAGTATGACTGCCTGTCTTGAAAAAAATCTACATTTTTCTTCACTTCAAGGAAGACCCTTTTTTGTTGAAAGGTGGTTGAACCATCACTTCTTCTGGAGACCCAGGGAAATAATAACAGGAGCTCTTCTGATGCCTTTGACAATCATCTTCATAATGCTTCAAAACAGGCTGAGCATCATGGATGGTCCATTTGGAGACAACTTGTTTCCTTTGACAGAAATTGCTTGCTCACCAAGGCAGAAGAAGAGTCGATAAAGGGTTCAAAAAGCAGCACATTTATCACTTGGGAAGAAGAGGCCCAGTGCCCAGGGTTAGCTTTGACTGTATTCTATCATCTTAGTGCAGAAGTTATTTGTAAATGTCAAGACTTATGAATATTAATAGTCACTTTCTATTTTTAGGAATGCTCTATTATCCTTGTTCCAATGTTCTGTAATTTATGCCAAAGAGCTTTCACTCTCATAGTTATCAGAAAAATGATAGGTGCCACTCAGTAGAACCAGTACTCAAAATTTGGGAAGTGAACTTTGAGAGATTTATGGCCTGTGTTTATTTCCAGATAATTAAGAAATGCAGAATAAAAACATAGATTTGTGTAGAGAAGCCACTCAAATTGTAGTAGGAACTAGTTTTATTCTAGAACTATATAAGAATAATGTTGTGTTTCCCCCAGTGTTTTCCTTTTGCCTTTTGAACCTGCAATCCAGTCTTTTCTCCATTAAGGCTTTCATGAAAATATGCGAGCTAAACTATTGGCTAAAATTAAATTACTTGAGGGATCCTTGGCCCTCATAATTCTTGTCGGTAGGTTTGCTTTTCCTGGAAGAAAGGCATTAGTTCAGTCTTAAGTTACGGTGGCCTTTCAACCTGGTTCTTGCTTCAACAACAATAAAAGAAGGTGACCTCAGAAATTAAGCAGAGTGTTTTGGATGCTGACTCACAAAAAGATCAAAAGTTTTATCTCCCGACTACTGTAAAAGTGGGGCACATGGAAGACCTTTCATTCTAGCCAACTCTTCTACTAATATGTTATCTCATCCACATAGCGGAACATTTTGTTGGCTAGATTTAATGGTTCTGTAAGGGAGGTATAAAAACATAATGTAAGACCATCTTTGCCCCTACTTAAAAGGGTTGATTGAGTTAAATTCCAATATTTTATTGCACATCCGTCAGTACCAACCCTGGCATTCTCATCTAAGAACACACTTAGTAGTCACTCATCTGGGCCAGTAGATGAAGAAAGTGTGTGTGTGTGTGTGTGTTTGTGTGTGTTTAACTAGTGGTCTTGTTTATAAAAATAACTGGGAGAGTTGCTAAATTCTGATCAATAGGGATTACCCTAAGGAGGATATGGATCTAATTTCCTAGAATTCTTAAGTTGAAAAATACAGTCAATTTCTGCTTTGTTACAATTTTGATATTATGTGTTTGATGCTTATTGTTAAACTCTTTAATTTATTTGAAGCTATTGGGTAGTGATCCAAATATACGCCCCAACCACAGATGCTGAAGAAGCAGAAGTAGATCAGTTCTATGAGGATCTGCAGCACCTACTGGATAATACGCCAAAAAGAGATGTTATTTTCATTACAGGAGACTGGAATGCTAAGGTGGGTAGTCAAACGACACCTGGAATTACAGGCAAGCATGGTCTGGGAGAACAAAATGAAGCAGGACATAGGCTGATAGAATTTTGCCAAGACAACTCACTGTGCATAACAAACACTCTCTTCCAACAACCTAAAAGACGACTTTATACATGGACTTCACCAGATGGTCGACACTGAAATCAGATTGACTACATCCTTTGCAGCCAAAGGTGGCGGACATCTATACAGTCGGTAAAAACAAGACCTGGAGCTGACTGTAGTTCAGATCACGAACTTCTTGTTGCAAAATTTAGAATCAGACTAAAGAGAATAGGGAAGACCCACAGATCAGTCAAATATGAGCTCACTAATATTCCTAAGGAATATGCAGTGGAGGTGAAGAATAGATTTAAGGGACTAGATTTAGTAGATAGGGTCCCAGAAGAACTATGGACAGAAGTTCGCAACATTGTTCAGGAGGCGGCAACAAAAAACGTCCCAAAGAAAAAGAAAACCAAGAAGGCAAGATGGCTGTCTGCTGAGACACTGGAAGTAGCCCAAGAAAGAAGGAAAGCAAAAGGCAACACTGATAGGGGGAGATATGCCCAATTAAATGCAAAATTCCAGAGGTTAGCCAGAAGAGATAAGGAATTATTTTTAAACAAGCAATGTGCGGAAGTGGAAGAAGACAATAGAATAGGAAGAACAAGAGACCTCTTCCAGAAAATTAGAAACATCGGAGGTAAATTCCAGGCAAAAATGGGTATGATCAAAAACAAAGATGGTAAGGATCTAACAGAAGCAGAAGAGATCAAGAAAAGGTGGCAAGAATATACGGAAGATCTGTATAGGAAGGATAATAATATTGGAGATAGCTTTGACGGTGTGGTCAGTGAGTTAGAGCCAGACATCCTGAAGAGTGAGGTTGAATGGGCCTTAAGAAGCATTGCTAATAACAAGGCAGCAGGAGATGACGGTATCCCAGCTGAACTGTTTAAAATCTTGCAAGATGATGCTGTCAAGGTGATGCATGCCATATGCCAGCAAATTTAGAAAACACAAGAATGGCCATCAGATTGGAAAAAATCAACTTATATCCCCATACCAAAAAAGGGAAGCACTAAAGAATGTTCAAACTATCGAGCAGTGGCACTTATTTCACATGCCAGTAAGGTAATGCTCAAGATCTTGCAAGGTAGACTCCAGCAATTCATGGAGCGAGAATTGCCAGATGTACAAGCTGGGTTTAGAAAAGGCAGAGGAACTAGAGACCAAATTGCCAATATCCGCTGGATAATGGAGAAAGCCAGGGAATTTCAGAAAAACATCTATTTCTGTTTTATTGACTATTCTAAAGCCTTTGATTGTGTGGATCATAACAAATTGTGGCAAGTTCTTGGTGGTATGGGGATACCAAGTCATCTTGTCTGCCTCCTGAGGAATCTGTATAACGACCAAGTAGCAACGGTAAGAACAGAGCACGGAACAACAGACTGGTTTAAGATTGGGAAAGGAGTACGGCAGGGTTGTATACTCTCACCCTACCTATTCAACCTGTACGCAGAACACATCATGTGATGTGCTGGGCTTGAGGAATCCAAGGCTGGAGTTAAAATCACTGGAAGAAACATTAACAATCTCAGATATGCAGATGATACCACTTTGATGGCTGAAAGCGAGAAGGAGTTGAGGAGCCTTATGACGAAGGTGAAAGAAGAAAGTGCAAAAGCTGGGTTGCAGTTAAACCTCAAAAAAAACAAGATTATGGCAACGAGCTTGATTGATGACTGGCAAATAGAGGGAGAAAAAGTGGAGGCAGTGACAGACTTTGTATTTCTAGGTGCAAAGATTACTGCAGACGCTGACTGCAGCCAGGAAATCAGAAGACGTCTACTTCTTGGGAGGAGAGCAATGACAAATCTTGATAAAATAGTTAAGAGCAGAGACATCACACTGACAACAAAGGTCCGCATAGTTAAAGCAATGTGTCTATGAAGGTTCTCAGTCATCCAGGTGGAACAGTCTGTGGCTTGAATCATGTCAACTGGATTTCTATTTTCTTAGTGGAAACGTTTCACTCCTTATCCAAGGAGCTTCTTCAGTCTGAGTAAAGTTAGTAAGGGAATCCTTAAATATGTTTCTAGGCTGGCTGTGTGACCTTGCACCTGGGGCTAGGTCATGGTTATTTTTGAGATGTTTGTTTCTAAGTCCCTTTATCATCTAAAGGAGGATCGTTAAGATTACCCTGCTGCTGTTGAGCTTGTGAAATGGTCTTAATCTTCCTAGGCACAGAAGACAAAGCAGGAAGGAAGATAGGGGAAAGGTTATGCCTGAGGCCCCCACCTCTATTCAAGGAAGGATTTTCCAAGTTGGCATGAATGGATTCCTTGACCCCTCTCTCAAACCACCTATCTTCTCTGTCTAAAATGTGAACATTAATGTCCTCAAATGAGTGTCCTTTTTCCTTTAGATGAAGATAAACTGCTGACTCTGGTCCTGTGGTGCTCTATTCAAGGGACTTCCTTGAATAGAGGTGGGGGCCTCAGGCATAACCTTTCCCCTATCTTCCTTCCTGCTTTGTCTTCTGTGCCTAGGAAGATTAAGACCATTTCACAAGCTCAACAGCAGCAGGGTAATCTTAACGATCCTCCTTTAGATGATAAAGGGACTTAGAAACAAACATCTCAAAAATAACCATGACCTAGCCCCAGGTGCAAGGTCACACAGCCAGCCTAGAAACATATTTAAGGATTCCCTTACTAACTTTACTCAGACTGAAGAAGCTCCTTGGATAAGGAGTGAAACGTTTCCACTAAGAAAATAGAAATCCAGTTGACATGATTCAAGCCACAGACAGTTAAAGCAATGGTATTCCCTGTAGTAACCTATGGCTGCGAGAGCTGGACCATAAGGAAGGCTGAGCGAAGGAAGATAGATGCTTTTGAACTGTGGTGTTGGAGGAAAATTCTGAGAGTGCCTTGGACTGCAAGAAGATCAAACCAGTCCATACTCCAGGAAATCAAGCCAGACTGCTCACTTGAGGGAATGATATTAAAGGCAAAACTGAAGTACTTTGGCCACATAATGAGAAGACAGGATACCCTGGAGAAGAAGCTGATGCTAGGGAAAGTGGAAGGCAAAAGGAAGAGGGGCCGACCAAGGGCAAGATGGATGGATGGTATTCTGGAGGTGACGGACTCAGCCATGGGGGAGATGGAGATGGTGACGGCCGACAAGAAGCTCTGGCGTGGGCTGGTCCATGAGGTCACGAGGAGTCGGAGATGACTGAATGAATAAACAACAAAAATTGGGTATTGATTTTGGTTGTAGAGTATACATACATACATACATACATACATACATACATACATACATACATACATACGATGCTAGAAAGGGAAGGGTTTTGAGGTGAGAGACTTGGAAGGAATCACTGGATGTAGAGGTTTGATTACTGGAGGAATGCATCTAACATTTTTTTTATGGAAACAACTGTTTGCCATTCAGAACTCCACTGAAACCTATTCTGAGAAATTCAGTAAATGGGCTAACCCTGATTTGGACATTTGAATGGATAGTTATTTTTGGTCCAGGCCTGAGAAAATAGGACAGCTGGCTTTCCAAAAAGAGCTCCACCTGTTTCTGCAACATACTTTTGGAGAAGGGATGGATAAAGGAAGGATGAAAATGAGAGCTCCAGCTTTTAATAAGGCTTTACTATATATTATATATAGCTTCCATTAATTGTCAACACGAAAGCCAATTATCCCTGTTACTGGGATAAACAGAAAAATGGGATGATCAACTGTAGTAGATGATTTTGACCACCCCATCACTTTGGTCCCTGTTTTCATTCTCTGATCAAAAGGCCTTCACCTGCCAGTAAAAAGTGGCCGCAGGAAACTGCATGATTCTATGCTTCTTGTCTAGCTCAACATGGCTGAATGGCTTTCCATATTTCCGCCATAATTATTATAGACCCCACTTTTAATTGGAGATGCGCAAGATTTTCTACACATTATATTCTAGGAAAGGCTTGACAAAAAAAGTGTGTGGTGAGCAGATGAAGTTGAGGTAGGGAACCTAGTGGAGTTGTCACTCTTAAGTCTCTATTAAACAACCAAGAACTGAAAATATACAGTATAGCCTCCACTTAAACCCAGTGACCTGGGTCCTAGTTGATTGCCTCCCTTTCTTCAATAAATTCTCAGCTCTGATGTTTTCACTCAAATCTCAGCTTTAGAAGAAAGTCGTTGTTCTAGGTGAAGGCACCAGGAACCATCAGCTAAGTTCTCAAACTAGTCTATGTAGATGGCCCAGAAGAGGGTGAGGAAGGAAAGTCTATTTAATCTGCCCAGCTAACTTCTACATTAAGACCCTGGGGGTGTCAGATAGTTTTGCCTAGAGGAAATAGGGAAGAACTAAGCAACAGTGAGATGGCCACATTGAGCTGAATCTCCATGGTGCCCATTGCCCCTCCAAATTCAACCCATTTTGGATGTGGAGATGTCTATGTCAAAGAATAGGATCCAAAATCTCAGGATGTTGTATGATAGACTGCACTCTCTCATCCTGCCTCCAATAGGTAAGTCTGAAATTAGAGCAGGGATAAAATAGACTCCCCAACATCTGGAGAATTATCTATTTTAGAGTGAGTGCAATCTGTCATCTGTTTTCAATGGTTCTAAATGGGGCAGAAGAGCAGGTCTTCTATCTTTAGTACTTATATAAATGATGGAATTTTGGCTGATATGACTTGCTGTTCATGTTTTGCATCTGAGCATCTAAGATGACTCTAATGGTAATGACCATAATATTCCACACTTTGACAAAGGGGCTCACAGGGAAATACATCTGTACAGTGGTGCTCATGAAGGCATCCTTACAATCAAGCAATTTGCACATCTGGGTTTTCTGATTCCACGGAAATGTTCACACATTCATTTGTGTACACATGAAACTTTCCCTTTGCAAACACCCATGTTATTGAATAATCATCTAGGTCAGAGCTTTCCAAACTGTGTGTCGGGACACGTTAGTGTGTCGGCTGCAGTGTCTGGGTGTGTCGCAGCTGCTGCTGCCTCCTGGCTTCCACGCAGGTCCTAGTGCCTGCCTTGTGCCTTGCTGCCTCCAAACCTGCTGTGATTCCGCACAGGTCCTAGTGCCTGCCTTGTGCCCTGCTGTAGCAGTGTGTCACGAAATGATGCCCTGCTGTAAGAGTGTGTCGCGAAATGATGCATGTCTAAAAAGTGTGTCACCAACATGAAAAGTTTGGAAAGCTCTGATCTAGGTGATGATTGGAGATGTGTGCTTGAATTGAGCAGTAGGGCCAAGAACCTCTCTGTCTTTTTACTCAGAGGTAGCAGAAAATCATAGCGGGTTATTAAAAAGCCCCTTACTCAGGACCACTTGTCATTCTCAGCTTCAGTTGTAGCAAAATGATTTAAGGTAGTTCATTAGTGTTTTACCAAATTGGATCCTCTTCTCTTTTTTTTTATAATTTTTATTAAATTTTAAATATACATAGTTAAAAGTTGGAAACAGAAAAGGAAATAGAAATACAAATCAAAGAAAGAAAGAAGAAAAAAGGTGTAGTAAAGCAAAGAAAAAAAGAAAAAGATGAAACATAGAAATTAGTCAACTTCCAATTTATCTCTGGTCATAGTAATTTTAAAAAAATTATCTTACATGCTAGGTCTATATATAATATTGAGAAAACATTCCTTGTCTAATATATCAATATATATATATATATATTAGTCTTCAAATCCCCATATTAGCGTTGCCCCTCCTGCATTTTGCAAATAGTCCGTTAATGGTTTCCACTCTTTAAGAAAATAATAATTTGAATTTTCTTTTAATAAACATGTCAATTTATCATTTTCTGCCATATCCATTAATTTTTACATCCAGTCTTGTATCGTAGGTAAAGTCTGATTTTTCCAATTTTGTGCATATACAAGTCGTGCCGCTGTAATCATGTATTGCATAATTCTTGTAAATTGTTTTCCTACTTGTTCTTCTGATATCCACAATAAAAATAATTCTGGTTTAAGTGAAAAACGAATTTGTAAAATATTTTGCATCAATGAGTGTATCTGAGTCCAAAATTTCTTTGCGATCTCACATGTCTACCACATATCATAAAAAGACCTCTCTTTTTTTTTTACATTTCCAACACAGGTTGGAAACATTCCCATACATTTTGGCTAGTTTTTGCGGGGTCATATACCATCTATACATCATCTTGTAAAAAATTTCCTTCAGGTTATAACACAAAGTAAATTTTAGTCCTTTAATCCACATATCTTCCCATTGTTGCATTTGAATATTATGACCAATATTTTTTGCCCATTTAATCATGCAATCTTTAACTTGTTCCTCTACCATTTCACCTTTTAACAATAATTTATACATTTTAGCAATTAAATGATCATCTGTCTCACATAATTGTGTCTCAAATTCTGATTTGGTTTGTTCAAATTCAAAATCTTTTTTATCTGATTTAAATTTTTCTACAAGTTGTTCTATAAGAGAGCCATTGAAAGGTATGACCTTCTAAGGCCAATTCTTCTTTTGATTTAGTTATGTAAAGTCCTTGATCCTTTTTTAAAAAGTCTTTGTAAGTCAACCATTTGTCTTTAGTTCTTACTTCTGTTCTATAAAATGCTTCTTGCGTGGAAATCCATAATGGTCTCTTATAACATAAAGTTAGCTTATATTTATTCCAAATCCTTAACAAACACCTTCTAATATAATGGTTTTTAAAGTCCACATTAACTTTAACTTTATCATACCACAGATACCCATGCCATCCATATCTTAATTCATGGCCCTCCAAATTCAATAGTTTTTCATTTCTCAAAACTATCCATTCTTTAATCCATACCAAGCAACAAGCAGCATAATATACTTTCAGATCCGGTAAACCTAATCCACCTCTTTCTTTTGAGTCTTGTAGAACTTTATATTTTATCCTTGGTTTTTTTCCTTGCCAAACAAACTTAGAAATATCTCGCTGCCATTGTTTAAAAGGTTCTTCTGATGCCAATATAGGTAATGTTTGAAAAAGGTATAAGATTCGTGGCAAAATGTTCATTTTAATTACTGAAATTCTACCTAACAATGATAGTTGTAATTTTTCCCATTGATTTAAGTCTTTTTTAATATCCCTCCATAATGGGACATAATTATTCATAAACAACTTCACATTTTTCGATGTTAAATATACTCCCAAATATTTTACTTTTTCTTCCATAGAATATCCCGTTATTTCCTTCAATTTCTCTTGCTGGTGATGATCCATATTTTTAGTCAAAACTTTTGTTTTCTGTAAATTTACTTTAAACCCTGCTAACGACCCAAAGTCCTTCAATTTCTGTATCAATAATTCAATTCCATCTAGTGGATTCTCCAAGGTAATGACTAAGTTGTCAGCAAAGGCTCTTAGTTTGTAGACTTCTTTTTTGACTTTAATACCATGAATACCATCATCTTGTCTAATATCTCTAAATAAAACCTCTAATACCAATATAAACAAAAGTGGAGATAATGGACAACCTTGTCTTGTTCCTTTTTGAATTTCACATGGTTTACTAAATTCTCCATTAGCCATTATTTTTGCAAATTGGGGAGTATATATTGATTTAATCCACTTAATAAAATTTTCTCCAAAATTCATATTTTCCAATACTTTAAACATAAAAGGCCAATTTAAATTGTCAAAGGCTTTTTCAGCATCGATGAATATTAAGGCAGCTTGTTTTTCATAATGTTGTTCCAAATATTCCAATACATCTAGTATATTTCGAATATTGTCTCGAATTTGTCGCTTAGGTAAAAATCCAGCTTGATCTTGATGGATAAAGTCCTTAAGAATATTTTTCATTCTTTCTGCCAATATCGTTGTAAATATCTTATAGTCATTGTTCAATAGAGATATTGGTCTATAATTTTTTGTTAGGGTCAAATCTTGTTGTTCTTTCGGAATCAGTGTTATGTGTGCTTCTTTCCAAGTCTCTGGCATAGTTCCTTTTTTCAAAATTGAATTCATAGTCTTCTGCAAAGGTAAACATAATTCATCCTCAAAGCATTTATAATAGGCTGCTGACAGGCCATCAGGTCCAGGTGCTTTTCCACTACTAATTTTCTTAAAGGCCTTTACCATTTCCTCTGTTGTTATAGGGTTATTTAAGGTTACTCTTTGTTGATCATTTAGGAGAGTCAATTCTTGCTTGTTCAATATTCATCAATATCGACTGAATTGACATCTTGCTTTTTATATAAATTTGAATAGTAGTCATGAAAGGCTTCTTGTATATCTATATTGTTGATCAGAACTTTTCCTTCATGTTGTATATTGGAGATTAAATTCTTTTGTCTTTGTTTCCTCAATTTATAGGCTAACCATCTACCTGGTTTATTTGCATATTCAAAATATTTTTGTTTTGTAAATTTCATTTGAGTCTCTATCTCTTGTGTCAATATCATTGATATTTGTTTTTGTAAAAAATTAATTTGAGTCAATAAGGTATCATCCATTGGCTTATCTCTTAAACATGACTCTTTACTTTTAATTTCATCTAAAATCAATTGAATTCTCTCTTGTTTCTTTCTCCTCATTTGAGCATTATATTGAATAAAATAACCCCTCATATATAATTGGATCCTCTTCTTGAAGCAGTAATACTCTTTTTAAGTTTAATTTTACTTTGGAGTCTCTAGTTCAGGTGAAATATGATTGTCCAGATTAGAATCTTTCTTGGGGGACAGTCTTAGGGAAATTTTTTTAAAAACTGCATTAATTATTGGAGCTTCTGAAGGTTATCCTCAGACTCACAAGGAAAGTGTGTGTGTGTGTGTGTTTCTTAGCTCTATAAGATAATGAGCTGCACTTGGTGCATGCATATATTTTTATGGTTCTCAGTTGACTGCACAATGTCTTTTGTTGCTAGTAATTTTGAACTGGTTGCCTTTTGCGGGGGCATTATTGCTTTTAGAAATAGTTACTTGCAGTTTTAAGATTATATTCTAATATTTATGTGCTTCTCTGTGTGCATCTAGTAACAAATATTTCAGGGAGGATGATGAAATATCAAGAAGAGGACTTGAACAAGGGGTTAGGTATCTCATTCTAACTGTACCTCTTTGTTAACGCTTTCCAAATCTTAGTAGGGCTCTGCTATCTGAAGTGAGATGGAAATAAACTATCCTCACTATCTGAACTCAGTCCACAACACAAAGGAAGGGTGTTGCTGTTCTTCCTTGCACTTGTCACTACTCAGACCTTGGGAGATGGCAGGTGAACCAAGAGTGACAAGAGCAGAGCCAGAGGGCTCTAGAGGTCAGAATTGGCCACCATGCCTGAATATGGATTTTGATGAATGGCTAATCATGCAACCCCTGGTGTGTGTTTTCCTAAAAGAAGTGTCTAAAATGTGAAGATGCCCTGTGCAAAAAAGCTGAGGTTCTTGCCTTCCTTCTAGATGGTAAATATAGCAGGATCTGATGCAAAGAATGTAATTTTGGGAGGAGGTAGAGTGAGTAAGAAGTGATTCCTGGAATATAGGTTGCAGCTCATGAGGATCTTTAAAGTTGAAATGAACATCATGAACCTAGAAGTACATTGTCAGCTTGACACAAATCATTTCTCATATAACTCATGTCCTGATCACCACCTGGCTAGACTATTGAAATGCATTCTACCTGGGGCTGCCTTTGGAGTCAACCCAGAAGCTACAGCTGGTACAGAATTCAGCAGTTAGACTCCCAATATATTAATCCCATCAAGTGAAAATAAGACCTCTTCTGAAGTCATTGCTTTGGTTGCCAATAGGCTCCCAGACCCAATTCAAAGTACACCAAAATGCACCTTGGTGATGATTGTAACAGGCAGAACAAATCACCTTGAGGAACAGGAGGAAGAGCCACAACCAAGACAATGGTCAGATAAAAGAAATCTGAGTCTGGGTCAGAAATGTAATTTCAGAAAGTGTCTCAGACATGTGTCCCTAGTTCAGATGAAGATAAAGGGGAGGAGGGGGGAAGCCATTCAGACTTGCAAGATTCTGTTACTATAACCTTATAATAAAGGTAGAATTAATATGCATGACTTTGGTTTCCTAGTCTGGTCTACCTTGAAGGGCTGACAATGATAAAACCTTTAAAGCTCTTTATGATGCAACACCAGGATATATCAGGTATCATCTTACCAAAATAGAATCTTCCCTTCTGGTCTGATCATTTAAAAAGGTAAAGGTACCCCCCGCACATTTGTGCAGTCGTGTCTGACTCTAGGGGCCGGTGCTCATCTCCGTTTGTTAACCGAAGAGCCAGCGTTGTCCGAAGACGCTTCCATGGTCATGTGGCCGCATGACACGCGCGGAACGCTGTTACCTACCCACCGAAGTGGTACCTATTAATCTACTTGCATTTGCATGCTTTCGAATTGCTAGGTTGGCAAGAGATCATTTCTGATCATTTAGAGAACACCTATTATAGGCCCCCCTTCTTGTGAATTTTATGGGGCATTTGGCCAGACAACAGGACTTGACCCTTATTACTTATATGTGTTTCTAATGGGGTTTCTGTACTCCACTCAGAGTCTCCAAAGATTGTGGCAGGCAGGGTGTCTGCAGGGTATGGTCAAATGCTGCAATTGACACACATAAAAACTGTCCAACCTGAGATTGCGCTGTTGTGGCTGCCATCTTGACAATAACCTGCAGACACCTTTGGTGGCAGACTATAAATACTATAAAACAAACAAAGAAATAAAAATAAACATGTAGAGAGTAGAGAGGATGGCCTTGACAGAGAGAGGGAAGATCTGTTACCAAGGCAACAAACAGATATATGTGGCTTAAGCCCATATGAAGATAGAGATTTTCGAAAAGGCCTAAGGTAGATCCCCCCCCGCCCCCCAATTCACATGAAGGTAAAAGAGGGAAGAGGGGAAGCACATTCAGACGTGCAAGATTCTGTTACTATAGCCATTCTAATAAAGGTAGTTTTAGGCCTATGCAGCATCTGTTTCTTAGTCTGGTCTGCCTTGTAGGTCTGATATCTGAGTTGAACACGTTCATACCGAAGTGAATAGTGAAACAAAGCTTTTATGTGCATATTACAATCATTAAGTTTGGATATGGTGAACACATCAGTCAGCACAAGATTGTCTCTGTCCCACCAAGCCTGTACAGCACTTAGTCCCTTGCTTCTCAAATCACTGTGCTTGCACCTGTTTAAATAGACCATCACCAGACATTAATCTTCAGCAAACCAGGCCCAGAGGGCTTCTTGCTATATAATCAAGGCAAACTATTCCATTAATAGAAATCAGTAGGGGTTCCTATCTCTTCTCTTTCAGCTGGGATATTCATGCTGACTTCATGCCTATTACGGCTGAGCAATGAGACTCCTATTTGCTTGTATCAGCAAGTCATGCAATCTATGTGCTTCAAAAAGCTTGTCCCCTTAGGTTCTTGCCCTTCATGGGGCAGCAACTAAAGCTCTCCAGATTCAAGAGTGTAAGAAATGAAGATCAAGGATTTGTGTTTCAAAAGAGTTGAGAGAGAGAGAGAGAGGAAATAAAGGGGGGGGGGTGTTATCCAACGAGCAATTCTGAGCCACAGTAGCAATTTCATTAAAACCATGTCTCCATGAAGATATTTTACATCCTTTGATCAGCATGTTGGAATTTACACACTGCACTGCCGTATCTAAATAATTCATAATTTATCAAGGGGTCTTCTTTGGTTCTAACACAAGGCTACGCAAGATAATCATACAGGGGAAACTGGGGGGGGGCAAGTCTTAGAGGAAATGTTAGGGGAGTTGCTCTCTCAGGCTAAAGATGGGGTCACCTTTTTTGCAAAGTGTTCTGCATTTCCTATTTTTGCAGAGGAAAATTAGGCACGTGCCATACTGCCATCCCAAATGTCTTTTAAGACAGCCAGTATGGTGGTTAGAGGGTGGGAGAGCAAGGTTCAAATGATAGTCATTAAAAACAATACAGAAGACCTATGTAGATTTTGTAGGACGAGTAGCACCTTCAGCACTGTGAGGAAAATGAAAGGAAAATAGGATTTTTAGCTACATGAGCAGATGATGGACTAGAAAAAAATGATTACACAGGACGAGATTAAGGGAAGTGGAGGAGAAACCCTGGATAAAGTGATGGGTAGAATCAGATGACTAAGCAAAGTTATTGCTAGAGGGAGGTTGAGATAATAAGCAAGTGTCGTCCAATTCAGTGACTCAGTGGCACCTATTTAAGACCATGTTCCCATTTCTACTTGGCCATGGCACAATCACTTTCCCCTTTTATCCCCATGACATTACTCTTATCTCATCCCCAGATTCTGAGACACATTAAATCATAATTTGTCTTTCTGATATCGAAGTGGTATGTTCCCCTTTCTTCTAATACCATCCACTAATAACCTCAAGGTGTTGAAAATCAGTTGCACTTCACCACCCATTATGTAAGAGCGTGGGAGGTGCTTGGGGGTGTTTCAAGCAGATGAGGACACCCCACACACCCCTGGTCTTTGGTCAGCCTGTTCAGTTACTATTCTGCCATTCTGTCCCCAAATAGGTGGGCATGGTAGCATGTGTAATGTCAAGAAAATTGCTTGATGTGTATTGTTGCCAAGAAAATAACATGGATGTGTCCACGTGGTCACCAAGATTTGAACTCGACTACAAGGACATTTTACTTTTTAAATATAAACAACAAGGTGGAGTAGGAGTTGCCACTGTTGAGTGGTTCACTGGATTTGCACAAGAGCAGCAAAGTTTCCAGCTGCATTCCAATTTTGCCAAACTTCCAACTGAACACAGCTTGACCAGTGAAATGTCAAAGAAAACTTCTTTGTGGCCTTTGTGAAAATAAATGGTTTTGTGTGTTTTTGCCAGGAAAACTACATGGACCTCAGAATTCAAGCTTAACTTGAAGAGATTAAAGAACAGGGATTATTACACAGAGTAAAAGTGGGGGGGGGGGGAGCAAAATGCTAGTTTCATCCGTATAGAAAACAAAATCGACCTCTGGAATTCTGAGATCATTGAAATACTAGTCCTGGTGTGTGTGTGTGTGTGTGTGTGTGTGTGTGTGTGTGTGTGTGTGTGACAGAGAGGCTTGAGGGAATAATATCCTTTCTCCCCCTTCTTAACAGACAGCTCCTGTCAGCTTCTCTGAAGCTTATTTGAAGCTGATAAAAATGCAGAAGCTATTCCCCTTCCTTAAAGCAGTAGATCATCAGTGTCACGATTGTCATGATATCATCCCTGAAGGCAGCAAATTCATGGCCAGACTACAGGTTTTATCCAAGATCAAGGCAAGCCATTTAGTCCAAATAAGTCCAGTTTCTCACCTTTTCTTTCCTCTAATATGATTAATGTTAATCAAATAATTAATATGAATATATACCCCCTCCCCCTTTTGGCCACATTAAAACCTAGACATTTGGTGGCTTGGTCAGAATTTGTGAGAGCTCCAATCAAAGTGTAGGCAAGCCATGAATAAAAAGATGGGCTGCCATATTATCATCATCACCTTGAAGGTGAATGGGTGAAACAAAAGAGTAGTAATTGATCTCCACCACTATCAGTGTCCACAGGGTCAAAAAAGTTGAGATGGGAGCTGCAATGGTGTAATCACCATGCACATACAAATGGGCAGAGCTTTGGTTGCACCATTATGGCCACCAGCTTGACTTTTTTGACCATACCCTGAGGACACCCCCGCCTACCACCCATACAACAGTAAGAGAACTTAAAGTTGTCTCTAAGAGGAGAAAACCCATGGAGAATGTTTGCAATGAAAATATAACCATTGCATCTCTGCAATATTGAAATGCTGGCACAAAGTTGCATGAAGGAAGTGCTTAGTAGTTGGGTGTGGTGTAAGAACGTGCACACCTCTAACATAAATTCTGTGAATATTCTGACCTTTTTTCTAAGCATTCTGGATGGTGTCCACAAATGACTGGTTATGTGCCTGGACCATTTCTACATCTAAGAATGCTCTCCATTTGGAGGAATGCGTTTTTGATGTTTTTTCTCTCCTCCACAAAACAGAAATTCACCACCCAGAGTCCACTGGAGTTGGGCGGCCAATAAATTTAAATTTGTGTTGAGAATTGCAATGTCTTAGAGTTCTGGATTGGGGGATGTAAAGAAACAAGAAGAAGACCTAAGCTGGCATCTTTTAGTTTCAGTTAACTCTTCCCAGAAGGCGGCTTCATATTAAAAACCTGGCTCTACCATTCAGACAGTATCTATTGACTCTCTTTCTCCCCAAAGTGCACCTTCTCAGCAACTTATTACTTTTTGCTCACCTTTCTGATACTTGGAGATGAAACAACAGGCATCTCCATTCATCCCCAAAGCTATAAAAATCCTGTTCCCATATAATAGTAAGTTTTTATACTCTTGGACTCCTAATCTTGATTCTGAACATGGCAATCAAATCTCTTTCTGTGCAGCCTGGCTATTTCCCTCCCTCCCCCTGTCTCCCACTTTCTAGCTTCAGGGATGCTCAGAAAGGTTTGAGATTCTTCTTCATTGCCCAAAGCTCTGAAAATCCTATTTTGAAAGAATAGTAAGTATTCCAGATTCTTGGATGCACTGAATTTCTGACTTCCAGCCAGACAGAAGGAAGAACCAAATGCACTGAACAGATTCCACTGACTTCCATAAGACATAGCAATAGGAAGGAGAAAAATTGCCATTATATTAACTTTTTTAAAAAATTATCTTCCGCCTCAAAATATCCATTTATTTCCCTCTCCTTCCCTTAAAATATTTTAAGTAATTTTCTATCTGCTATAATAATTTAAAAATGGGGATGCAATTTTCCTGTCAATCTGACCCCTAGCTTGTCCCACAATCCTACTGAACAGAGTTCAGTTATGATGCATATTCTCACCACAGTCAGTGACAGTGTTTTGTTTACATTCTCTGTCTGGCTGGGATAATGTCATCATTCGATAGGATGGTATCTGCCCCACTGGAGGCCCTCTTGCTTCTGATTGGTTTGTCTATGAGCTGAAGCTTTGTCTCTGTAGGACTTACAGTACATGAACTGTTGACATTCCAGACTTGCCATCTCATCACTTTAGTTCCTCTCCATTACCCTCATGTATTTTCAGCTTTTCTCCCAGCTTCACTCTGGCCTTGCTTCAGCCTTTTTCAATCTTTTTAATTCATTCTTTAAGTAGTTCTGTGCAGCACAGCTTTTTCAGTGATTTGGGAAGGAACTTCTAGTTTATGAGTAATCTAAATGCACCATAAAAGTTCTAAAAACCTGTAAAAAATTACAGAAAGGGCAGGGGTTAGGGAGATACAGCGAATACTTCTTTTTTCTAAAGGGTTTTGTTGGTTTTGGTTTCTCAACATCCAACAATATCAAAATCACAGACATTAAAGGCTTCATCCTTTTTGGAGTGACTAGGCACTTTATTGAGAAATTAAATGGAAATGTATCCTGCTGAACATGTACAGTACATGCTGAGTCCTTCATCTCCTCCTGGTATCTGGAGAAAGTGCAGTTCCTTATATGAATGGGCTATATAAGTAATGAGAGAGAAGGCAGAGATAGTAAAACCGAAAATATTTCCACATGAAACCTATGTGACACTTCAGCATCAGCTGCAGGTTTCTGGTTCCTACACTATTGTTGCTGCTCATCAAATGAACTGATTTATTTTTGACTCAGCTGTGATACATCTCAAGTTGCATTTTAAGTGATTTTCCTTTCTCTCTGCTGAAGCTCTGGAGAGCTCGTGAAACTTTCCAGTTACCTGCCTCCCACCTCCTGGACTCAGCTCAGCCTCGCTTTCTCCTCCGTAGAGAATCAGCCACTGGAGCATTTTATTGAGATGTTCCTATTATTTCACAGCTCTTTAAAATTTAACAAAATGCTTTGCAGCCTTCTTCCCTCACATTACTTCTGTATGTTTGAGAAAGTGCAAGATAGGAAAGAAAAACATGAAGGGAAAGTAGGCACTGACTGAAACCTGTTCTTTGCACTTTGAGCATCTGCAGTGGTGGAAACGGCCATGGGTTGGCACCAATCGAAGAGAATATTTGTAGATCAGGGTTGAACTGTGGAATCCTTGGTGCTCTCTGAGCCTTGTTGTTTTCTTGCAGACATTTCATTGCCAGGCTAAGCAACATCTTCAGTGCAAAAAGGGTTGGCTTCCAACTGCTTTTCAGGACTTGGAGGAATGAAAATGGAGCATTCCCAAAGTCTCCCTGTCTTCATTACCTTACCTTTTGAACTTTACCACCTGAAATTCTTGTACCCCCCACCATTATAAGATGTTAGCAGGGCCATCCTTAGGGCAGTGCTTTTGGAGAGGAAGTATGAAGGGAAGATTGATTCAGGATGTTGGGAGGTGATAGGATTTGGTATAAGATGGAGGTGGCAGCAGTCACAGGCAGTAATAATAGGAAAATAATCTTTGAAACATCATCTTCCTGGAGATTAGATTAGCCCCAATCTTGGTGGCCTTTTGTATGGCTTTAAAGACCTGGTAATGCCACTGGGCGTGGGGGTTGGAATATGTGAGCCTGTGGAATGGTTCTGTTGATGGTTCAGATGGTTTTTACCTGGGCTGCCAATTGTGTGTGTGTGTGTGACAGTGTTATTTTACGTTTTTAACTGCTGTTCGCCACCGAGAGTCATGATGTTGAGTTGGATGGGTGACACATAAATCATGCAAATACATACATACATACAGTGGGCATTTTCCCCACCATAAAACATACATTCATACATATAATAACTGGCTGAAATATTAAAAAGAGGCAGTTTGCATCCTTCCAAACCTCCCTGCCCCCAATTAATATTTGTATCTATGATGTGTGTGCGTGCATGAGTGTGGGTTAAAAATAAAATAAATATATCAAATGATATTTCAAGTAAGCCACCTTTTCTGTTAAAGGCCAAAGAGGACAAGTATAGTTTGAAACCCTTTTTTCAAGGAGCCAGCAATATTCCTCGGAGGCAGCAATTCCACCAGGCAGGAACCACTACAGAGACGCCCTGACAAGCTCTTGATGATCTTGGTGACTGGTCAATGGGACCTTCAAAGATGGTTTTATAATACTGGCTTTTTCACACAAGTTTAGATTGGCCTTTCTGGACTGAGATCACCCAAGGCCTCAAACATCAACCCCAGCACTTTAAACCAAACTCAGTTCAGCTGATACATGATTGATATCACGTTATCTAGTCCTCTAACTCCAACCAGAACCCCACTGGCTGTGTCCTCCACCATCTGAAGCTTCTGAGCTGTCTTTAAAGAGAGTCTTACCCAGATTACATCTAACTCTCTCATGGTCCGTTAAATCTCATAGGCATCTGGTAGAAGGCAGGATGTCATGTGCAACGTAACCTCATTGTACAAATGACCACATTATGTAATTTGCAGATTACATCACTTGTGTCATTTGTGCTATGACATCATGACACAAGTAATGTCAGAGGCCCCCAATAGGTAAAGGTGGGTGTCATGGTAGAACAGGAACAAGGCTGTCCTTCATCTGACATTCTAAAGATGACCAGAAGTCTGTTATTTCTCTCAGCTGGGAGACAGCAAACCGTGGAGACGCTGTTAAAAACATAACATTCAATTGACCTTTTGCTTATCTATAAATGTAGAATGAGCTGTGTAGACCAGTATTGCTGATTCACCAGGGAACCATTGTGAGGAAATTTATTTCCTTGCACTTGCCATAAAAATAAATTGCTCCTCAGAAAGCATGAGAGATGTGAATGCCTCATTCTTCTTTTGCCACCGTCCAGTAATAAGATTATTATGGAAGAGATGCTTTCCTCCAGGGAACTGTAATTGCGGGGCTGTGTTATCAAATTTTCTTTCATCGCATTGCCATGTGGGCATTCAACATTTGAGAAGGATTGCATCATGTTTTATGCTTTGCGGCTCATGATTTGAGAAGCTTACATTCTAAGGCTGCTCTGATTCACAAATCACATTAAGGCATGGTTTGTTAAGCCATAGTTTATGGGATAAAATACAAATGACTGGACTTGTAAAAAAAAAACCACTAAGCCATACATAGCAATATACAGAGTATTTAACATCTTTCTGAGAAATCTTATGAGATGCAAAGGGGCAGTCTATTCCTTTCTTCAAAATATATGTCTACCCCATATTTCTAATTTATTTATTAACTTTTATTTGTTAGGTGCCCTTATATCCTGCTTGTCCACTGAATGCTGCCCATGGTGGCAATAGAAATACAAGAGAAATAACATGTTTATGCTATCCTACAATGAATAAATTACTTTGGAGTCTTCTTGTAGCTTCATATTGCTCACAAATTCGGCAAGTGGTGGACATGTGTTGAAAATGCTTTACTTTTGCCAAGCTAAGGCTTCAGTTCAGTGTATACGTCCTTGTAAGAGTTGGTTCTCAGACTGGTACAATTCTAGAGACCCATTACAAGCAGCTGCAAGTTTCTCTGTTGTCAGTGAAGAGATCTGCTTCCTTGCTAATTTATCTGAAAACTATGTATAGTCGAAGGCTTTCACGGCCAGAATCTGATGGTTGTTGTGGGTTTTCCGGGCTGTGTGGCCGTGTTCTGGCAGATTTGGTTCCTAACGTTTCACCAGTAGCTGTGGCTGGCATCTTCAGAGGACAGGAGCACAGCTAGAAGATTCTCTCTGTGCCCAACTGGAGGGTGTGTGTTCCTGCTGGTGTTTATAGCTGCTGAGAGGTCATTTAAAAGAGATTGGGAGAGGGTTTTTAGTGGTGATTAGGGGGTGTGGTGCTGTCTTGTGTGGGATTAGCACATCTATTGTGTGAGTTGTTTGTATATTTCTGTGGTTGAGTAGAGTTCGTTGACCTTTTGCAAGCTGTGTTTTTCAGGACTAGCAGCCAGGTTTTGCTGATCTTTAGGCTTTCTTCTTTTTTATTGAAACTGTGTTGGTGTTTATGTATTTCAATGGCTTCTGAAAACTGTTAGAAACTGGATCAGAAAGTCTATGCCATAATGTACTTGGGGTCCTAAATGGGAATTAATTTAGCTGCTGGAATCCTTGCAAGTATCTCATCCATCTCATCAACTCTTGCTAAAAAGAATTCTCTGAAAATCATACATGAAAAAGAATTGCTTTTGATTTCAGGCAGTTGCCTAACAATGCTTTAAGGATGGAGAAGTTACTAAACAAATGTAGCTGATTCATTCTTTCCACCTTTGTATGTGCCAAACCTGCACTTCATTTGGCAACACAGCTGAAACTCACAATGGTGCCTCGAGAAAATGCATGGACAGTTTATGTTACAAATAACAGTGCACAAAAATGCATTCGGATATGGAAAATTAGGCCTCATCACTTTGTGTTATGTAATGGTATGTGGGAAAGACCTGGGGAGACTGGGCGAAGAGACGCAGCCAAGGGAACGGTCAGATAAGAGACAGCATATCCCACAGCTGGATAGTGGGAAAGGCAAGAGGCTCAGAAGGGACCCTCCCTAGTTTCTCAGGCTGTAAAGGAGATGGGGGTGGGCGGAGAGAATTGTACTTTCAGACTTGCAAGATTCTGTTAATGTAGCTTTACAATAAAGTTGAATTAGCTTATCTGGTTGTGTTTCCTGTCTGGTCTACCAAATAAAGCTGACATGTTAGGATTACTGTAATGCACTGTACATGAGGTGGCCTCCCAAAATTATTCAGAAACTGCAAAAGTGCAGAATGTAGTTGCCTGTTGTTGATGGGTGACAGATGCTTTTGCAGATTAATGCCTGAATCACAAAGGCTGCATTGATAGCCTGCAGGTTACTGTGCACAATTCAAAGTGCTGATAATAACCTATCAAGTCTTTTATGGCTTTTGTGTTTCCCATTGCTATGGATTTGTATTTTTTAATTGTTAGCCACTCAGGGGGCCTATAAACCTTTGCGAAATAAATACATGCAGAAAGTGTGCACTCTAGGAAAAATTAGTGAAGCGGCGCTTAAATTAGGATAACTACATACAGAAATATGGGCAAATGGTTGCTCTGAGAGTTTCAGGACTTCAGGATTCTGCTGATGCACAATCAGGCCAAAACGAACACATAATCAGGAAAAAAAACATTAAGCAAAACGGAAATAACACATTCATCCATCCCACCTTTCTTTTTAGTAAGTCCCACTGAGCAAAGTTGGAGATTGCAAAAAACTCATCCAAAGGGTCAAATTCTTATTCAGGAACTGCTTACTTGGTAGAAAGTTCACACACAGGATTCAGCTAGATTAGTGTCTATATTGCAGACAAGGAGGAAGCCATATAGAGTACTAATTTAGTGTAGTGATTAAGGGACCAGGCTAGAAACTGGGAGACTGTGAGTTCTAATCCTGCCTGTGGCATGAAGCCAGCCAGCTGGGGATTCTCTCAGACCTAGGAAGAAGGCAACGGTTAGTGGTTAAGGCAACGGGCTAGAAACCGGGAGACCCTGAGTTCTAGTCCCACCTTAGGCACAAAGCCAGCTGGGTGACCTTGGGCCAGTCCCTCTCTCTCAGCCCTAGGAAGGAGGCAATGGCAAACCATTTCTAAAAAACCTTGCCAAGAAACTGCAGGCAGTTGTTAGGAGTCAACACTGACTCGAAGGCACACACACACACAAACACACACAAAGAAGCACCTGGTCAATGTTGGCAGAAAGATTCTCTCTAGCTTGAGAATCTCTGGTTTCTTCCTTGCCCGCTTTGTTCCTTATAGTGGTTGATGATAAGGAGAGATGCTGTCTGGTGCAGACGTACCAGATTGGTGAAAGCTGCTTTATTTGAAAATCCAGTCGTGTCTTCACTTTTCTTTTATGTGCTAACTGGCTGCCTCTTAAACAAGTCTATGTTTTGGAGCATTAGGTCACCTCTGGACAAGAGCCAAGGCAATTAGATTAATACGATTGTCATCAGAGCCAGCATAAGCTGTCTTTTGGTGAAGGATGCTGGTGTAAGGCCCCTGCTTACACTGTTTTACCCAAGTTCCTGAAGTTACCAATAACAGTCTTGAGTCGAGGCTTGGAGATTTAAAGTAACAGCATTTATTTTGGCCAAGACAGAGCTGGGTGAGGTCTCCACAGGCATCATGACAGTAAAATGCCTGGGAAGATACACACACACACACACACACACACACACACACACACACACACGTACAGTACTTATATAGGGTTTGCAAAGCTCAGTAAGAAAGCATAATGAACTCTCCTCCCAGTAAAAGGGCAAGGTTCCTAAATCTGCATTGCTAGCAGTAAGCATACTTAGAGACCTCCAGGGGCAGTCTTCATGTCTCCTGGTATTCCAAACAATCCTTGGAGAGTGGTATCTCCCTAGAGACAACAGCAAGATCCCTGCATCTCCTTTCACCTAGTTTCTAACAGCAAGCACTTCCAAAAGCAAGATGACGTAGGTTATGCTAAGCTAACCCTTACACTGGTTATAGAGATCTTATTTTTCCTGTTTTTTAAGGATCAGCTTCTCTTCTACTACACATATTTCCAGACACCCTCACACCGAAGAGGGAATGGGAGAAGCGAAGGAGTCAGAGGTACAAACGAAACCATGTGTCTTTTAAGTTGCCAGCACTCCCAAGTGTGAATCAATATGTTTTTCTAAACCTTTTTGTACACCCTAGCAAGCAGGGAACAACAGAAGCAAGCTGGGTTGCCTGTTTGATTAACTTTCCAGTTGCTTTGAGATGCTAATTCTGAGTCAGATTGAGCAGCAGATCCTGCTTCCCAGTCCACACAACATTACCTTGACTAAAGCAACCACTGCTATCTCATGCCCATCAAATCTCAGCTCCAAACTTTTTCCCAGAGGCATCATTTCATTTCATTGGCGATCACTCGTAGCCGAGTAAGATTGTCTTCCAAAGGTAAAATTTTAACAGTGGATCCGTAAGGCCAATTCTGGATCCGCACAACCTCCCACAATGAGGGCATAGGTTTCCGGGTGGGAGACGGTCATAATGAGGGTTTGCCTGACGTGCCTTCCTTTTAGCTCTTTTCTCCCTTTCACCCTGTACTCGTGCTTCTTCAAAGTCCATAGCGCCATTAATAAAGGCTGACCTCCAATTGAAAGACTCATGAGTTAGGGCTTCCCAGTTCTCAATGCTGATATTACATTTTTTAAATTAGCTTTGAGAGTGTCTTTGAATCTCTTTTGCTGTCCACCAATATTCCATTTTCCATTCTTAAGTTGGGAGTAAAGTAGCTGCTTTGGAAGACGATGGTCAGGCATTCGAACAACATGGCCGGTCCAGCGAAGTTGATGTTGGATGATCATTGTTTCAATGCTGGTGGTTTTTGCTTCTTCTAATACGCTAACATTAGTCCGCCTATCTTCCCAAGTAATTTGCAGAATTTTTCGGAGGCAGCGTTGATGGAATCTTTCAAGAAGTTGGAGGTGGCGTTTGTATAGGGTCCATGTTTCACAGGCGTACAGAAGGGTTGGTAGTACAATGGCTTTGTAAACAAGCATTTTGGTCTCCCTGCGAATGTCCCGATCCTCAAACACTCTACGCTTCATTCGGGAGAAAGCTACACTCGCAGAGCTCAGGCGATGCTGAATTTCAGCGTCGATGTCGGCTTTTGTAGATAGATGGCTGCCGAGATAAGAAAAGTGGTCGACATTTTCTAGTGACACACCTTTAAGCTGGATTGATGGCGCTGCGGAGGGATTGGTTCGAACTTGCTGGTAAAGCACTTTGGGTTTTTTAATGTTAATCGAGAGGCCGAGCTTTTCATATGCTTCTGCAAAGATGTTTAGGATAGTTTGAAGATCTTCCTCGGAGTGTGCACAGACTACGTTATCATCAGCATATTGAAGTTCTATAACAGAAGTTGTAATTACCTTATTTTTTGCTTTCAGCCTACTAAGATTAAAAAGCTTTCCATCTGTTTGATATATAATTTCTACACCAGTAGTAGCGATGATTATATCCCAGAGGCATAGCTATGCAGGCACTCTCACAAAATGGTTGCCATGACAAGTGTGGCCAATCCCAAAACACTTGTTTTTAAAAAAAAACAGAAGGCAAGGGGGCAATTCTCTACCATTTGATTTTTTCTTTTTTCTTTTCTTGGTAGTAGGCCTCCTTCCAAACAAAACATTGATTACAGCCACCTATCTATTACTGTATATCTATTTTTCCAAGAATGCTTGTGAGGCCTAGGTAGAGCCCACACATGCTCTTGGAAATATAGGTAATGCTTGAGGATGGTACTTGGCTTTTTTATTTATTTAAAATAAATTAAGAAATACAGAATCAGACAAAATACAGAATACAGAATCTGAGATGAGTAGGACACCTTGTTGAGCATTAATCAAGGTGGACACATAGGTGTCTCCACCATATATTCCATGCCACAGTCATCCTTCCACATATGTTGGATTTCAACTAGTTAGAATAAGTAGAATTAGTTGCTCCATGACTAAGCTTAAGGATATGGTCCTGAAACAACTGCAGGGTCTTTTAAACTTCTACTTCCTCTGTTGATTCCCTCAAATCAACTTTTAGATTGTTAGATCTTCAGGGGTGGGTTTGTAGTCTTTAAAGCTGTTTGCATTCTGCTGGAGCTAAATAAATAAAATACAATAGTTTCCCATAAGATCTCTTGAAGGGACATGAATTCCCAACCCCCTGCAAAAAAATTGGAAAAAAGGTTTGCTGCCTGTATATGCATCTTTAATTATTTAGGTGTACTCGAAAACCACATATTCACCTATTTTCCCTTAGAACATTTGCTTTTCCCTTATGAATTAAACTGCTGGCATTTTTTTTTCTTTGATCACTTCTTGACCAAAATGAAGTAGAACCACAGGATTTTTAAAAGGTATTATATTGTCCTTGGATTATAGTAAGTTATCCCTCATCTAATATGATATAAAAACTTGGATATAGGAATTTTGGAACAGTTTTGCAAAGATGTAAATATTTCTTTTTAAAAGCCTGTTTTTTTTTTTTATTCATCCGATTCCTATTCAGTGATGAAATTTCCTTGGAGTTTGATTATACACTTTTTAAAGAAGGACCTTAGCACTTTGGTGATTCATCTAAAAAATCGTTTTCACACATCAATGCCTTTCCTTTCTCCTTTAACTTAAGTAGTCAAATTCAGATGTTGTTTGAAAAGAATGCTTCTGTCATTTATTCCAGCAAAGATGTAGCCTGCCTAATAATTATTTGTGACACACACCCTCCAAAAAAAAAAGACTGTATAAATCTGCAGAAGACAGAGATTTGATATAAAGTTCTGGACTGGAGAATGATAAAATTGTCACTGATAAAATTGATTGCTTCTGTAACTGCACAGAATTAGTGATTTTGTAGGGAGCAAGGCAATGGGCACAAAAAGTAAGCTTAATCCTGGTCATATTCCCCCATTTAGTTTCTTTTTTTTACTGTAAGAATGTGTGTGAGAAGTGAAGGGGGGGGAAAGCCCAAAACAGTATGATGGTGAGGAGAAGAATGAGGAGGAGAAAGGGAAGGGGGGAAGAAGGAGAAGGGGGGAAGAAGGAGAAGGAGAAGAAGGGGAAGGGGGGAATGTGAAGGAGAAGGAGATAGACAAGGAAGAGAAGGAGGAGGGGAAGGGGAAGAGAGAATGGGGAAGGAGGAGAAGGAGATAAGGAAAAGAAGGTGGAGGGGGAATGGGATGGAGAAGGAGAGGGAGAAGGAGAAGGAGAAGGAGAAGGAGGAGGGAATGGAGGAGGAGAAGGGGGAAATGGGGAAGAAGGAGAAGGAAAAGAGAAGAAGGAGGAGGATGAAGGGGTGGAGAAGGAGGAGGAGGGGGAGAGAGATGAGGAGGAGGAAGGGGAAGGAGAGAGCGACAGGGACAGGGAGCAGCAGCATGACAAACCATCTAATCTGGAGCAGAGATCCAGGGAGTTCCAGACTCCCATAATTTCCAGATCTCTTTTGTGGCAAAGAAAACCTTCCAACATTTCAAACTTTTGATGACTGAAATGGAAAACCAGCCCTGCCATTAAACAGAATGAGACAGATGCATGGGATAGAACATTCTGGAAGTGGGGAATTTGGGCAACGCGCAAAAGGGTGAGGTATAAAAGTTGGCTCCCTAATTTAGTCTGCTGCCTCAGGGCACTGAGGAATATTGTGCTGCTGGAGAAGGATTCATCTTCAGCCCAATCAACTTTTGTGTTTGAAAATGGGGAGGGAATGCTATTTGGCCCTCTGCCTCAGAGAGTCATGTATCTTCAGATGGTCTTGTTATAAAACATCTCAATTTTCACACTGAAGATCATGGCCTGAGTTCTTCCCCCACCCCATTACACACAACTGAGTCTCCCACCTGACTGTGGTACTGTATTCTTTTTTTCTGTAGTTGTGTCTCCTTTCTGAAGCAGTTGCATTCTCAAATTGTCAAGTGTGTGTGACTTGGTCCATGCTTCCAAGAAGTGTCATAGATTGTTGAATCTCAGTAGGTGTCAGGGGAAGCAGAGAGGAGGGCGGAGCGCTGGATAAGAAGCGAGCACGCAGCTCAGAGAGCCTAGCCTATTTCCCCAAACGTCAGAAGAAAGCTCCACCCTAGGTTGAGCTGATATACTTGGGAATCTTCAGGCACTGTTAGTTTAGCAGGATTTCTGCTTGTAGGTATGCAATAAACACTAGAGACTAGATTCCTGGCCTCGGCGTGTTATTTCTGCATCTACACACGACAGTAGGTTTCTTATGCTCCCTAGAATAAAATTCAAACACAACCAACAAACTTTGCTAATAGAAAAGAATGTTTTCTTTTTAATGATGAAGGAAGAGAAACAACATCTCTACATACATTTTTTTTAACAAAGGCAACATTGGAATTGCAATTTGTCAGGGAACTATAGTAGAAAATGGAGAAGATGGTTGTTGGTGAATAGAGATGGCATAGATGCACACTGCTTGCAAATAAAATCAACTTATACACAATTATATAAGAATGTATTATCAAATACATTCAAATACAAGAATGCATTTGAACCTTTTTTGTTTTAGAGAGATTGGCAAGGGAGCTTCCTGCTGCAATCTGATCTTTAGAAGAGCAGAAAAAGAATGCCATCCCAGAGTTAAATGGAAAGAATGGCCTGTTTGTGGGTTTTTTATCTTGTAAAATTAATTGCAGAATGATACATTTCCTGGTCCTTGGCAAGAGCAGATAAGTGTGTTTGTTTGTCTCTTCATCCAGGGAGAGAGTCAGTTTGTTGAAAGGGTAGCTTAATGTTATTGCTAATTTCCTTTCTATCTCTCTCCATTCCCTAATCTCTTGCCTGCTTTTCTTTTCCAGCTGATGTTGAACATTTAATGACCAGTGAGAATACTCAGTCCTCTTTAGAATTTTTTTTTCAGAGTTAGTCAACTGTAGGGTGATGTCTAGAATAATAAATGTTATTTATTGATGCTTCTTTCCTATCAGCATTTCACACACTTGAGTCCCGTTTTAGAATGAGAGAAACTGAAAATTACACATTAGGAGTGAAGTGGGAAGAGGGATGCTTCATGCCCCAGAATACCTCGCTTCTGAGCCGGCTGCTGACGTCCAGGAAGTTGTCATTCGGGATCCGCCGCCCTCCGCCGCCATTGTCAGGATTCACCAGGTCTTCTTTGGTCCGAGGGCGACCCTCCGAAAGGGCGCCAGCAAATTGTCCCACATAAGTGGTACCCATTTATCTACTTGCCTTAGCTTTCGAACTGTTGGGTGGACAGAAGCCGGGGCTAGTGACGAGAGCTCACCTCGCCACACGGTTTCGAACTGCCAACCTTATGGTCAGCAGTCTAACGGCTCAGCGGTTTAACCCACTGAGCCACCGTGCCCCTTTTATTATTTTATTTCATTAAAAATTAAAAATAGAAATCCCCCAAACAGCTTGTAATATAATACAAGAAATACACTCATGTCCACCAATAAATTGTTAAAACCACGATCAGGTAATCTGGTCTGGCGTGTTTGCTGATCTTGCATGCTCCATTTTCTTTCTTGTGCCAATTTCATTAGGGAAACTGTTCCTGAATTTGACCCGTTCAAACTACTAGGGACTCGATGCTCTTTGAATGTTTCCACCCAAAGGACCCGCCCATGCTCTGACAAAGAGGTTCTGCCTTTTGTTACAATCTGGAAAGGTCCCAAGTGTCATTTAAATGTGGTTTCCTAATTTGGAATCCATTTCCAAATAGATGGATGAATTTCACTAGATGGATGTATGGTGTCTCAATCACTTTCCTAAACTCGACAGGAGACCAGAAAAGAAGGAAAGGAACAGCTAGTGGTCCTATATATCTGGAAATCAACACCTACAAGATGAATAATTCAACGATTAACAATTTCCACATCGGGATTTCTTCCTTTCTTCCCAGTTCATTCATATGAGAGGTGCTTGAAAAAGGCTGATCTTTTATTCTGACTTTCAATTTGATGGAAATTGCCTTGTGATTCTGGGGGAATGGAGCTGTATCTGCCTGCCACAGGCTGCTGGGGTAGCGTGAGGGCACTCCATGATGAAATGTACTGAATATTTGCACCCCTACCCTCCAAATTCTGCATCTGAAAAAGTGAATCATGCAACCTTCCTAATGATGTAGTCTCACTATTCATCATTTATGCAACTTCAGTCTGTGTCATTGAACCAATGCAGTTCTTTACCCAGATTTAAATTTCCACTCAGCCCTGAAATTCTTTAGTTGTGTTTGCATGCCACATTTAACTGGACTAGCATGCCATGTGGATACAGTACAGTATATACAGCATATACCTGTATTGTACTTGGTTATGCATCGAATGAATGAATGAATGAATGAATGAATGAATGAATGAATGAATGAATGAATGAATGAATGCATAGCTAAATATCAGGCACCTTCAGTTTTTCAGTTTTTGACTGGTGTTGTCAGGACCTCCCCTTAGTGCTGTGATGCAAGATGAGGCTGCCAGCTGGGGCTTGGGATGTGAAGGGGGCACTGGCCATGGTCCAGAGCAATTTCTTTCTGCCCCATGCAGAGAATCAGAGAGATCATCTTGAGGTAGGGTGACCATACGTCCCGTTTTGAACGGGACAGTCCCGTTATTTTAGCATTTTTCAACCGTCCCGTCGTTTTGATCAAAATCTCAATTTTGTCCCTTTTTTAAACCCGGCGGGAAAGAGGACAGGAAGACAGGAAGGAGGACTGGAGCCGGACTTGCCATTGGAGGCAGCCCGGAAGAGGCCCTATCAGCGCGGCAACTGGAAGCCCAGTTGCCATGTGCGAGCCCAGCAGCAGAAGCAGCACCACAGTCCAGGTTCCTGCCTCCTTACCTGATCCTGAGATTGTTTGCCCAGCAGTGGTGAGGCCAGGAAAAGCAGGCACGGGAAGGTTGTGGAAAGAGGGTTCGTATGTGTGTGTGTGTGTGCGCGCGCGCAGATTACTTGCTCAGCGTAATCGCGCACGCGCGCACACACACACACACACGCACCCTCTTTCTCCACCCTCCCTGCAACAGGTGCGGGTGCATTTGGTCATGGGGAGGCTGGAGAAAGAGGGTATGGGGTGCGTGTGTGTGTATGTGTGCGCATCTGATTGGGCTTGGCCGAGGGAGGAGAGTTGTCGGGCCGCTGAGCAGGAGAAGCCGGCTGCGCTCGGCTGCTTCAGCCACACCACTCCTCCCCTTGCTGCCCGCTGAAGCTCCCCAGGGTGGCCGCTCCTGCTTCTCCTGCTCAGCGGCCCGACAACTCTCCTCCCTCGGCCAAGCCCGATCAGATGCACACACACACACACACACACACACACACACACTCTCACAGGACAGACTGCCCTGGAAGGAGCTGACCATGCTGGGGGGCTTCAGCGGGTGGCGAGGGGCGGAGTGGTGTGGCTGAAGCCCCTCAGGGCGGCCGGCTCCTGCCGAGGGCAGTCTGTCCTGTGAGTGTGTGAGTGTTTGTGTGTGCATGTGATCGGGCTTGGCCAAGGGAGGAGAGTTGTTGCCGGTGCCGCCAACAAAGGTCAGCCTATCTTGAGGGAAATAGGCAAGAACTGTTATTTATATTTTGGCAGAGGGCCAAATGTTCCTTAAGTCCTGAGAGACAAGATAGTGTTCAGAAGAAGCTCAGGTGTGCTCCTCCCTGAATCAATGGGGTATAAGCACAATCAGGCTTGCAAGATTTGGTTGTTATTGTTATCTCAATAACATATAGTTCTAGTCTTCCAGTGGAGTCTGTTTTTCTGATCTGGTCTACCCCAGAGGGGTCACACTCTGCTAAGGTGGCCCATCAGGAAGGGAGGGAGGGAGGGAGGGAGAAAAGGAAGGAAGGAAGGAAGGAAGGAAGGAAGGAAGGAAGGAAGGAAGGAAGGAAGGAAGGAAGGAAGGAAGGAATCCTTTCTGAGATCTAAACGATTTATATCCTTTTTGCCACATCTGGTACTTTTTCTATACTTCCCATCTACAGCTTTCCAAAGAGGTCCTGAATCTTCTGGAACAGTACTGCTCCATTATTCCACAGAGCAATACCTTGAAAGAGCAATCATCTCTGGTGTTGCCAAAAGGATACTTCTAAAATTGCTTTCAAGAAACTGTCCCATAAGATTTTTAAAAATAACAAACGTATCTACAGTGTGCAAATATTGGCTCTTTGGTGTGACTGCCTTTCCTAGCCAATCAGGAAAGACCAGATATACCAACTCATATTAAGGCACCAAAGTGATGTGAATATCCAGACCATCATCTGATCTTCATTTGTATTCTGAACAGCTGTTCCTGCTAGTTTGCAGAGATACAGCCGAGCAGAAGCTATTATACCTCTTCAATCAAACTGATTGCGGAAAGAGGCAGGGAGTCTCATCTGAGTTATGCTTTTACATGGCCAGAATCCATGATGTGCCTGAGAAGGCTTTTAAAACAGCCTTCATTTTTAGTGTTATAATTATAAGTGGCAAATGCTGAATTCCTACAACCTATGGGACCAGGAGAGTGCTGTACTTGAACCTGTTGTCTTCTTCTATTTCTCCTGAATTAATTTGCAAAAGCAAATTTAAAAATAGGAAAATTAAAAATAAAAATTAAAAGCAAAATTAAAATTAAAATTAAAATTAAAAAAAGCAAACTGAGAGCCAGTTTGGTCTAGTGGTTAAGGTGCTGGGCTAGAAACCAGGAGTCTGTGTGTTCTAGTCCCGCCTTAGGCATGAAAGCCGGCTTGGTGACCTTGGGCCAGTCACTCTCCCTCAGCCCTAGAAGGAACCAATGGGAAACCAGGAGACTGAGTTCTAGTCCCACCTCAGGCATGAAAGACGGCTGGGTGACCTTGGGCCAGTCCCTCTCTTTCAGGCCTAGGAAGGAGCCAATGGCAAACCAGGATTCTGTGAGTTCTAGTCCCGCCTTCGGTGTGAAAGGCAGCTGGGTGAACTTGGGCCAGTCACTCTCTCTCAGCCCAACTCACCTCACAGGGTTGCTGTTGTGGGGAAAATAGGAGGAGGAAGGAGTATGTTTGCTGCCTTGGGTTATTTATAAAAATAATAAAGGTGGGATAAGACGGAGTGGCTGTGGATTGATGGCGCCTCGGGATCCAAGGAGTTGTCATCTTTAGATCTGGACGGGGTGGCACTACCCCGTTCAGACTCAGTGCGGAACCTGGGGGTCCTTCTGGACTCACGACTCCTGCTTGAAGAGCAGGTGGCAGTCGTGGCCAGAAGGGCATTTGTGCAACTTCGAGTTGTACGCCAGCTTCGCCCTTTCCTGGACCAAGATGCCCTCCGTACAGTCACTCATGCCCTGGTCATCTCCCATATAGACTATTGCAATGCACTCTACATGGGGCTACCCTTGAAGAGTATCCGGAAGCTTCAACTGGTCCAGAATGCGGCTGCGCGCGCAGTTATGAGTGCCCCAAGATCGGCACACGTGACACCTCTGCTGCGTGAGCTGCACTGGTTACCAGTTTGCTTCCGGGTCCAATTCAAGGTGTTGGTTGTTACCTTTAAAGCCCTACATGGCATGGGACCAGGCTACCTTAGAGACCGCCTCATCCCCAGAGCATCGACCCGCCCCACCCGGTCATGCAGAGAGGGCATGCTACGGATCCCATCAGCAAAAGAATTTCACCTAGCGGGATCCAGGAGGCGTGCCTTCTCTGCTGTGGCACCCGCCCTTTGGAACATTCTGCCCCTGGAAGTGAGGCTAGCCCCCACACTCCTGACCTTCAGAAAACAATTGAAAACCTGGCTCTGCCACCTCGCTTGGGATGGGAAGAGTAATAGCTCTTCCTGGGGATGGCTCGCACCGTAGAGTTCGGCTCGCAAACATTATATACAGCCTCTTGGATTTTATATTTTTAATATTTAAATTGTATAAAGTATTTAATATGTTTTTTAACTACTAACTTGATTGTAAACCGCCCAGAGTCCCCTTGTGGGGGGAGATGGGCGGTGATATAAGTTGGATAAATAAGTAAATAAATAAATAAATAAATAAATAAATAAATAAATAAATATTAATAAAATGTCACATTCTGAAAAACTGGGAGTGATACTGGTCCCCACCCAGGAGAGTAAACTTCACAAGGGTAAAGACTGAACCAACTTCTTCTCCTTCCTTCCTTCCTTCCTTCCTTCCTTCCTTCCTTCCTTCCTTCCTTCCTTCCTTCCTTCCTTCCTTCCTTCCTTCCTTCCTTCCTTTGACAAGAGTTTTGCCAGTTTCCTTTCTAACCCAAGTGACAGGAAGGAAGATAAAACTGGGGTGGTTTTTCCCCCCACCATCAATGGACCTTCCCTCATCCTTCTATCCCAAGTGACAAGAAGAACAATAAAACTCTGATATTTTCTTTCCACGCCTCCCATTGGTGGATGCGCTGGACAGGAAGGTGGCACATATAAGTGGGCATCAGTGGAGAGGGCATATACAAATGGTCTATCATTGCAATCCATCTGTCTTCCATGTCTATGGAAAGGAAAACATTTGGCACTTGATTTCCCAGCATCGGTGAGTAGAGAAGGAGAAAAATCCACTGGTTGAGAGTTGTAGTAAGCAGCATCTGGGCAGAATACCTGGCCAGCATAATCTCCAAAGTAGAAAGATGGATTGAAACCCAGACAACCATTTCTTAAGCCAGCATTATATCCAGCCAATTTCAGCTGTTTAAGGCTGCCATGAGGAAGAACTCAGAGTCTGGGTGATCCAAAGTGGCATGGAGCTTGATGGGTAGAAGACAGAGCTAGTAGGGGAAATCTGAGCCAGGTAATACATCTTACCAGCTTACATGCAACTTCCAATTGAAGATGCCATTTACGCATGGCCCAGCAAGAAAGAAGTGGACACCGTTTTGCACAAAACCTCAATGTTACAATCTTTACAAACGGTTTGAGTAATGGGTGAAAATTAGTCACTATTCTCCACCAGCTACAACTGATCATACACAACATATACCCTGCAACAGTCACTATAAAAGGTAAAGGTTCCCCCCGGACATTTGTGCAGTCGTGTCCGACTCTAGGGGCCGGTGCTCACCTCCGTTTGTTAGCTGAAGAGCCAGCGTTGTCCAAAGACGCTTCCACGGTCATGTGGCCGCATGACGTGCATGGAACGCTGTTACCTACCCACCGAAGTGGTACCTATTCATCTCCTTGCATTTGCATGCTTTCGAATGGCTAGGTTGGCAAGAGCTGGAGCTAGTATGGGAGCTCACTCCGCCCGCAGGGCTAGGGATTCAAACCTCCAAACTTGCGATCGACAAGCCTGGCGTCTTACCCACTGAGCCACCACGCCCCTAGGAACAGTCACTATATTCTCACCCTAAAGGTGCTACCTCATGTCCTAAACACGGCTCAGCTGCTGTAACATGTCAGAAAGGCTGGTGCCAATCCTTGGAGAAATATGAAAGTTTAAGTCCACCCTGTTCTAGCAATTTTGGATTTCTAGCCTGCCTATGAGTCGGTAGTTCTACTCAGTGAGCCTTACTTCAGAGCAAGACTTACTGTACCTCGGTGCCTGCCCCCCTTTATTGCAAGGAGCCATTTTATTATTTATAGCTTCCAAATATCGCCTTCCTTTCACAGACTGTCACAACACATCTCAGTAGCCACAGGCCTCCAACGCCCGCTTCGCCTTGGCAGAAATGTCATGCACGGACACAGGTGGCACACGTTGAATTGCCATGCTGTGGAAAGGCAGGTGGGGCACCTTCACAGCTGGAATTTAATTTTACAAATGGATTTGCACAGCTAGAGCAGCAGTGCGCAGTGCGCATCTGTGTCTGTGAGAGGGAGAAACCACAGCAGGCCTGCATCAAGTTCGGCAAAGTCTCATCCTTACTGGTAAAAGAGGAAATGGATTTTCAGTTGGACAACTTTCTCCTGCAGAACAATGCTTCTCCTAGACAGCTTGCCCCTGCCCTGCTATGATGTGAGGACTTCCATTGATAAAATTCAAGCCAGCCTTTTCCAATTGCATGATGGCTGACAATCAGTTAGTTGATGCATTGCTCTTCTCAGGCCCAGCATCAGGAGCACCTGCTGTGGCTTACAAGGATTTTGCTGCTGACCACCAGCCCCCCCTTAACTCCTATAGGTGTTCTTCTTCCATTACCACCTTCCCTCTTGGTCTCTGAGCAACACAGAGTTGTGGAGATGGAGCCCAGAGTCACAGAGACAACAAAAGGGCAATTGTAGGGAAGATGCCTCTGTGAACTCATCTTATCAGAAGTGTCAGCACGGAAAAAGCTGCCTTCCTCAGGGCAGGTAACTCGGCTGGATCAGCAACAGCTAAATCAGGGACATGGCAGAACGATCTGGCTGCACCTGTCCTATGAGTGATGGAATGGAGTCAAGTCCAAAGTCCTTGGCTCATGAAACATGCATCTTTCTGTGTTGACTGCACCATGGGGATCAAGGGATGATTTTATTTACTTACTTAATTATTAAATTTGTATGCTGCCTGACTCCCAATGACTCTGGGCAACTGATTAACACAGGGCTACTATATCTGGGCTGCAAAAATCCAAGATGATCACCAGACAGTCTTTGCTTGAGCTGCCTGGATTTGTGCAGGCCAGATATGATAGCCTTGGTTATGTGTGTGCCTTCAAGTCAGTGTTGACTCCTGGCGATTGCCTGGACAAGTCGCTACAGTTTTCTTGGCAAAATTTCAGAAGTGGCTTGCCATTGCCTTCTTCTTCCCAAGGCTGAGAGAGAGGGACTGGCCCAAGGTCACCCAGATGGCTTCGTGCCTAAGGCGGGATTAGAACTCATGCTTTCCCAGTTTCTAGCCTTTTGCCTTGACCACTACACCATACTGGTTCTCTTATTTGAGTTAACCTTGACTCCTGGAGACTGCCTGGATGCATCCCTACAGTTTTCTTGGCAAGATTTCGAAAGTGGCTTGCCATTGCCTTCTTCTTCCCATGGCTGAGAGAGAGGGACTGGCCCAAGGACACCCAGCTGGCTTCATGCCCAAGGCGGGAGTAGAACTCATGCTCTCCCAGTTTCTAGCCTTTTGCCTTGACCACTACACCATACTGGTTCTCTTATTTGAGTTAACCTTGACTCCTGGAGACTGCCTGGATGCATCCCTACAGTTTTCTTGGCAAGATTTCGAAAGTGGCTTGCCATTGCCTTCTTCTTCCCATGGCTGAGAGAGAGTGACTGGCTCAAGGTCATCTAGCTGGCTTTGGGCCCAAAGTGGGACTAAACCTCATGGTCTCCTGGTTTCTAGCCTGGTGCCTTAACCACTATGCCAACCTGATCAACACTTTAATAATTGTAGGCTATTCTCTCACGGTAATACAAAAATGCCCTCAGTCAACTGTACAGTTTGCCTATTGCCTTGTTATAGAGGAACGTTGGATATGTTTAGAATAAATGGTGTCTCCTGATATTTCTCAGCAGCCATTTTGGAAGCCTGCAGATGGGGCTTTTCTTGAGTACATGCAAACTATTCTGAAAGATTTTTGTTTGCTCAAAGTGTGAAGATAACATTACCTAAATAAATACACATCCATTGAAGTACTCAAACACCATCGAAATGTGAAATAAATTAAAATACATAAATATTATTTCAAGAAAGAACTATCTGATCTCTGTCTCTCTCTCACACACAGACACGCACACAGACATCCCCTCTTTTATGCAGCTGTTCATTGGATGGAAGTTAAAAAATATGTCTTGTCAGCACAAAAATTTGCCAGACCCATCATCATAAATTGCATCTTGGAAGCCTGCTGAGCTCTCCAAAAAGTCTAGCCAGATTAGATTCCAGATTCCCTTAGTCTGGAGAGACATTGGGAGGTGGGAGGGGGGTGTGAGGAGAAGAGAAAGAAATTTCAACTCCAGCATCAGTCTGAGTGACTAATGCATTCACTGTTCCTGTTGAACCACTGAAAAACAATCCAAACGGGTGTAGATACAGTATAAAAATCTTTGGGTGCAGGGAAGGTGCTTGAAGATCATTGCTGTGACCCTGAATCTGATGGCTCCATTTGGGAGCTTGGGGAAGTTCCTGCATTCAGCTCAAAATACTGACGGTTTTCAAGTTACTTCTCCCTCCATAGCAGGACTTGTGAAGGAAGTTTTTTTTTTAAAAAAAACAACACATGTCCAGGAATCATTTGTAGCTTGCTGGTGTGTGTTACAACTCCTCCCCACCCCCCTCACTCTTTCCTTGCATCTTTTAATCTGTCCATCTCTTCTTAGAGAGCAGGAAAAATATGCAAGTAAATTATGACATTTTGGCATAATATCTAATGCAAAACCATAGAAGGGATGCGCTTTGAATGGGCATGTTTGGGAGGACAGGAAATCAGTCTTGTTATTTGCTGCAAAAGCATACTGGCTGGGTTTTTGCAGAACATGCCAGAATAAGCTAAAATAGGGTTAGGTAGATAGCAGTTGAGGGGGTGCGGTGGCTCAGTGGCTAAGACGCCAGGCTTGTTGATCGGAAGGTCACAAGTTCGGAGGTTCGAGACCCTAGCCCCACTCCCTGCACTCGCCCCAGCGATGGTAACAGTGTTCCACATGTGTCATGCCAGCCAGATGACCGCAGAAGCTTCTTCGGACAACGCTGGCTCTTCGGCTAACAAACGGAGATGAGCACCGGCCCCTACAGTCGGACATGACTGTGTGGGGGAACCTTTACCTTTACCTTTAGATAGCATTTTGTGAGATCCACTTATAGTCTTAGTGTGGTTTTGAAATAGGCCATCGTACAGTATTAAACTACTAGGTTTATTTGTTGGGCGTAACATGCCAATACTTGAACTGGGTTATTATGCCATTGAATCCAGCCATTTTGCATACAGTAGTTCTAAACTCCCTGATTTCAGATATGACTACCATCATGCATTGGGTTAGAGTATCTACACTGAGGCCCACTGGAAATGACACTGACTGCTACAGCATCCCTTCTCCTCCTTCTCCTTCTCCTTCTCCTTCTCCTTCTCCTTCTCCTTCTCCTTCTCCTTCTCCTTCTCCTTCTCCTTCTCCTTCTCCTTCTCCTTCTCCTTCTCCTTCCCCTTCTCCTTCTCCTTCTCCTTCCCCTTCCCCTTCCCCTTCCCCTTCCCCTTCCCGGACAGTGCTTAATCATATGCTCCTTGTAGTTATTTTCCTTTAAAATATATTATTTCCTACAGTAAAGAGGTTCTTATTCCCACATTATTTGTGTGCTTCATGGTGAAAAAATCTAAGAGGACTTCTGCTAACATTAAGGCCACAGTTTAAAATTATTGAAGGGGCTACCCTGTTTGGTCTTCAGTTTCTTAAAGTTCTTAATTTTCTTTCTTCTTCTAAATGTAATTTGAAGTGATTAGGAGTCCAAATTTATATCAAGGTCAAGATCCTGCTATAGAGTTGCCAATGCTATTTTTCTGGAAAAGCTCTTGGGTGCAGTGCACACTGGTCTTTTGCAAAAGATGTCTTTCCATCATTGGAGATAAAATCTTGTGGTGTGGAAGTCGGGGAGGGAAGCTCAATCATCTACATTTCTTCCTTATCATTCATAGCAACTCTACAGGAAAAAAAAAGATAATAGCTTAGTACCTTACAGGAATTAGCTGGTAGAATAATTTCCTTTGCTCCAGGCAAAATGAGAGCATCGAGTTTGCCTTTCCATGAAGGATGCTGAGTGGAAGAGACACTGCTGATTTCTCTATTACTCTGTGCCTCCCCTTTCTGCTGTCATATTCTTGCTTTGCTAATGTGGTTGGTACAAGAGTGCTCCTTCGTGTTTACCAGGTCTTGATTTATATGCTTCTTTTATTATTCTTTCTGAAACGTTGAAAAAAACAATCCGTTCAATGATCATTAATTCCTTTCACAGCATGACAAGAGCTTTCGGGCACACAGAGTTTCTGACAATTGCAGCCAAAGGGGACTAACCCACCTTTGATGGGTGGTGGGTTATTCCTAACTTAGCAGCTCCTTCCTCACCTCTCTCCTGATGTGATTAAGGAAGCCTTACCTCTCTCCAACATCATATATGGCGAAAGAATAAAACAACAGACTCCAAGCCACAGGGCAGCACACCATTTGCTTCCGCAAGCCTCATGATTTGTTTCATTGGAGAGCATGGGATTGGTTTTAAAATGGCTATTAAAGGATAATGAAGCGGTGGACCATTTCAGACGTGAAGGCAAAAAAAGATGCTTCAGAGAACCCATTTTGTCTTCGAATCCTTAATTTCAAGCAAGCTGTGCTCATCTCCTGATGGACACATCCGCAGAGCAGCTGTGTCATATGGCAGCTGTGCAAAGGTGGTTTGCCACCGTCTTTTTTTCAGAATATTCTTTCAAGTTCCCAGTCTAGTTTACAGCCCTGCTGTTCCCTAGACATCTCCCATCCAAGTATTAACCAGGTTTGACCCTGCTTAAGCATCTGAGCCTCGACAAAATCAGCATATGGTGTCAACCCCCATAAATTCTTTGCAAGGTGGGATGACATTTTTGGCAATGGAGCTAAGAACAAATGAGCATCCTTACCCAGTTAATGATTAATTAATTACTAATTAATTGCCTGATTACTTTCCTCTGACACAAACAGGACATGGGAGATTTCTGGAGAAATATTTTATTCCTTGCTTTGAAGTACAGTAGAGTCATTTCAATCCCTTAAAACCTAGTTGTGTTGGGCATGGCAAGGGAATGGTGACCTGATGAGGTCCATTGTTCATAATCTGATGCTCTCTCTTAGCCTTTCCATAATAATATTAATTTTTGTATGTTTTTAAAATTGTTTTTTATGAGCTGTTGGTTCGCCACTGAGTCACATCACATGAAATGGGCAGCCATATAAATATGACAGATAAATAAATAAATAAAAATTTGTGTGTATGATTTTTCTCTTCATCTCCAGCATCAACAGTCTAATGATATCTTATATTACAGTATTTCTAAAACACTTATATTTGCAATAAAAAATGGAAACAGTAGTCTTGATCTGACTAATTTGATGCTCCATTCCTCTGCCATAACGCCCCCCCCCCCCACCTACCACTTCCATTCAGCAGTCACCATGGGTCGCATCTTTGTTCCTTTTTATTTCTTGTGGGAAGAAAAACAGGTGCTGGCTTCACTCCAGAATGAACTTCTCAACTGGATTAGAGATTCTTGTGAGTTTTACGCGTCAAGTCATGTTCCCCCTCTGTGACCTGTGCCCAAGGGCCTGCACTTTTCATGCATTTTCAAAAGTAAGGTGGATCCTTTGTTTGTTTGTTTGTTTGTTTAATCTGGAAGCTGCTTTTCATTCCTGCCGGTGATCATCACACCTGGATCCACTGGGAGTGAAAAATCCTAATGTGCTCCAAATTACATCCATCATTTACACCTCTTTCTGTCATAATCAAGGAAAATTTTGATGATCCTCAGAAGCTGATTGCACTTGCTGTAGTTGTATCCAAGATAGTAGTAGGCTACGACTTCCAGGACCCGGTTCATGATTCTATAAATGCAGATCTCCAAAATGTTGATTTCAAATGAGGTTCTCCTCCCTTCCAACTTCACCCTTTATACTTGTGTTGACTTTCAGCTCCTATTTTGGCAGCTCTTCTCAAGTCTATTTGGGTTTTTCACTATTTTTGACAGTCTGAAGGAGTCCGGTAGCTCCTTTTCTGACTAATAAATTTTATTAAAAGGCATAAGCTTTCATGTGTTGTTTAACCACTCCATGCATCTGATGGAATGAATTATAGCTCATGAAAGCTTCTAGGAGAAATATGTTTGCTCCTCCACTCTACCCCTTGGTAGAAAAACTCCCTCCACCTTTTTTGCGGTGGGGTGACTGGGAGGCTGTTGTTTACTCATCAGAGCAGACCTGAGATTATTTGGTAGAGTGTGCGTGTACGTGTGTACATGTGCAATACTCAGAATATCAGCTATGTGTATTCTCCTTCCACACTGCTCTGGATACTTAAACCTCTATATTTACAAACGAACATCTTAGTCCAGAGACCTCCATATTTCACTCTTAAAACAAAGCTCCCCAGATTTAGCTGCTCATAGATCTTCTGCTTTTTAAGTCAAGGTAATTTACTTGGCTGGTTTTTTAATAGCTGATCTCAATGCTTTAGAATTGGTTTTATGATGCTGCTGCTTTTCCTTCTACTGCTAGTTAATCTGCTTGCTTATTTATGAGACGTTGTTTTATTTTTCAGTGCGGTTGCATCAGGCATTACATCCAGGGATTTTTTTACAAAAATGTGCTTATTTTATTAAACAAAACCAAGAAAAAATAAATAAAACAATAGAAAAAGAAAACAGAACAGAGAACAAAACAACAAGTCAACAAAATTATAGATAGATGATAGATAGATAGATAGATAGATAGATAGATAGATAGATAGATAGAGATTTTCCTATATATTTAGTGAGATCCAGTTTGGCTAAGGCACCAGGCTAGAAACTGGGAGACTGTGAATTTATTTATTTATTTATTTATTTATTTATTTATTTATTTATTTATTCGTTTATTCATTCATTCATTCATTCATTCATTTATTTATTTTCTATCCCACCTTTATTATTTTTTATAAATAACTCAAGCTGGTGAACATACCTAATACTCCTTCCTCCTCCTCTTTTCCCCACAACAACAACCCTGTGAGATGAGTTGGGCTGAGAGACGGACTGGCCCAAGGTCACCCAGCCGGCTTTCATGCCTAAGGCGGGACTAGAACTCTCAGTCTCCTGGTTTCTAGCCTGTTGCCTTAACCACTAGACCAAACTGGCTCTCCCGCCTTAGGTACAAAGTGAGCTGGGAGACCTTGGGCCAGTCACTCTTTCTCAGCCCTAGGAAGGAGGCAATGGCAAACCACTTCCGAAAATCTTGGAAAGAAAACTGCAGGGACTTTTCCAGGCATGACTGAATGGAGAGAGAGAAAGATGATATTATATACATATACATACATACACATTCAATATAGCACTTATACAACAAAGGATGACCCTATTTCAGAAAAGTATCCTATGGCTCTTCTATGCTAGGTTTTGTAGGACACAGGGGTATCCACAGGGTATGGTCAAAAAGGTCAAGATGGCAGCCACAGTGGCATACCCCACTTGTTTTTGATATTTTGTTGTTTTTATGTTGTGGCCACCATACCCTGCAGACCCCTGAAAGGACTGGTCTTGAACGGCAAATCAGGCAAGGTCTCTGCCATTCAATTCACACAATGAAAGCAGCACATGGAGTCGAGAGGCAAAGTGGTGCCTTCTCATGATCCTGTGCCATGAGCCACGGAGGCTCGGCTGGATGGCTGGGTAATCTGTCCAAAGGGCTTACTATGACCTACAAACTTTGGGTTCCTGTTGGAGACCACCCCAGTGTCGAGAGAGAGGAATAGCTTGCAGCACCTCCTTCGCAAAAGGGGGAAGCCCGTGAGGAACTCTTGTCTGCATTATTAAATTTCTGTTTTATGGCGGATGCCTTGGGAATTTCTTGACCTTTTCCAGGGCTAATCTATATGCTTCCTTTCTGCAGCACATACTGTGTAGAACCGGGGAGGAAGGGGTGGGGGTGGGTGTAGGGTGAAAAGGCGGTAGCACAAAGGTATTTTCAGTCCATTAACTTTTTTCTTTCTCCCAAGAAGGCAAAGAAAATGATGCAGCCACGATCCTTCCTCTTCTTTTTTTGTTCATTGCCAGATGCTCTGTTGAGCCTGAAAAGCCCATAATATACCATATACATTTCTCCTGCTTTTTCCAGACTTTTGCTAAAAAAAGGTATTCTTGTCTCATTGTTTTAGCTTCCAGGAGACAGAAGGGAACATTTGACCTTATAAAGAAAAATGCTCCAACAAGCTCCAAATAAACTTTATTTTGATTGCTAGGACCAGATCTCCTCTTAAGTTTCAGTTAGGCAACACAGATACAATCATGAAACCATTTACAGCCTCTTGTTAGCTTTTATGACAAGCAGAAGGATGGAGTGAGGATTCAAACCATTTAGGGGAAAAGGGTGACATTCGTGGCTGGGGAGTGCACCATGGTTTTTGAAAGCCAACAGAGGGGAGGATCACACAATTAAGTAGAGCCATGTTGCTCAAGGAGATCAGGCTAGGATTTTTAAATTTCTTTTTTACTGGATCTTTTTGCAAAGCTGGAGGTTCCTTTATTGTTGCTGGTTTTTAAAGGCTTACACCAGTGTTTCTCAACCTTGGCAACTTGAAGATGGGTGGACTTCAACTCCCAGAATTCCCCAGTGGACTTCCCCAGAGTTGAAGTCTACCTATCTTCAAGTTGCCAAGGTTGAGAAACACTGGCTTACACTATTATCTGAGTAGGATAAGTCATAGGACTTCCTATCCAAGTCATTGGAAACTGTGGAACACTCTGGCAAAAAAAGGAGCTGGGGCCATACCTGAACCTTAGACCACAGGTTACCCCTTGATTTAGGTAGCACAAAAGCATGAACTCTATCTTACCTCCTTGCCCAGAAACTTCCTGGCTTGCTTTAATCTCGCCTTGTCTCATTTGGTGACCATGGGGTAGGATCTTTACAAGATGGCCAAATCTTTGGAGAAGAACTTTGCCCGAACAGTGGAATAAGTGGAGTCCTTGGTGCTCTCTGAGCTTGGTTGTTTGCTTGCATCTTCAGAGATGTTGCCTAGTTGGGCAATGAAACATCTGCAAGCAAACAACCAAGCTCAGAGAGCACCAAGGACTCCACAGTTCAATCCTGAGCTACATATATTCTCTTTTATTAGTGGAATAAGTGCTTAGTGACGTATGCAAAAGGCTGCTGGCTAGGGTCATCCAGGGTGTGTGTGTGTCAAAAAAGTCAACATGGTAGCTGGGAAATGCAATGAAAGCCTGCATCTTTTTTTATGTGCATTGCACATGCAATGCATGTTAAAAAGGGGTGGGGCTTCAATTGTGCACTATCCCAGCTGCCATCTTGACTTTTGACTCTCCCACAGTTCCTCCTGCTGCTGTCATAACCAAATCTCCTGTAACTGGCTATTTTAAATCTGATAGGCTTCATTAGCTCAGGCAGGGAAATTTTGCTTGCAAAGTTAACCCAATTCTATTAAGAAATCAAACAAGTTACCAACAGTTATTTTTAAAGGGGAAAAAAATAAGCCTCCTTGTACAATGCTATATCTATTTATATGCAGGTTTCTTATTCTCAGAAAAGGCAATTGTGCCATCAAATATAATTGGATTGTGCCAAAATATTCCAGAAAATTTATTTAAGAATAATTCTAGTGTGTGATTTTTAAAAAAATGTGAAAAGGGGTTACTTTGGCTGAAAACGTCATCTGATTCTGTCAGAGAAGAAGGTTATAACTCAGTGTTGATTTCCAAATGAAAGACAAAGAATAACCATAAATCTGCAGATTTACCAATATAAGATTCTTTTTTTAACTTTTTTTTTTAAGTTTTACAATACATAATAAAAGTTAGAATAGAAAAAAGAAATAGAAACAGAAATACAAAATAAGAAAAAGAAAAAGAAAAAGAAAAAGTGAAGTCAAGAAATAATAAGCAAAGAAAATATAGAAAATAGATGTCCTCCAATCTATCTTTGAACTTAAAGTACAATAATTAATTTTAAATGTTAGTCCTTCATACAATACACGGGAACTTTTCTTTGTCATATGCCTTTTGATTTCTTTAATCCAATCTTCTAATCTTCATATAGGTTTCACCTTTCTTGCTGTCTCCCAATAATCCATCTTTGGCTTCCACTCCTTGAAGTAGTAGTTAAATGTTGAATGTTCATTACTGCATATTTATATCTTCAATAAAGTCCAATTAGTATAACAAATAAAAGCCTTATTTACTTCTAATAAACTACAATATATTCTATTCATATTATGACTCATAACCTAACATATTACGTAACTTAATACATAATATAGCAATTCTTATAATATTCATACATATATGTTTCTATAATTTAATTCTAATGTATATATATCTCCATAAAAAAGGAATTCTTATATCTCAATTATCCATCTATAATTTCCATTCCTTGTAATAGTGTCCATTTAAACTAAGTGCATAACCTATCATATCACTTAACCTAATACCTAATATATCAATTCTTATAATATTCATACAATACATATTGATATATATCATCCTGTAATAACCATCATTCTAATTCCATCTCATCATATCATTATCTTCTCATAAATATATCTCTAAAGAAAACAATATTCTATAATATCAACTTATGTTTGTATTTAGCCTTATATCTTACATTTAGAATATCACTTTTTATATATCCATACAATTTCTCATAACAATCCAAATCCATATTTTCATTAGCCTTTACAGTATATATCCATACAGTTTCTCATATCTTCTATTTAGGTTATGCCAAAATCACAATACGCAATGGCAAATTCGCAATATACAGCCTGCTCCTTTCCATATCTCATATAGAATATCAGAGCAACCTTCTCTCCCTTTCCACGTATTTCACAACATCCATCCAACTGTACACCCAAATTTTCACCCTGTCTCCACTGCCACAACATATCTATACCAAGATCATAGTGTATAGCCTTCAGAATGTTTTTCTGAACTAATATATTTAAAATTCCCTCCTCCTGTTTCTCTTCTACTTCAAAAACATTTTTCTTTTCTGTTTCTGTTTCTGTTTCCGTTTTCTGCTCTTTCTCTTTGTTTTGCAAAGTTACCAACAGTATTTCCAATGATCTTTGAATATCTGAAAGAGCCTCAGTAATCTCTCTTCTGAACTCCTGAAGTGCTAATTGGAAAGCCATTTTTCCTGTGTCCTTCAAATTAAAATAACAACCCTTCTAGTCAAAACAATAGTCATGTAATCTATCCATGGAATACTACCAACAGGATCTATAAAGCAAAACATTGGGTTTTTTTTAAAGTTAAAAGAAAAAAGAGAGTTCCAATAATCCAAAATACAGGAGAGAATAATATTTTAAACAGTTTATAGAAGGAGAAATAAAAATATATTCCAAGTGAAACAGAATCCAACCTGGGAGAATGTAGAAAAAGAAGAAGAAGAAAAACGTTACCCTATGTTTTTATTCTTCAAGCTGCGAGCTTTCGTTCTTCAAGATGCAAGCTGCTTAATCCAAACAAACAGTTTCTCAAGAAATGAATAGTCAGCTAGTTTATCAAGCGAAGAATTACAAACAGAGTCTCTTAAATCCCTCTAATACAAAAGAAAGGTAAAAAAAAAATGCAGACGTTTCATTATGTTGCAAATATAGAGTCCATCAAGCTTCCACCAGAATCAGTCAAAGCAAAGAAAGCACAAAACCAGCCAACATTTTAAACAAAGTCCAAAAGATAGATCTTAGATATCAAAAACTTTCTAATCTAAAAAAAATAATTTCCTAAAGTGATCTAAAAGCGGCTGTACGCTCTTGTGTCTCTTCAAAGAGACTTGTTTTCCCTGCGAGAGCAAGATATCTCTCGGCCATTTCCCTTGCACTTACCCTGTTTTCTCCACGGTGGAAACTACAGAGAAAAAACAAGGGTAGGCAATTCCAATGGCCCCCCAAGCAATCTTCTGGTCTCCCCTTCTTTAGGGGAAAAAACTTCAGTGGTCCACAACTTCTGCAATCCACTGCAAGCAAGGAAAATTCAGCCAGTTCTCAGCTCTCTGAGAAATTCGACTGGTCGAGCTGGCAGCCAAGCCTGGAGTGTCCAACAAAGAATAACCATAAATCTGCAGATTTACCAATATAAGATTCTGAATTTATAATGGAGCTCAATCTGAAGTGGGGTCTGAAGCAAATCTTGTGATTATTATGTATTCCAAGAAATATTTATTTGATCATCCATCAATGTATTTAGCTAGGGAGAAATCTAAATGACAATAAGAATGCTAACTATATTGCATAGGGGGAAAAAGAAGGAAGAGCTAAGTGTTCTCCATTTGATTATCTTTTGGAATAAAAGGAAGGAAGGAAGGAAGGAAGGAAGGAAGGAAGGAAGGAAGGAAGGAAGGAAGGAAGGGAGGGAGGGAGGGAGGGAGGGAGGGAGGGAATTTCTGAAGATAGAAATTGCATCCAGTTAGGGTAAAAAATTCCCCACTTGTAGAGCAAATAGCATCACTCTGGAGCAAGTTGCATATCAAAATGTTGAGAAAGCTTCATTATGATTCTCCTCTTACCCCATGCCCCCATGCTTCAAATCCTCTCATTTGCCTCTAGAATGCAAGATATTTTGTATTGTAAACAGAAATGGAGACCGAGCCCACTAACCTTTTAAATTAATTTATTTCCTTTCCTTTTTTGTAATGTTAGAACAAGCATTTGTTTTCCAGAGCTGGTGCTAATATCCCAGCTCTTGTTAATATTTAACTTGGTGAGAGAGTTGCTCAGCCTTGTGAACAGATACAGAAGAGTCCTCATCTGGGACTTCTGACTGCAGATGAGCAATCATGGTTTTCGAATGCTTCCCTGCATTTCCAAACTAGCATAGCAAAGATGGGCTGAGTTACAAACTTTGGGGGGAGTGATCAGCACTTTTTTTTTTTAAAAAAGGGTGCCATTGTTTTTCAAAAATGTGAAGTTGCATCCAGACAAAGCAGGGATGGTCAAGCCAAACACCATAATCCACACTTCTGCAGACACCAGACTAGCCCCAGAAAAGATTGCTGAAATTTGGCAGGAAAACCACTGATTTCCAATAACATAGTTTTTCCATATGTTTGCTGAAAATTAAAGAGGTTTAATACATAGTTTTCCCCTCAACCTTATCATCACTGAAAAGTTACCTAAAGAGTGGAAAATTCCACTCTCGTCCACTCTGGTGGGATCACTCTGTCACTAGCAATGTCCCTTGGAGCTCTTGGAAGCAAGACAGAAGATCAACACCCGTTCTCTCTTGTTCCAGAGGGCAGGACACAAAATAATGGATTTAAGTTACAGGAAGGCAAATTCTGATTGAAGGGTAGAAAAAGCTTTCTATCCAGAAGAACAGATTGACAGTGCAACCAATGACCAGAAGTGTGATTGGCTCACCTTTATTAGATAAGTTCAAGTAGCCATCAGTCTGGGATGCTTTACTTTGGACTAAGCAGGGAGGCGGATTCTATGGGCACTTCCATCTCAACGCATCTATGAATAAATCTATGAAATGACCATTAACAAGAGCAGGGCTCACAGCTGGGAAACTAGTGGTACAGGTTTTTAAAGAGTCATCACCCACAGTTGCCATATGTAAAATCCCAACTGGTTAAGTATCCAGCCTGCCTGTACATACGGAATATCTTATGGGGACAGAGGTGAGGTGGGTGGAGAAGTGCTAACAGTTGAATCTGTCAACTGAAATCCAGAATTGTTTAAAGAGCTATGGAAAATAAAGATATTTTTTAAAGCTTGAGGTCCTAAATAGTCTCTTTCTAACCCTAAGGCGCTGTATTTAAATAAATAATGGAAGTCTGGGTTCAGCTGGAAAAGGTTGATTATCTGTGAGATATACTATTCTCCACTCCTACAGCATATACAGTAAATCATTGCAGCCCATTCTTCCTTTCTGCTACATGCAAATGGAGCCACTTTATGTATTAAATAGATGAGTTTAAGTACCAAATTGATCATTATTTTAAATTATTTTTGGCTAATGTCCTTCCTAAAGGCTTGGGAGAGTTGCTTCCTCAGATGCCAGAATAATTTTGGTGTTCTTAGAGTACATACACATTTTCTTCTTGCAGAAGTTTCATTCTCAAACAAGGTAAAATCAGCAGTGCAGTTCTCAAGGTATCAACATCATCATCAGCTGTCCTCAGGGCAGTATCTCAAGGCTATCGGTTTCCAAGTGGGCCATCTCCTGGGGTGCTTCTGCATATGTCACACATGGTGCACCAACAATTATCTTAATAGCCTATGCTCAGGGACAGTTGATTGCTCTGACCACATCATGGAAAATGAAGCTGTACTGTTGGTTATTTAAGTTTAGTGTAGCAAATTGTGTGAACCTAGTCACTGTAGCCAATAAACAAGGGCTTAGCATGTTGGATGAACCCAGTCAAGTATAGTGTATTTAATAGGGCAAATTATTGAACTCAGTAAAATCAGTAAAATTGTACCACTTTATTGCTCGTTTCTATCCCATGCTGGACCATGTTCCATGCTCATTGTACCTGATAAGTACCTGATAAGAATCTCAGGTTTTGGATAGTCTTGCTATCCCAGACGTACTTGCTCCATATTTGCACTGAAGGATATCATTCAGTTTTCATGGATGGTGAAGGAACATCAAACATCCTGTTGAAAGCATACCTTAAATCAGGCTTAAGGGCTTTTCCCATGAATGGACACTGAGCCAAAAGCTTGTTAAAAGTGTGTATTTATGCCAGAGTTGCAAATCAAAATCATGAATAATAGTTCCCAAGGAATGCTGGTTGTGAGATCCTGAATGTCCTTTTCTAGATATTGCAAAACGTTGAGGCTCATCAGCAGGGAAAGGCAAAAATTCCTATTGGGAAATTCCTTGTCTGCTCAAAATTCTTTTAGCTGTCCTTGAAGTTACTTGGCAGTTTTTCCCAAAGATGATGTCCTAAACTGAATTCCTATTCAGACAAAATTTGGGCTGATTAATAGCACTGCAAATCTATTGGTGAGAAGCCAAGTCAGCTTAGATGAAATGAATTAAGTTTGGGGTGGGGGGCATGCAGATTGCAGGATGGGTCCAGCAGTGGGAGCAAAGATTTAATGCCCTAGGTTAGAACTCCAGTTCTGATCTGTCCCCTGTGCTTAGCTTTTAATTAAGGAAAATTAGCTGCTAACTACACCTTTAATGTGAAAGGTATTGTCATCCAAAATTGAATAGATTTAGGTGTCTAATCCAAAACAAGCAGACCGTTTAATTCCAGGACAGACCAACAAGCCTGGAGGGGCTAACAGCTAAAATGAAGTAAGCCCCAGAATGGTATCTGCAGTCCATCTCCCCTTTGGCTCTCAGGATATAGAGATGCAGATGTTACATTATGTCAGGCCTCCATGTATGGGGTTTGACGTGACTTTTACTCCTGTCTTAGATATGGGGAGAGAATTTCTCAATTTTTACAGTTATATTGACCACCAGGAGACAGGCACTACATGACTGGTTTCATCCTTATTGGGACTCATCAGAGGTACATAGCCAGATCTTATTCTATGGGTTCAAACCCTTTACCAGGAATTGAACTCACAGACCATTGCACTTGAGATGATTACTGTATGTACAGCGCATTAGCTTTAGGAGCTACACAGAATGTAGCAACAGAGTGTAGCAATTTGGGACACATAGACAGCATCCTCAATAAGGGGCAAGTTTCTAACTTTGCAGAGTTTGGTAATCAAGGAAAGGCTAATTGCAAACTACTAGTAGCTCATATTTGTTGTTGTTGTTGTTCAGTCGTTTAGTCGTGTCCGACTCTTCGTGACCTCATGGACCATAGCACGTCAGGCCTTCCTGTCCTCCACTGTCTCCCAGAGTTTACTCAAATTCATGTTCATTACATCGGTGGTGCTATCTAACCATCTCATCCTCTGCCGTCCCCTTCTCCTTTTGCCTTCAGTCTTTCCCAGCATCAGGGTCTTTTCCAGTGAGTCCTCTCTTCGCATTAGGTGGCCAAAGTATTTGAGCTTCAGCTTCAGCATCTGTCCTTCCAATGAGCAGTCAGGGTTGATTTCCTTTAGGATTGACTGGTTTGACCTCCTTGCAGTCCAAGGGACTCTCAAGAGTCTTCTCCAGCACCACAGTTCGAAAGCATCAATTCTTCGGCGCTCAGCCTTCCTTATGGTCCAACTCTCACAGCCATACATTACTACTGGAAAAACCATAGCTTTAACTATATGGACCTTTTTCGGCAAGGTGATGTCTCTGCTTTTTAATATGCTGTCTAGGTTTGCCATAGCTTTTTTCCCAAGGAGCAAGCGTCTTTTAATTTCATGGCTGCAGTCACCGTCTGCGGTGATCTTGGAGCCCAAGAAAATAAAATCTGTCACTGCTTCCATTTCTTCCCCTTCTATTTGCCAGGAAGTGATGGGACCAGATGCCATGATCTGGGTTTTTTTAATGTTGAGTTTCAAGCCAGCTTTTGCACTCTCCTCTTTCACCCTCATCAAGAGGCTCTTTAGTTCCTCTTCACTTTCTGCCATTAGGGTGATATCGTCTGCATATCTGAGGTTGTTGATATTTCTCCCGGCAATCTTAACTCTGGCCTGCACAAGGCAGTGATCCATGAAGGGGAGTAGCTCATATAGTCTTCTTCAAACACAGACCTTTGTCAACCAAATATGCAATGGTACTAGAAAGTAAAGTGCCACAGAGATAAAGCAGCAAAGCTTTTTCTCCATGAACTCCAGAAACTGGGCATTTTATAATCATCCATAATTATTCATGAGGATAATGAAACTGGGCATTTTATAAACTGGGTGTTTTATAAACATCCATAATTATCCATGAGGGGTGAGGGACAAGTGTGTTACAACATCATTGTGCAGATACTGTTTTTAAAAATAATGTAAATGATTTAAACAGAAATGAGTAACAATTGTAGAAGTTTAAAGCATAGTACAAAAATACTTCATGGGAAGGAAGAGAAGAGAAGAGGAGAGGAGAGGAGAGGAGAGGAGAGGAGAGGAGAGGAGAGGAGAGGAGAGGAGAGGAGAGGAGAGGAGAGGAGAAGAGAAGAGAAGAGAAGAGAAGAGAAGAGAAGAGAAGAGAAGAGAAGAGAAGAGAAGAGAAGAGAAGAGAAGAGAAGAGATCAAAAGGAGGCACTTAAATGCCTTTTCTTGTAAACACAATTTTTTCCTCTATTTTTTATTTAAAAAAAATCTTAATCATTATATTGAATCTCATATTATGAATTCTCACTTTAGCCCTCAACTCAGTGTAAAGCTTATGTAACAGCAATAACAATATTAATCTTAAAAAGATCAATAACAATATTGATGAATTAGGGATTACACTGTTCTGTGTGTGATTCTATGCATGTATTCTATTCCTTCCCCCCTTTTTTCTTTGTTTAGTTTTTCCTGTCACTTTTACTTAATTATATATATATATATATATATATATATATATATATATAGAGAGAGAGAGAGAGAGAGAGAGAGAGTGAGAGAATATATATATATATATATTGTGCAAACGGTGCAAATTTTTGCCTAACAAGGTCATGATGCCTTGATATCATTGTGGGTTTGACCTGACAACTATGCAGTCATCTTCTTTTTAAATGTTTTATCTCTGCTGGCATCTTCAGGTGGATCTCAAATTTCATTCAGTGGCTCCACTTGTAAGAAAGGAACTTAATTCGTCAGCAGGCAGGAATGTGAAATGAAGATTTAGGATGCTGTCTTTCTTGTAGAAACATCCATGTTAGTATCTCAAGCTACATTCTGACAGCACACGTCCAATTAGCTTTCGTATTTGCTGAGTTGGTGGGGCTGCGGAGCAGAGGGGCCAATGGCATTCATACAACTAATTAACCCATCATGTAAATGTGTTTCATTCATGGGCTTGATAGAGCCAATCAAGGGGGCTGTTTCTTTGGAAAACGACTCAGGTTCCCATTTTAAATTTAATTACAATACAAACGTTGCCAATCATTCATCTTAGTTGTACTGAGGATTTCGGGGGAGGGGGGTATCTTGGTTACGCATGTATGCATAATTAGGCACCTCATCTTCTTAACTGAATATGTAAACTCACTTATTACTTGGATTTTATGTCTGTAATTAGAGATAATGGAATCAGGAAAAAAATACCAAACCCTTGGAAAAAATAGCCTAATGCTTTTCTCAGATGAACTATACTTGCAGAAGTATTAGCTATACTGCAATGTGACGGATATTTTGGGGATGGATCCAATTTGTACTTTACTTTCAAAACTCAGGGCTGGGGTAGTGAAGGAAGTGATGCTGGGATGCTGGGAGTGAGGACCAATCTGGTTTGTGCCCTGATGACAGCTTGCAAGAGAAGAGGGAGTTGCCTCCTGCCTGCTTTCAGCTATGTTGCATTGCAGCAGGAGCCACTGGGGCTGGACTTAGGGTCGTAGAATCGTACGTTTGGAAGGGACCGTGAAGGTCTTCTAGTCCAACCCCCTGCAGGAATCCTCAGACCATGCCAGAGAAAAGGCTGCTCAACCTTCATTTGAAAACTTCCAGTGATGGAGCACCCAAGACTCCAGAAGGCAGGCTGTTCCACTGCTTCCTAGCTCTCACACTCAGGAGATTCCTCTTTATGTTGAGTTTGGATGTCCCTTCATAAAGTTTCCATCTGTTGGTTCTTGTCCTCCCCTTGGGCACTAAAGAGAATAATTCCACACCCTTTTCCTTGTAATAGCTCTTCATGTATTGGAAGACAGCTACTATGTCACCCCCTACACTTCTCTTGTTTAGGCTAAACATTCCTGGTTCCTTTAACTGTTCTTCATAGGATTAGCCTCCAAACCCCTTATCATCTGCACTGCTCTTCTCTGCAATCTTTCCAGTTCCTCAGCATCCTTCTTGTATTGTGGTAGCCAAGGTTAGACACAGTATACCAGGTGTAGTCTGACCAGTGTAGCATAGAATGGAACTATCACTTCTTGTGATCTTGACATTATTCCTTTGTTGATGCAGCCCAGGGCATCATACTGCTGGCTCAGTCTTAATCTGCGGTCTACCAGGACATCTAGATCCCTCTCACAAGTACTACTGCCAAGCGAAGTACCACTTATCTTGTACCTGTCAAGACAATAAAGTTGCTGACCATGTCTGGGCATCTCAGGTGGCTAAGAAAAAGGATGAATTGCCAGAGCTTACCATTACACCATTACCCTTGATAAAAGTTGAGCTGATGATATTCTTCTGTTGTTTTTCCTTTTTAATTATGCTTTTAATGTAATCTGCTGATGGTTGATTGGAATTAAATGGTTGATTAGTGTTCTCCTGCAGCGGAATACAATGGTAGCATTCCAAATGTGTACCAGCAGGGACTTTATGGTTCACAGTGGATGATGCTTAAGTGGTGGTTGTTTATTCGTTCAGTCGCTTCCGACTCTTCGTGACTTCATGAACCAGCCCACGCCAGAGCTTCCCGTCGGCCGTCGCCATCCCCAGCTCCCCAATGGTTGAGTCCGTCGCCTCCAGAATACCATCCATCCATCTTGCCCTTGGTCGGCCCCTCTTCCTTTTGCCTTCCACTTTCCCTAGCATCAGCATCTTCTCCAGGGTGTCCTGTCTTCTCATTATGTGGCCGAAGTACTTCAGTTTTGCCTTTAATATCATCCCCTCAAGTGAGCAGTCTGGCTTTATTTCCTGGAGTATGGACTGGTTTGATCTTCTTGCAGTCCAAGGCACTCTCAGAATTTTCCTCCAACACCACAGTTCAAAAGCATCTATCTTCCTTCGCTCAGCCTTCCTTATGGTCCAGCTCTCGCAGCCATAGGTTACTACAGGGAATACCATTGCTTTGACTATGCAGATCTTTGTTGTCAGTGTGATGTCTCTGCTCTTAACTATTTTATCAAGATTTGCCATTGCTCTCCTCCCAAGAAGTAGACGTCTTCTGATTTCCTGGCTGCAGTCAGCCTCTGCAGTAATCTTTGCACCTAGAAATACAAAGTCTGTCACTGCCTCCACTTTTTCTCCCTCTATTTGCCAGTCATCAATCAAGCTCGTTGCCATAATCTTGGCTTTTTTGAGGCTTAACTGCAACCCAGCTTTTGCACTTTCTTCTTTCACCTTCATCGAAAGGCTCCTCAGCTTAAGTGGTAGCTTGCTAAAAAGGATTGTACTGCTTTCTCAACACTCCCAGGGTGGTAACTAAGGAGCTCTTTGATTCATACCTTAGTTGGGTTTACAAAAAGTGCTAAACCTTGGGAACTTAAAGATGTGTGGACTTCAACTCCCAGAATTCCCCAGCCAGCTAAGCTCCCAAGGAAAGTTTAAAGTTACCAAGGTTGAGAAACACTGTGCTAGACCAAGGTAAAATGGGATGGGGAGAGAAGCCATAATTTGGTTTATCTGGATGGGCATAGCATGCTATACAGACACAGGAACTGGGTTTTGCCAGCTCAGGTTTAGCATTTAATATATTGCATGAATATGTGGCCTTCCAGAAATTGCTGAACATTCCCAACAGCTCTCTCCTTGTTGGCCATGCCAGCTGGGTCTGCTGGAAGCTCACTTCCCAGCATCTGTTTTCCACTCCTGGAAAATGAATTGGGGGAGTTATGCTGTTTTCAGGTGGCCAAATGTGTTTATGACATGCTACCTTTGGTTGCAGTAAATCTCAGCTACTTAAACCTGGTGTTTATGCAGCCCAACCTGCCTTTTGAAGCCCCTCCAGGGACTCCCTCCGCTGTGCAAGTCGGTCTCCAGCTGCCCTGGGGTCCAGTCTTCTGCTTCTGCTCTGTCTCCCACTGAAGGGACCAGCGGCTGGCAGGTGCCAGAAGCAAAACAATCTGTGAGCTGAGTTTTGCAGAGCCAAGCGTTTTACACTCTCATAAATTTCACTTCCATTTGTGTCTGTGCGTGTGGAGGCGTGAGTGACAGGAAAACAGGTTGTCAGATTTTTCTTTCACACTCCAGGCTTCCATTTGTACTTTCCAAAGACAACTTTAAAAAATAGTGTGTGTATGTGTGAGAGAGCTTGCATGTCTGGGGGTATACAAGCCGAGAAGCTGATATTTGGTTAGAATCCATTCCTTTGTTGCCACTTGAATTGAGAAAAAATATATCTAATGCATAAATGCTCAGAAAAAGTAAGATTATCAAGGCCGTGCACCTGAGAGCATGATCTGATACATCAGGTAAGCACTACCTGAAGTCTTGGGGTCACAACTCAGCCCCCAATGCCTAAGTGTAGCCCTATAAAAATTCTAAACAAAGATTGCCACCAAATTACAAGGGTTTGTTTGTTTGTTTATTGGACACTGGAAAAATATGAGTGTATGAGAGAATATGAGAATGTGAGTGTATGAGAGAATATGAGAAAAAAATATAATACAAATGACTGCTTATTTATTTACTTAATTACTTGATTTATATCCTGCATTTACTTATAAAATTTAAAGCAGTGTATGTAATACTTCCTCCTCCTCCTATTTTCCCCACAACAATCCTGAGAGGTGGGTTGGGCTGAGAGAAAGGGAGTGGCTTCCATGCCTAAGGGAGGACTCAAACTCACGGTCTCCCAGTTTCTAGTCCAACACTTTAACCATGATAAAACCAGGATTTTAAAATGTCATGGAGGTTATAATTTTCTAATATATCATTAATTAGCTGTAAGTAGTTAAATATATTGTACTGTATATAGTATATGGTATCACACTAAAAGACTAAGGATCACTATTAATCTTGAGTTAGTAATGAATAGCAAGAGCCATGATTAACACAATGAGATATGGACGATCCTCTCTCCTGGGTTTCCAAAAAGCCCTTAAAATGTAGCCTTGGTCAGGTGTTTGGGGGGGATCCCTCTCGTGTTTTGTTTAATGATTGTTTTTAGTCTGGGCTGTCTTGTTTCATTTTGTTTATGTTTTTTAATTCTTTTAATTTAGTATTACATTTTGTAAGCCACCCAGAGTCCACTGGAGTGGGTGGTAATCATCATCATCATCATCGACAAAATCATCATCAGTCAACTTTACAGCTTTACTTGGAACAGCTTACATACCTTTAATATTATTAAACAACAACATCTGTCTATCCCAGCTCCTTGGGAAGGACGCAATAGGTGAATAAAAATGCCAAATCCAGTCTAAACACCTGGCTGACTGTGCAACCAACCATAATATAAAATCATGTGTTATAATAGATTCAGCCCATATTACTGCGAATCTATTTTAAGTATTGTGTAAAACTGAAATGAAGAGCCAGTTTGGTGTAGTGGTTAAGGCACCAGGCTAGCAACCGGGAGACCGTGAGTTCTAGTCCCGCCTTGGGTGTGAAGCCAGCTGGGTGACCTTGGGCCATTCACTCTCTCTCAACCCTAGGAAGGAAGCAATTTCAAATCACTTCTGAAATCTTGCCAAGAAAACTGCAGGCAGAGAATCGGACACAATTGAACGAACAAAAAAACCCCTTGAAATATAAGTTCTATGCATCAAAAAGTCCCAGTTTTGGATGTGGTATCAATCCATGCATTAGATCAGGGGTTTTCTGGCCCTTGGCAGAAAAAAGTTTCCCCACCCCTGCATTAGATTATAATCTAAGAATCAAAATGCAGTTCTAAATGGGTCAGCAGGACAAAGTTATTAAATACTTGAGGAGTAATCATACCGCTATTAAATTGTTTACATTTAATGTTAAATAGGCATTCAATAATGTCAGTCTTCATTTTTGTTGTGACTTTGGATGTGTGCTCCAGACCAGCAGTCCTTTCAAAAGCCAAATGTGGTCCTCTTCCTTCTCCCTCCCCTCCATGCATATATAGGCAGAAATAAGTCCATAAGTCTCGCATGCATGCCAGTAAATGCTAGATTGAAATTTGGGTAAAATGTATCATATTTGCTCTCTCCTATTTTTCTGGATTTCCATGTAAAGTCTTGTATTGCAATGGCCTCATTTCTTTTTTTCCTAAGGGATTAGATAGCACATGTGATTTATTAAAATGCGGGGGGAAGGGAAGTGCCAGTTTGCATACTGGTTAGAAAGCATGAAATAAATAAACTTTAGAATGTGAATCAAATCAGATTTTTGCCCAATATCTATATCAGGGTAACCATTTGTTTTGTACATTTTTTCATAAACATTGTTAATTTCTTCATAAACACTGTGTTCCATGATCTCATAGCAGTCTTAGCCAAGAGTATTAATTTTCTGTGTTCAGCTGTCCTTATTTATTTTATTATTTTATTTTATTTTATTTTATTTTATTTTATTTTATTTTATTTTATTTTATTTTATTTTATTATTTTATTTTTTTATTTTATTTTATTTTATTTTATTTTTATCCCGCCTTTATTATTTTTATAAATAACTCAAGGTGGTGAAAATACCTAATACTCCTTCCTCCTCCTATTTTCCCCACAACAACAACCCTGTGAGGTGAGTTGGGCTGAGAGAGAGTGACTGCCCCAAGGTCACCCAGCCGGCTTTCATGCCTAAGGTGGGACTAGAACTCTCAGTCTCCTGGTTTGCCATTGGCTCCTTCCTAGGGCTGAGAGAATGTGATTGGCTCAGGGTCACCCAGCCGGCTTTCATGCCTAAGGTGGGACTAGAACTCTCAGTCTCCTGGAACTGGCTCTCTTATATTTGCTTATAAATACCTCCTTATATTATCTCCTTATATTTGCTATATAAAACCCGCTGCAACATACATCCAGCTAGCTTTGTCATATTAACTTTTATATTATGGAAGTTTTAAGGTGTTGTTATTCTTACTATTGATGTTTTAATTGTGCTAACTTATTATTGTAAATTGGCAGGAGTCATTGGCAGATTTAGGAATGAATGAATGAATGAATGAATGAATGAATGAATGAATGAATGAATGAATGAATGAATGATCATCTTCAAGAGATGCTCTAGTGGATCTTGCATGGAGCAGGGACTTCAACTAGATGGTTTCTATGGTGTCTCTACATATAATTCTGTGATCTGAAGCTGTTATACAGTATGCCTGGGCATTATACCTCATCTGGCATATACACTCCATCTACCATTATCAACATCCCACCCCCTTTAATATGCAATATAGAAATTACATCCTAACCCAGGAATAAGCTATACTGGAAATTACAGGCTCACATTCAAGTAACCTTGCACAGGATCATAGTTGTATATTTGGAACATATTCCCATCTCTGTTTAAAACTATGCTTTTAAACAGCATAAATCCATACATAACTACTCAAATGTAGGCCCTACTATGGGCAAGGAGGCTTACTCCTAGGAAAATGGATATGAACTTGCTTTCCTTGATCAAATTCAATGTACAGTTTGGACTGAAACTTCTGTAAACTTTAACCAACATGGCAAATGGTCAGGATTTATGAGAACTATAGTCTATAACACTGTAAATGAGACAACTTATCCTTCCATAGGCAGGTGGGTGGTGGTGGGAGATGACTGCTCCTTTTCTGTATGGAGGAAAAGACAGTTTTCCTGGGTTCAGATGGAGGCTGGCAAAGCTCCCAGCATCAGAGAAGAGGAAGGGTTGCTGAAAGACAACGAAAGATGTCACCAAGCTCCAACATGATCCATTTGCTTGAGTGGTGTGTACCATCACAAGAAACTCTTGTATACCAGCCTTTCTCAACCTTTTGACCCTGGAGGAACCCTTGAAATATTGTTCAGGTCTCGGGGAATCCCTGCACATTCAGGCTCAAATATAGGCCAGAAGTTACAAAATTATTATATTTGTTTCATGGGTAGGCCTGTATACTGTATATGCATTAACAGTGCTCTTAAAGTAAAAATAAAGAATGAAACTTACCTCTTTAATGTGAAGTTGCCTGAATTTGAAATAATGTTATAAATAAATCGTGATCTCCTAGGGAACCCCTAGTGACCTCTCGTGGAACCCTAGGGTGCCATGGAACCCTGGTTGAGAAACCCTGCCCCATACTGATTAGCAATGCAAGGATTGAGGAATATAAGAGGAATGTAGAAACAACATGGTTTCTAGCATTTTTTTTCAGAGACTTAAAAGAATATTGGTTGATAATATTATGTCCTTCTACCTTTTAGAAGGTAGTTTAAAAGTCATCATAAATATTGCTGTCATGATCACTAATGTAGTCTCCGAGGCTAAAATGAGGAGCTTTTCTTATTTCTTGGTGAATCTAATTCACACTCCCAGACTGTAATTTAGTATTGATGGTTTCTCAGCTTCCAGTTACACTGAAATAGAATCAGACAACTGCTTATGTTAAGGCTCTTCTCAAATTGCTATTGGATTTACAAAGCTATTTCAGGGAATATGAGAAATGGATTAATGGGAGATCCTCGTGGGCTCTAAAATCAATGCAAATGTGTGCTTCCTTGGCTGTCCACAATCTGTGTGTATTTAAACAACGTGAAGAGGAAAAGGAAGCTTAAAATGTCCCTGCAGGAAATGCAAGAGCAACCAGCAAAGATGTATGTGTGCTTTGTGCAGCTTAATTCTGTGGTTGTGGCAGCACACGTGAACAAGAAATCCCTGTATCCCTCGTGGAAAGAATTTGAGCTGCATTATTCTGGGTTTTCTATAACTTCTGTGTGAGGCAGGGATGGCTTCCATGCTCCTTGGTTGCAATGCCTTCAGACTACAACTGATAGCAGTAAAAAAAAACACTGCAAATCACCCCAAATGCCTCCTGGCCCCACCCACATGATGATGAGTGTGATACAGATTCTGCATCATCCCCCACCCTTTGGGGGCTTGGCCTTCTCCAACAAGCCATCAGCTGCCAGAAATTTGTTCAGCCCTCAGTTTAAGTGCATCTTCCATTTTGTAGAAGGCAGCTTCTCCTACAAAAGATCAGAAGCCAATTAATGTAACGATTCTTCTAAAGAAACCAGCCCAGAAAACCAGCTTTGTTTTGCCGGTGGTTTGAGACTGAGAGCTTCCATCATGTTGCAAAGGAAAAATTAGGAGGCAGATGTAGGCAGACCCTCTGAATGCAGGGATCGTCCCCCAGCAATGTCAGCTAAGGAGATTGGAAAATCTGGGGTAATCAGCCCAGAAGACAAGGATAAAGCAGAGATCTGCCACAAGTTGTAATTATCCATCCATCCTCCTTCCACCATTCAGACTAAAGGCCATGCTAGAGGGGAGAGGAGCTAATTAGTTCTGCTGGAACAGAATCTAATTCTGCAGAGGTAGTCTGTTGCATGCAATAACTCCCAGATCCCTACTTAAAACAGCTGGGGAAAGAAGAGGGCTTTACCCACACGCCTGGCCCTGTAGAGCAGTTGTCTCTCAGGGAAGATGGGTTCCCTGATCCCTTGCAGCCTAAATCTGTCCCCTTAAAATGAAAAGCAGTGGGAATCTATCTAGTGAAAGGGACACATTGCCAAAAATGTACAATACTTCAGCCACCACTGATTCAGTCCCATGTCCCTCCAGGAAAATGTATATGAAGGCAAGTGGTCTGCTGGGAGACCAAAAGTGATCTTCTCAAAAGCAGAGCATTGCATACTTTGACCGTGTTCACACCACACACCTAAGCCAGGTTAGATAGATAACTTTTCTCTGCCCTGGAGAAAATCAGAGGAACCCTTCACCCAATTTCTCTGCCCCACAGTTTTTTCAAAAAAAAAACATTTGCCGTGCATGAAACTTTACTGCCCCTTTGGCTGATTCTCAGTGCTGGGAAGGGGTGCTTTTTAGCTGATTCTGTCATCCATTTCCAGTATCAGCAGGGCTGCCACGTTTGTGAATGTGCGTATCCTCTGATTGCCCCATTGGATGGAGCAGAGGGATGTTTTGAATCAGAGCATGAAACTATGGGAAGAATGATTAGAACGTGGAAAATCCCACCCACCAGAATGGGACCAGATGCACTGATGTCTCCCATTGAGAAACCATGCGTGGCACAGATGGTGTTCGCATGCCTTTCATTAGGGGCTGAATTTATTTCTGCCAGCATTACATCCCAATATCATTTGATGGTAATTTACACAACAAATGTGGAGGGGAGATGTGCAAGATAGGCATGAGAGGCATAAATCTGCAACATTTCTCTAGCCACCTTGTGGTCTTCTCCTGGGCCCCACATCATGGAAAGTATCTGCTTAAGGGAAAGAAGATGTAGAGGCTTTCCTTGGGATGAGCTAGAGGCCTGGCGAGAGAGTTTTCCTCGGTTAGCTCAGCAGCTTAAAATGACTAATTGATCTATTCATTGACAGGAAACAACAGACTTTTGTGTACTCAGAGGTAATTGGTACTTGATGTATACAGAGATCCCCATGCCTCAGAATAGCTTTACCCAGCCGTTGTCTCTGGCACTGTCTTGTGAACCCCCAGGGGCTCCTTGGAAATTGTAAGAGGTTCCTCAATGAATAGATCATTTAATGCTGTGCCAAGCATTTCATCTGCATCTTCCCCTGACCATTTGTGTTCAGGCTGATGGGTAAGAAGTTGCTCTTCTTCCCTATACAGTGCATACATGGGGGGGAGGGGGGAGAGAGAGAAGCACACAAGAGAGAAGATTGACACACATGAAGGAGAAGAAAAGGTTGGGGAAGTCTCATGAGTGGGTTCCTACCTTACTTATGGGGTAGCCCAAGGATTTAAGCAGATATCTGCTCTTTAATTGTTCAGTTCTTAGTACAAGGACCAGTAAATTTTACTACTTTACTACCAATGTTGCTACTAATTTATTATTATTAATAAGAAATAATCATTAATTAACCATTTAAAGGGCGTGGTGGCTCAGCAGGTAAGATGCCAGGTTTGTCGATTGGAAGATCGCAAGTTCGGAGGTTTGAATCCCTAGCCCCGCGTGACGGAGTGAGCTCCCGCACTCGCCCCAGCTCTTGCCAACCTAGCAATTCGAAAGCATGCAAATGCAAGTAGATTAATAGGTACCACTTCGGTGGGTAGGTAACAACGTTCCACGCACGTCATGCCAGCCACATGACCGTAGAAGTGTCTTCGGACAACGCTGGCTCTTCGGCTAACAAACGGAGATGAGCACCGGCCCCTAGAGTCAGACACGACTGCACAAATGTACGGGAGGAACCTTTACCTTTACCTTTAAACATTTTAATAATAATTTGCTAATTTTATTATTGTTATTACTGAAGTCTCCTTTGATTTGGGCTTGAGTCTGAGGGACTCTAAATACACATCCACGTTATTTTCTTGGCAACAGCCAGGAATGGTTTGCTACGGCCTTCTTCTCAGATGACTTTTTGACTTCCTGTGGGATTTCCTAGCGGTTCCCCACCCAAGTTCTCACCAAGTCTGACCCTGCTTAGCTTTTTGGGGAATGAGTCAAACTTGGCTAGGTGCTGCCACCTGCTGCAGACATCCATCCTGGTGCAAAGCCAGCCAGGTTGTTTGGACACACGTTTCAGAAAATCCTAAAATTGCATCTCACCTTCCTGACTGTAAATATGTAATGGAAATACAGTATATTAAATATATTAAAATTTGCTACCTATGTGCTTACATCATCCACTCCTTGAAACAGAAGCTTCATTCTATCTTCCAGGAGGGCTGGATAAACTAGGAAATGTATACAGATTGTGCCATGTTTCTCAAGAGAACATCATTTCATTTATCTGGAAGAGAAGGGGAAAGCTTTTCACCTATACATAAAAGGCTGGATACAGCTGGTGTCAACACATATTGTTCTCAGTACTTAAGCAACCCATGCATAGGTTTAAATTAAGCTTGAGAAACACTGCTCCAGAAACTCCACGCACCAGCACAGGGAAATTTGGGCTATATCCTGGCTAATTCTCCTGTGCCAGTGTTTCTTAAACTTTTGCTCTCAGGACCCTTTCCCACTTTTAAAAATTATGGAGGACCCCAAAAAAGCTTTCGGTTATATGGGTTATATAGGGGTGTGGTGGCTCAGCGGGTAAGACGCCAGGCTTGTCGATTGCAAGTTCGGAGGTACGAATCCCTAGCCCCGTGTGACGGAGTGAGCTCCCGCACTTGCCCCAGCTCTTGCCAACCTAGCAATTCAAAAGCATGCAAATGTAAGTAGATAAATAGGTATCACTTTGGTGGGATGGTAACAGCGTTCCGTGTGTGTCACACCGGCCATATGACCGTGGAAGCGTCTTTGGACAATGCTGGCTCTTCAGCTAACAAACGGAGATGAGCACCAGCCCCTAGAGTCGGACACAACTGCACAAATGTGCGGGGGAACCTTTACCTTTTTTATATGGGTTATATTTATCGATATTTACTCTATTAAAAATTAAAATTGACGCATTTGTAGAATACTTATTTATTGAATCATATAAAAATAACAATATTCAACCCATTAGATATTAACATAAATAAAATATTTTTCATGAGAAAAGCCTATTTTTTAAGAAATATAAAATAATAATGAGAAGAGTGAATTTTTTTAAAAAAATTTGCAAGTACCTAGAACCACACTTTAAGAAACACTGCCCTATGCCATTGCATCACTCTAGTTCCTGAAGATGTTCTACTTTTGTGCCCCCCCCCCCATTATTTAGGAATGCAAAGTAAATGTCTGTTGCCCCACAAAGGAAAAAAAGTCCCATAACAGCCTGATGCTGTAAGATGCAGAATATTATTGCCTTATAGCCTGCATGCCATTTTACCATAAAATGGGTCCAGTGGGTCTGGACTATTAAAAAGTCTTAGAACTATATAGCAACCTTGGCAAAGTGACCTTTTTCAACCAAATACATGCCAAGTATATGAAACAACTATCTCTGTAAATAATGCCTTGCCCTGAGAATAATCCATCATATTCAATCTGGGTTTCCTCAAGAAAATGTTGGCAATTTGTAAAAACAAAAAACTCCGAATATCTGCCTGCCATGAAGTAATTGATACATTTCCCAAAATGAAAGCAAGGAACATGTCATTTGAGCAAACTACCTCTGTGATGATTAGATGATTATTGGAATAAAAGTCTTTTCTGTTTGAAACATGAGGAGGCTTGTTCATTTCTGTTCTTCATTTTAGTATTCATAAATAATGTTTATAGATCTTGTACTGAGTTGATATTCCAGGGACTGGAATGTAACGTTTTTTCATTCCATCGAAACAGGTTAGTTAAAGTGGATAACATCACAAACAGCCCTGAATGCCAATTCTCTAGGTAAGAAAGCAATTTGCTAGTCCTAAGAGCATGCATATTTATTAACAGTGTGGCACTGAAGCGGACTTAATAAACCTTGTTAGCAAAGATAAAGCTCTGCATACTAAACTCTGTAATACATAAATTTTGTTGTTTGTTAATATTTCATGCTCTTTCTTTTTCTATGCAATTTACTGACCATATTTGGAAGGTGCAGGAGGTGGGCCTCCAAACAATGTTTTGCTCCTGCTTTAGTATTCATAAATAACATTTATAGATTCTGCATTGTGTTGATATTCCTGCGGCCTCCTGCTACAGTAGGTCATTTAGGACATCATGATGTCATGATAGAAAGGAGTTTAACTTCCAGTAGCAAAATTTGGCAGTAGGACCTTGTGTCTCTGCAGTCTTCCTTCCTTCATGCCCATTTTATTGTAGTCATTCTCACAGGGCCACTTGTTGCACAGAGGGGAGAGGGTGGGACCTTCGGGCAGTTCAGCTGTTTCCTGTGGGTGACCTGCCACTCTTTTGCCATTCCAAAGGCAATTTTGTTAGGCTGACCATATGTCCCGTTTTGAATGGGACAGTCCCGTTTTTTTAGCATTTTTCAACTGTCCCGTCGTTTTGATAAAAATCTCAATTTTGTCCCGTTTTTTAAACCCAGCGGGAATGGTGTGGAAGGAGGATCCAAGCCGGAGCTGCTGATTGGAGGCAGCCCAGATGAGGAAGCCCTCCTGCCTATCAGCGCACGGCAAAGGAGGGACTGGGGGCGGGGTTTGCAGGCAGGAGCCAATTGCGCGGAGCGGGGGGCAGGGTTTGCAGGCGGGAGCCAATCGCGCAGACCAGGGGGTGGAGTTTGCAGGTGGGAGGCAATCGCGCAGACTGGGGGGCGGGGACCCCTGTCTTTTTCATGAATACAGAATATTACATAAGACCCCATCCCGTTTTGCCATCCCAATGTCCCATTTTTGTCTCAAGGAAATATGGTCAGCCTAAATTTTGTGTATATCTGGCAAATCTCATGGAGGCAAACACAGATGCTTGAAGCAGCAATTCCTTTGCTGTGACCAGATCTTGAGCTAAGCCAGGCAGAATGGTCAATAGATGGAGGATGGACAGAACATGGACATCTGGATTTTTGCCGCCCTGGGATGATTAAAAGGAGCAGATTGTTGTTTGGTTCATGCTGGGCTGTCTGTAGCATCATATGGTGCTTCTATGAATGCCACCACAGTTCAGTGGTCAGATAGAACATATGCAGTGAGCTAGATGAGAGAAATCGAATAGTTTTGTGTAGAAGTGAAGTAAGCTTCGCTAACAAGTCCTTTGTAGCCATTCCTTTTTGCCCTAAGGATATTTCTCTGTACTGGATGACTGAATGCATGTTCATTTTTTGGCAACTGGTTCACATGTACAGGTTCATGACTGCGAAGTCAGGGATTGCTTGCAGACCTAAATAGGACATCACAGATCATAACACCACACAGAATGTTCCCAACACAACTGATGACCTGCTTTGCAATTAAGTTGTCCCAAACAAAGATGGGCAACCTGTGGGGCCTCTGAACCGTCCTATCGCCATGAGTTGTACTGCTAAAATCTGATGATGAAATACCAAAATGCTGGCAACACAGTTTCAGGCCATTTTTCAGCTTAGGGAAGGTAATTAAGGGTAGAGATGGGACACTTGACCACCCAGAGGCCTCTCACTTCTATTCCACTGGTAGAATCCAAACAAACAACTAAACCAACAAAAGAGCTTTTAAAAAATGGCTATACCCTATATGGTGATTGTACAACTTCAAGAGATGGCTTCCTATAGTGCTCCAGAAATTGGGAGATGGAGCCCTCAGGAAATTACCCATATCTATGAAAGACCAAGACTTCATAAAGGATAAACAATTAAGAGAAACCTATGTTGATGAACATTAGTTCAAGACCACTCATCAAATATATTAAATACCATGGTAAGGGGGAATTGGAGCCCCCTCTGCATAGTGTGGGTTTGCTTCTTGTTGCCCATTTTTTGCCATCTTTTGTTCCTTGTTTTTACTATTGTATTGTTTTATTGTTCTCTGTTTTTATTTGTAAACCACCCAGAATCACTGGGAGTTGGGCAGTGGAAAATTTTAACATATAAATAAATAAAATAAGATGAAATAAAACAAATAGTTACAAGACAAGCAAGAAACAATTCATAATGCAACAAAGGCACCAAACAACTTCTATAAGCCATAGTTATTGATAGAAATTTTGCAACTTTCTTGGGGGTATCTGGAAATTGTCCAGGTAAAAGGAAGAGCTCTTGATCATGAGAACAGTTGAATTTTCTGACAATTGGTGTTATAATGTTGACATGGGTAGATGCACCAGCCTCCCCTAGGAAAACCATAGTTATATATGTTCTGATATGGAGGTTGAATCTGTATCACGTGTACTACTAAAGTGCCCATTATATACTAAAGGACAAACGGATCTCACAACACCAATCAATGAATGTTCATGTGCAAACTATGATAGCCATTATATAAATGTGCAGGTTGATTTCTGATTCCCCTGGGGTGATAAACAATATGATATGTTTGGAGTGATAGGTAAATGGCATTTGTTTGTTTGTTTGCTAATCTACACAGAAATGCAATTCAGTCTTTGGTGACCACAGTCCCAACTAGAGATATAAACGAATTATACTACAAATTTTTCTAAGGATGTTGAAGATGATGATAATCATGATTTTATATCCTCCTCTTCCCTTTCCGATCAGAGGAATCAAGTCAGATATTATCATCATCATCATCATCATCATCATCATCATCATCATCATCACTATCATCAACTAAGTCTGATTAAAAATAGTTTAAATCACTATTTGTTAATTCAACAAGAAAACATCTGGTTAAAGAGGAAGGTCTTGACTGTTTTGCTAAAAAATGAAAGAGCTTGTTCCATAGGTTGACAGAAGCACAGGAAGACTTGTGTTTGTGAGAAATTTGCCACAGAAGAATGCATAATAGGACAAATGTTCATTATATTCAAAGTCTGGCTAGCTGATTTTCATCTTTCTTCAAATGATAATGGTGATAATAAATGATAATTAGGAAGGGAAGAAAATATATTTTTTAACTGCATGAAGTGACTAAGATCTATTTCAGCTTTCACCTATGAAAAGTGTGATGCAGCTATTGCCCATGTGGTGACTCAACTCATTTGGCCCCATGATCATTTGAAGAAGCAACATCAAAGGGAAGAAGCATCTTTGGTGAGATGGATGGTACTGCTGTGAATGAGCCAGGTGTTTTAAAGGCTAGAGATGCCTAGATTGCTTTAAATGAAAAGGTAATTTTGCTTCTATCAGGTCTGGCAAATTTTCTACATTTTTTGTTGTTTTTAATCCTGGAGGGAAAAGATGAGACTGGAAAACTATCCTGCTAAAATGGACAGTAGTTTGAACTGGAATTTTGAGCAATCATGCTTCCCTTAGTCTTCATGCGTGTGGTAGGAAACAATTTTGGGAAGGATGTCTTAAAGAATTATTAAATATGGAATGCTTATAACTTTTGTTCCTTCCTGGAATCATTTTAAATTGCATTAGATGTTTTTATATCTTCCTCTTAACTCAAATGTTATTTATTTATGTATTTCCCAGAATTCTAGGCATAAAATATCACTGAATACAATACAATCTCCTGAAGGATAGAACACAAAAACTCAAACCAAAGAGATTAAATCCCAAACAAATATAGCAGCCCAATATCATAACTTCAAGGGTTACTTGAATGAGATAGTTCTAACCACCTTGTGGAAGGCAATAGGAAAGGGACCAGGCACACCTTTTAGGGCAAGGTGTTCCAAAGTGTTGGGACCATCAGAGAAAAGGTCTGCCTTCAGGTCCACATCCCCTTCAGTTTTTGTGTGGTTTGGACCCAAATCATCCTTACCCTTGATGATCATCAGGGATGGACAGAATCTCTTTGGAAGAGACAGTTCCTGAGGATCTGCACCATGTAGGGCTTTCTAGGTTAAACCCACCACTTTGAAGTGGGGTGGAAAGCTACTGGCAACCCGTGCAGTGACTGGAAAATCATTGATCTACTGTGTTCTGTACCAGCTGTACCTTCTGAGTCATTTCAAAGGCAGCCACATACAGAGCACATTAGGTAAGGTAAAGGTTCCCCCCGCACATTTGTACAGTCGTGTCCGATTCTAGGGGCCGGTGCTCATCTCCGTTTGTTAGCCGAAGAGCCAGCGTTGTCCGAAGACGCTTCCACGGTCATGTGGCCACATGACACGCGCGATACACTGTTACCTACCCACCAAAGTGGTACCTATTAATCTACTTGCATTTGCATGCTTTCGAATTGCTAGGTTGGCAAGAGCTGGGGCTAGTGCGGGAGCTCACTCCGCATGCAGGGCTAGGAATTCGAACCTCTGAACTTGCGATCTTCCGATCGACAAGCCTGGCGTCTTACCCGCTGAGCCACCACGCCCCTTTACAGAGCACATTACAATAGTCCAAATGCATATTGATAAAAGCATGAATCAAGGTCACCAAGAATGTCTGTTCTAGGAAGAGTCTCAACTGGTGCACTAGTCAAAGCTGGGCAAAGGTTCTCCTGGCCACAGGCTTCATCTATTATTTTAGCAGGAGCCATGAGCCCAGGAGAATTTGGGGCTGGGGCTGGGTGGGCAGGACTCCTTGAAGGACCTAGAAAAATCACTGGAACTGAACAGAAGCAAGGATGGTTCAGGCAATCAATAATTCCATCTTGCTAGGATTTTTGAACATTTTCTTTTCACTAGACACAGCTTTTAAAATCAGTCCAGTTATTTGAGCAAAGCATACTTTCTAATAACGCCTCTGAATATCAGCAGTGCCGAACATCTCTATTTAATGTTTAATTAATTTTCATCCCTGCCATTTTCTACCTCATTAAGAAACCCGCCTTCATGGCACAGCAACAATAATTCACAACTGCTTCTGAAGCCAGGCTCAAGACAAAACCCTGTGCAATCAACATAAGGCAAGGTTTGTTGTTTGAAGGCACCCATCTATTGTTTATGGCTGCAACGTAAGGTCTCATTGATTTCTTATGGCTCATAAACACATGTGTTACAATTACTTTTGTTAAATGCACACACAGAAAAATAACCCATTAGACTTACTTATGAGCACCATCCATCTGTTTGTGAGCTGATGAGGCGGAACAGATTTATTGTTAGTTTATTTTGAGGCACACCATTGCTTAAAAGTCAAGAATACATTTGTGCTAAATCTGCCACAGGCATCCGTGAGACAATCTGATGTGGTTTTAAGCCACTTCTCTAGCTACAATAATCAAATTTACCATTAAGAATTTGCCTTTGGCTGAAATTGGAGTAGCAATGCCCAAACACACTTTTCTAACCCACCCTTTCTTTCTGGTTTTCATAAAAATAAAAAAAATAAAAGCAGTGTTTTGAACTGAACGGTTAATGTTGGCAGTTGATCTATGCTGTTCCCCCCCCCCCAAAGCTTATGTGAAACCTCTTTTATTAAACTGATACAATGACCCATCATATTTCATTTTTTTTAAAAAAAAACTCTATATTTCAATGTTAGGTTGCTTAGGTAGATTTTTTTTTCAGGAAAATGACCATCTATTTATGCAGGATAATAGATATATGTGCAAGCAGATGAGAAAAAGAAAGGTGGGGGGAGACAGATAGACAAACAGATGCAGTTAATCTAGAATGAACTCTATATATGTAAGGCTGGATATTTCTGATGTGCTAAATAAATGAATAAAAATGTATGCTTGTACAGTACATTATGAAAACATGTGGACCTTTTGGTAGAAATGAAGTGGAAGTGTAAATTATTTGTCTAACAGGATTTAAGATCCTTAATTTACTTGATGTTAATATAGAAATGTTACTCTGCTAAGAATTTATCCCTTCCATGCACTGTCAACTTAACATGAAAAATGGGATGGAAAGAGTGATTCTAAAATCCAATTAATGTTTGAACTGCATAGCTTTCTAACACAGCTTGATGGAACGTATTGCGGTAAGTCATAAAGTAGTTTGCTTGGTTTTGTTAAAGCATCATGAGTGAACTCAGCCATGAAAAAGCAAAGAAATGTTGGGTGCAAATACATACAATGATGCAAAAGATATTGCAGGCTCATAGCATGATGAAACCAAAATTATTCCTACTGTAGTAAAGTTTATTGTTGTAACCTGTTGGGGTTTGAATAAATACCCAGAATTTACAGATAGATTAATTAGACAGGAGAGGTAAATAGGTTAGAGGTAATACTTTCTGCAAGTCATTCAATTAGCAACCATTGTTGAAGTAAGTGGTGACACATACTGCAGCTGATATAATTTAAGATGGGTGTGGCAGATAATTTGTTTGACCTATAACGTGATTGGTTGATATTTGTATAAAAGTAGAGAAGTTCTGGTGTTCACTTCTCCTCGTTACTATCTTCTCATCTGTATTGGACATTATTGGACTGTATTGTACTATGTATGTATATAGAGTAAATATATTATTTTATCTAATCTCTTGTGAGTGTCTGCTTACTCAATAGAACGTATTGCTCTGAGGTCTAGAAGGAACATTGGCAGCCCCAGCGCTGTGTACTCTGACATAACCACAGGTCATAACATAAGAATGCAATAAAATACAATAAAATATAATATTAAAACAATAAAATGAAATTATAAAATAAAATAATAAAAGAAACATTAAATATAAAAGAAAAGGGTTACAGCAAAATAGAGCCAGAGCTACAACTAAGAACTTAAATATTTCTTCCTAAATTTAAGTGAGAGCAGAGCAAAAGTAGCAACTTGGTTGCTAACAGTTGGAAACACATCTGCAAGAAGATGAATCAGTTTTTCAACATCAGAGCCCTTGAGTTCATCTGTCATTAATAATTTGGCCCTGATCTCGTTATAAATGGGGCAGTGGAGGACATAATGGATAGGGTTAGGGTTAACTCCTACTGAGTTTTATGGAAAAGGAATTAGAAAAGCAATATGGGAAATGAATATTGTATATGGTAACTGTGGCAAGATTATTGTATGCAAAAAGATGGAAAAGCAATGAAATACCTATGGTGGAAGATTGGATTGTAAAATTAACTGAATTTGCAAAAATAGCGAACCTGACCAGTTTGGTTAGAGAAAAAACTATAAAGACTGCTTTGAAAGACTGGAAACCTTATATGGACTTTTCCTTGAAAGAAGAAAAGATGGAATTGTTGATTTCAGGATTTGGGGATTAAAAAGGGATGAAGATGATGGGGAAAAGATTAAAATGATAATTCGATAGAAAGAAGGGTGGAAGACATAATTGCATGTTTTCTTTTTTTATTAAGTCCTCTTTTTCTCTTTTTCTTTTCTTCACTTTCTATCTCTTTTTTGTTTGTTTTGTATACTTTTAGTGTATTAAAAATACTAATACATATATTGAGAGCCAGTTTGGTGTAGTGGTTAAAGCACCAGGCTAGAAACTGGGAGACAGTGAATTCTAGTCCTGCCTTGGGCACGAAGCCAGCTGGGCGACCTTGGGCCAGTCACTCTCTCTCAGCCCTAGGAAGAAGGCAATGGCAAACCACTTCCAAAATCTTGCTAAGAAAACTGTAGGGACTTGTCCAGGCAGTCTCTGAGAATTGGACAAGATTGAACAGATTAAAAAAAACATATATAAATATAAATATTAAAAATGAATGAACTCAGCCATTTCCATTTATGATTAATGGTTCCATTTATGATTAATTGATACCCTTAATGTGGGTAAGGACATTATGATGTTGGCAATTGTGTGAACCAGGTTTCTGTGCCCAAAAGCAAGACTCCGGTTTCTGCCCTTGCAAGGATCCAGAAGTAATGGGAATGAATCCTGCAAAAAAATCTGAAAGGAGTAAGTATCCCAAGATGAATGTTTAAAAGCTCTGGGTTTCGAATTCATAGTGCCATCCCCCACTAATTCACCAAAACAATTTGAAATTTATTTATACAGTATGTTCCCTTCCAAATATTGATCCATTTCGGCAAGTTTCTGCATTCTTTCCTGCAGCAATATAATCAGTGAATTCCCCGATGCTTTTCCTTTTTCTCTTTAATCTTCCGGGACCGAGTTCCATTTGTCCCACATCTGTCTGGCCAACATCTGGAGCCTCAGGAAACTCAGCTGTTTTTCAAGCACTTCATAGGGGAAGCAAGAGCATCCTTCCAACCAAACAAAGCCTTTTGTTCTCCCCAAGCAAGTGTTTCTCATTAAAATTGTCATCTCCCTAACAAATTGCTTCATTTCTCCTGCAGCTGGGCCGATCGCTTTCCTCTGGGTTTGCACGGGCCATAACCTTCCTAAGGGATTGGAAGACCAGAGTACAAGGTGACTTCGCATTTCTCATTCTCTCTCCCAGCTTGTTCCATTCTGCATTGCGAGAAACATCTGCATTTTTCCTTTTGCTGACTTAGTGGCACTTTTCTGTTTTTTGTTCTGTTTTACTTTTAATTTGCTTGCCATGTAGTTTCTCCGGGCAAGTTCCCGCTAGCAGAAAACATCTGTCCTCTGTTAGAAGCTTCTTTCAAAGTCAGAAAAGACAGCTGGGCCCCTTTGGGGAGGGGAGAAGACTCCCTCTCCATAAAAATGTTCTGCATTCCAATTCTCGAGGCAAAAGGGGGAGCACATACTGTATTTGGCTTGAGATGTTCTCATGCTGAGTAGGAGAAGTCTGTTGCTGACGTGGATCTTCTCCAACAGGGTGCAGGGTAAGAAAATGGACCGCTGGGTTGAGTTGATTCCTACGCAATCCTACACCCTTGATCCATTGTTTCAAACAGGGAGGGTGGACATAGTTGGGGGCTATGGCTACCTTTGACTGAAGAAGGCAGTGTGATGTTCATTGTGGAGCCAATGTCTTCATGACTTCATCACAGATAAAGAGACCACTACTAGGACAGAGCCTGGATTGCCATCCTCTACATCACAGCATCAGAGTAGAGCATCAGTAGTGATGGTTCCAGTATTGCCTGGTCCAAAAGCAGAGGGAGGCGGTGTTTTGCCCACAGGCACCAACATGCTTTGGACACGTCCCTTAGCAGCTGCCAAACTCCTTACCTTCCCTAAGGTGATGTGGCTTTTTGATTCCTTTAATCCTCAACAACAAAAGGATAAATTGGAAGCAAAGTACCAGTTTCAAACATCGTATTTCTTTCTAGCATCCTCACTAGCATCCTAAGAGAATAAAAAGGGTGGGATGTCACTGCAGCCCCATGATGTGGTTGGACGTGTGTCCCCCATGCTGAGATAGAAAAGATAATCTGAGAGTAGTGGGGAAACAACCTGGAGAACAAGAAGTAAAAATAAGAGTGCCATTTCGGTTTGCCTTCTGGTATCTAGAGACTGCCTACACTTATCTTAGGCCAACATCTGAATACTCATTGTTCAACAAATTTGCTGAAGATAGACAGATCTGTACCTGGACGGTACTTCCATTGTCTTCCACAATACAGGAAAAGCCAAATATAATTATGGTAAGTAAAACTAATCATGTTGTCTCTAGAAACACTGCTGTTGGCAACCATGTTTAAGTTTCAGGAACCATGGGGATTTTGAAGCCCCTTGGCCTATTTATTTATTTATTACAGCATTTCTATACTGCCATATCTTACCACAACTGAGGACAATGTACAAGCTGAGTAGGAAAGCACAATCTTGTGTATAGTGGATCCCACAATATTCTTCTAGCATCTGAGATCTGTGGCTACTTAGTGCAGGTAATTCTAAGGTTGGAAGGACCAGTGTTCTAATTCCAGCTATGTAAGGCAGCTTCCCAAGTTTTGAGCAGCATCTTCATGGGCTAACAGCACTTGAATCTTTCTCAGAGATGAAAGGGAAGGGTGCTGTTAAGCATCAACCTCATCAATTAGTAGGCAGTATGAAGCATCTCTATTGACTGGTCCCAGGAACAATATTAGAACTGAACTGAATGTTCACTTGCTCTGAGTTTTGGGTTGGCAACAGTGTAGGAACAGTACTCCAGTTACCTCCAAGAACATACCATGAAAAGGGTTATTTGTCCTTTCTCAATCCACTGCCTGCATTTCCTCTCTGTTGCTAGAGAATCTTTTTCTCCTAATTACTGCAACTTCTTACTTCATTTGTCACAAGGGTGGTCCTAGTCATATAATTACTACACCATTGCTATGATGCTATGATTTGACCACACATCGAGAGAGAGAGAGAGACAGTCAAAATGTTTGCAGCTGATGTACTGGTCTGTGCTGATAAGCAAATCACATTTATAGTAATCAAGATGGATCAAGAGCAACCCTGAGTGAAAACTCATTTATTTCGAAGGACCACAATTCATGCATATTCATTTAATCTGGCCTTGGTTGAGCTTCGGTTGATTGATCATGATCTACCAAATCTGCACTTCCATCACTTCACCTGAATCTGGTAAAAAAGAAAAATCTATCTTTTGTCCACTCATCCATTTATTTATCTGCCAGAATGTAGAACTATTGGTGATCTAAAATATAGAACTAGCTGATGATAAACTGCTACAGGTGCAAGGCCAATGTTCTTGTTCATTGAAATAGTTTTATTTTTCACATTGATCACAAATGAGCAACCTTAGGAAAGACATTTATATTTCCAAGTTTTTATATCTGGTTTCAGTATAAGCCTCTTTTTTTAGCAATGAACAAATAGAAGCTAAACTAACAGATGAGGCTCAATGTCTTTTAAGAAGCAACATACATATACACCCATGTTTAATTGGCAAGTTGCTGGTGGAACTCAGCTATGTAACTGGGAATATTGTGAATATGTTCCAATACATCTAGAAGGAGCATATTTTAAAAGGTATATTTAGAAAATGTGCTCAACAAGTACAGTAATCCCCACATTTCATTGTGTACCTGACTTCCATTAAGTAAATCTATATTTATTTGTTTGTTTGTTTGTTTGTTTATTGTTCAAATTTTGCCACACCCATCTCCCCCAGAAAGGGGGACTCTGGGCGGTTTACACTAGAAACCATCTGTAGCTTGAATCATGTCAACTGGATTTCTATTTTCTCAGTGGAAACGTTTCGCTCCTTATCCAAGAAGCTTCTTCAGTCTGAGCAAAGTTAGTAAGGGAATCCTTAAATATGTTTCTAGGGTGGCTGTGTGACTTTGCACCTGGGGCTAGGTCATGGTTATTTGAGATGTTTATTTCTAAGTCCCTTTATCATCCAAAGGAGGATCGTTAAGATTACCATGCTACTGTTGAGCTTGCGAAATGGTCTTAATCTTCCTAGGCACAGAAGACAAAGCAGGAAGGAAGATAGGGGAAAGATTGTGCCTGAGGCCCCCACCTATATTCAAGGAAGGATTTTCTAAGCTGGCATAAATGGATTCCTTGACCCCTCTCTCAAACCACCTATCTTCTCTGTCTAAAATGTGAACATTAATGTCCTCAAATGAGTGTCCTTTTTCCTTTAGATGAAGATAAACTGCTGACTCTGGTCCTGTGGTGTTACTTCTCCTGTGTTGGGCCATCCTCCTGTACAAAGGTTGTTTGGTTTCTCCAATGTAGAGTTCAGAGCACTCCTCACTGCACTGGATTGCATACACTACATTGCTTTTCTTGTGTTTTGGAGCTTGATCTTTGGGGTGTACAAGCCTCTGTCTCAGTGTGTTGGTGGGTTTGAAATATACAGGTATGTGGTGTTTGCCAAATATCCGTTTTATCTTTTCAGACACACCAGCCATGTAAGGAATGACCAGGTTCTTCCGTTTACTCTGAGTCTCAGCCCTATCTGTTGCTGTTTTAGGTCTGGTAGACTTAGATTTAGTGAAGGCCCAATTTGGATATCCACAGGCCTTCAGAGCTGTTCTTAGGTGCTGGTTTTCATTCTTTTTGGAATCCATGGAGGTGGGGATGGTTTCTGCTCTGTGTGACAATGTCCTGATGACTCCTAGTTTGTGCTGCAGTGGATGGTGGGAGTCAAACATCAGATATTGATCTGTGTATGTGGGTTTCCTGTAGATCCCTATTTCTAGCTTGCCACCGGTCCCAATGAGGACTTCACAGTCTAGGAATGCCAGTCAGTTGTCCTTGGTGTCTTCTCTGGTGAACCTAATGTTGGCATCTATGGTGTTTATATGGTCCGTGAAGGCCTGTATTTCCTGGGCCTTGATTTTGACCCAGGTGTCATCCACATACCTGAACCAGTGGGTGGGCATCGTTCCCTGGAATGTGTTGAGTGCTTTCTTCTCCACTTCTTCCATGTATAAATTGGCCACAATGGGTGACACAGGAGAACCCATGGCACAGCCGTGTTTTTGTCTGTAAAAGTCACCTCTGTATGAGAAATAAGTGGTGTTAAGACACAGCTCCAGAAGATGGCAGATCTGGTTTGGGTTGAGATGGTTTCTCCTTTCAAGGGTGCTGTCCTCTTCTAGTCTCTTCCTGACAGCAGATAGAGCATGAGTGGTGTAGGGCTTTAAAGGTGATCACCAACACCTTGAATTGGACCCGGAAGCAAACTGGCACCCAATGCAGCTCGCACAGCAGTGGTGTCACGTGTGCCGATCTTGGGGCAACAAGAACTGCCCGCGCAGCCACATTCTGCACTGCATTCAAATATTTGCTCATATTTCACAGATTTAAACTGGTTTATAATGAATCTCTTAGTGCTGAGTACTGTAAGGTGGTTATATATACATGGAATCTCTAGTGGACAATTCTTAGCACCTCAGCAAACTTTTGTTTTCCAAATTTTTTTGGGGGGGTGGGGCTGTGACAAGTAAAATGGTGTAAAGCTGGCATAAATAGATAAATAAATAAATAAATAAATAAATAAATAAATAAATAATAATAAACAAATAGATACAGAGATTGGTGTAATCAATCATAAATTAAATGTCTAAATATTGAAATTCCATTATCTGCTGTGGTTCTTTGGATCCACTGGTCTATTTTCATAGTGTAGACATCGTTAGGAGAGCCAGGTTGGTGCAGTGGTTAAGGCATCAGGCTAGAAACCGGGAGACACTGAGTTCTTTTCCTGCCTTAGGCACAATGCCAGCTGGGTGACCTTGGGCCAGTCACTTTCTCTCAGCCCTAGGAAGGAGGCAATGGCAAACCACTTCTGAAAAACCTTGCCAAGAAAACCGCAGGGACTTGTCCAGGCAGTTGCCAGGAGCCAACGCTGACTCGAAGGCACACACACAAAAGACACTGTTAGGGAGGAAGATCCACCCCACCAAAATGTCTAGTACTGCTTTAAAATGGAAAGAGGAGAATCTTCAGCCCTCCTGAACATGGCATGGTCATGATTAATGCAGCATCTAAATTCCCAACATTGACCAGGTGCAAATGGCTAATTCCTTCAGCCTACGCATCAATTTTGACTGTAATTCCTAAGATAAACCTCTTTTCCTAACATTAATGGGAACCAGCTGCCTCCCATTGACAACATTAATAACAAGGCTTCAGCAAAAAGTGGGGGGAGAAGGCAAGAATGGCAGGGGGGATGGGTGGCTGAAAAAACCCACATGCCTTTGCAGTCCCCTCCTGGGAGTGATTTCCAAAATTCTTGGGGCATAATAACCTGCTGAAACATCTTGCTGGGTTAAACACGTCCACTCTTGCATGCTTGGAGTTTAGCCTGACTTACTGGAGGTTGTATATTTCAGCTGCAAGGGTGTGGAATATGCAGCCTGCATTTTCTTTCTTTGACTGGGTCACTTGCCTGTCTATCTTTTGTTATCTTTTTTCGGTATTATGAACTGCATCACAGTGACCGATTACAACATTTGCACAGCACAACTCCACTTTTTGCTGCTCAGACCTGACCAGTCCATCGTGTTATTCACCTTTTGGACCCATCTTCCTCAAGCCATCACTTTCCAGGTGTGTCACAAACTACAGTGCCTATAATCTCAAGCAACCAAGTTTGCTGGGAGTGCTTGGATTTATAATCCAACACATCTGGGGAACCAGGTTGGGAAAAGCCGGTTCTTCATTGTCTCTCAAAAATATTCTTCTATTTTCTTTGAAGGGCTGAAACTTCATATTGATATTTCCTGAATCTGGGCATTTTTCTTTCAGTTAAAATATACTTTTCCAGTTTTGCTTCATATTTGAATGGTCTTCTGAGAGTCCCAAGTATGCTGTTTGGGCTCTTAAACAATGATTATGCATATGCATTTACTCATGCATTTACACACATGCACACACACACACCTTTCTGAATAGTCAAATTGATACAGTTGAGAAAACTCAGGTTGAAAGTGTATTCCATGCTAAAGCAAGTATAGAGTAGTTACTATTGAAGTAACAACCAAGTGCTATTAATGAAGGATCTACTATTAATTTAACTGACCTGAATTCAAGCTCATAGCAACTTTGTCAACTTTTCAATATGCTTTCATCAAGAGGAGCTTCAGAATATAATTCATTCATTCATTCATTCATTCATTCATTCATTCATTCATTCATAAGACCTCTGTGCTGCTTCAGTTGTATCTGACTCTCAGAGGCAATAGGCAAAGTAAGAGAGATAGTTCACTCTGGATGGAATTGGCCTCAAAGAAGCAATGCCTGTGGTTGAAGTAAAGTGCCAGCGGTCTGTCAGTGCATTCCTCTTCCCACTATAAAAGTCATCTTTTGCCTTTCAGCATTAAAAGCAGATGCAGAGCGTAAATAAATAAAAACAAAACAGCCGTCGTCTCGGCTTCTGTACAAAGGAGCAACTCGAGAAACTGCTGGTCCTGTCTGTCTACTTTACAAGCCAACTTCTGCTTAAAACAGATGAGCCTGACATGGTGCTTTGACTGTTATGGGTTTGAGGCTTGCCAGCTACTTGATGAAGGATCAACTATTTTTGAAGGCAGTTCTGCACCAGAACGTGTCAACACACACAGCTAGAATATCAGCAACAGAGCTCCACCACAGACTTTCTCCCTGATATCTTAGATAGAGTAAGAAAGCCTCCAAGTGGAAGTGCTGGAAATCTTTTTTCACCCAGAACAGACCTGGGCATGAGCAACATGGTAGCCAATGTGCTTCATTGTCCCCGTGGACACCTCCCTTGGTGCCCATCAGCCTCTCTGCTCTATGAGATATTAACTTTATTTAGATTCTTTTAATAAGTAGTGAACTGCCACGCTGCGGCCTCTAGAGGTCTTGAGATAGAAATCAGACTCAGCAGAGGAATCTAAATTAAGTGAAACTCACCAGAGGAATCCAAATTAAGCACCCCTGACAGATGGCCATCTGTAGCCTCCCTTTGAACACATCCAACAAAGAACCACTGAACTGCTCTTATCATTGCCAAGTTCTCCTAACATTCAGTTGGAATCTACCTTCCTGTAAATTAACTATTATTCTGTTTCCTGAACTGTGGGGTGATAGAGAACAGATCTGAGCCTTTGCATATTGGAAAAGCATTATCCTATCCCTGCTCAGTTGTCTTACCCAAGTCCCTCACTCACTCCTTGCAAGATTTAGTTTCTTCTCCTCTGCTCATCCCTGTTGTCTTCCCCTGAATCTGTTCCAATTTCTCTGATATGTGATTCCCAGAGTTGGATCTGATACTCAGGTGGGGTCTGGTCAATGCAAAATATGGTGGAATTATTACTTCCTGTGATTTGAGAAGAGCATCTATTGAAGCAGCCTAAAACTTCATTTGCCTTTTCAAGAAGGTCCGAGTTTAAACTGTTGGCATCACCCAATAGACCAACCTCACCAACTTCATGTCCTTCAGATGTTTGGAACTACCACTCCATTAGCTTCAGCCAACATGGCCAAGCAGATATTTGGAGACTTAACTTGGAGATACAGGAGAGCACACATTTGAGGAAGTCTCATTTATTGAGCTTGATGGAGCAACAGTCTAAGTCACTTTCCCAAGTAAGGAAGGAAGAATTAGTTGTGCAGTTTATCCTCTTGAATTTCTCTCCTGTGATGAGAAATTTGCACACTGTGTTCCTGGAAAACTGCAGAATGGTAAGCATTGGGTTGGTGGCAGGATTATTTTGAAATGAGGCAGACACTCTGTGTTTAGCCTTTGGCACAGCTAGTGTTTTTGGCCACTAGCCATGTTGAAAATGTGTTTTATTTGAGCTGGCAGCCATGTCTACACAGGCGATTCCAGGTTGACCCTTTATCCATGCAAAAAGTAAATGGCAGCATTCCTGATGTCTCTCTGGGTCTCTCAGATTAGAGACAAGAAGGCTGCGTTCTCTGGCCAGTCCAATTGTGGACCAGAAAGAATGTTATGGGGTATAAATGCATACAAAGGTGACAAATGAATATTAACCAAACAACACCATTTCTATCATTTCAAATAAGTTCACCTTCTTCCCTTGTCCTTCTTGGTGGAGATCTTGACTGGATTATATTTACCTGGCAGGGGAGATACCATGATCATAGAGATCTTGACAGGATTCACATAGTGCTCCAGACCTGAAACCCAAGTTAGCAAAATAATTCCTATCTTCCCATAATACACTATTCTCGAACAGTATGATGGCTTGGTTCACGCAGCTCACTAAGGTAATAGCTAAATTCCCAGAAGCCTCATTTCCCCTTGTTATAGGTAACCCTGCATTGAGTTCCAACTCCAGTGGGGCTGTTCCTTCATAGGAGGTCAAAGATTTACCTCCACAAGCCACCCATATGTTAGAAATGAGAAATATGTTTTTCTAAGAGCCTGAGTAAACATTAGGAAAAACTTCCGAACAGGAAGAGCAGCTTGACAGCAGCGGCTGGAACTAAGGTTACCAACTGCAACTTTTCAATATGTGATTTTGGAGTCAGCTATAACAACTTTCATGAATGCCTATATGTTGGGGAGGTTTTACCATGAGCAAAGGTGCTGAAGATGTGATACATATAAAGGTGCTTGAGATGGAAACAGAACAATTGTAAGGGTCCCTCCTGGCCCATAAGATTATACTGTGAACTATTTGGGACTTCCCAAGGTTGGGGCCAGTTCCCAAGCTGATGGGGAAGTAGAAGGCATCTCATGTTGGATTCCTCCTTACTCCCCATGAGAATGAGGCTCTATCTCCAATCCAGGAGGGAGAAACTGAGCAATCGTATAAGCTATACCCAGGAGCTTTCATTCAAATCAGTTCTGAAGTTTGACGGTCTTCATCCTACTCCACCATTCCATTGTTATATGAAGACAGTCACATTCTGGCTACTTTTTATTTCTCCTGAAGGTTCGATCCATCACAAATGTTTAAACAAAAAGACTTTCTACAGTATATCTTGCTAGATCAGTACCCCTTTTCTCACTTTGCTGCCTGAATCTACAATTAATGGGAGGGAAAATAATGCTGGTATATATCCAATCCTAGAACCATTAGAAAAATAATAATGCTGTTCTAATTATCTCTCCATAGGATGGCACAATTAAGGAGAAGGGTAGCAGATGTGGAGCAGCCATAAAGCTTCTTTGTGTCAAGCCAACGTCATTATGGTAGGCTGACCATACGTCCCGTTTTGAACGGGACTGTCCCGTTATTTCACCATTTCTGGAGCGTCCCGTCGTTATAGTCAAAATCTTGATTTTGTCCCGTTTTTCAAAAATCTGAGTCAGGAGTAAGCCTGACAGGAATGGGTCAGCCCCCGCCGCCATACCAGATTCGGACTCAGTAGGAGGAAAATGAGCCGACCTCCGGAAGAAGCTGGTATGGTCTGAACCAGAGCTGCCGATTGGAGGCAGCCTGGAACAAGAAGCCCCTCTACCAATCAGCGCGCTGCTTGGCCAATTGGGTCCCAGCCGCAAACGGCACGAGATTCCAACCTTAAAAGGCCGAGATCCTGCCTCAGAATCCTGCCCGCAAGACGCTCTAGGTCTCGCCTCGCAGATGTCAGCGCTGGGGAGGCGGGATGGCGGCCAAGCCAGGCGGTGGGGTGGCGTTCTGCGAGGGGCTCGGCAGCGCTGCATGAGAGGTGGGGCAGAGACACTGCTCCGGCCGCTGCGGGGTCTGCGGGGCTGGGATGCGTGCGTCTGCTGGGCTGCAGCCTGAAGCGTGTCTGGAGGAGAGTGAGTCAGGTGCTGTGGTGGTGGAGGGAGAGGAGGGCCCAGTGGAGCCATGGCGCTGCCTTTCCTCATGAGGGGCCTGAGGAGCTGCCTCCCCTGCCCAGCAGTGGCCCCTCCGCGAGCGCCTCTGCCTGGAACCGTCCCTCTCTCCGCCACTGCTCTCCTGGGAGGCGTCACCTCATCGCGCTGTGCTGCCGCCCGCCTCCTGCACATCAGCGGCGACTCTCCTCCCACCCTCGACCAAGCCCGAGGGGGTCGGGGCGGTGGTGAGCCTCCGTCCTCTGCAGGAGCCGGCCGCGCTGGGGGGCTTCAGCCGCACCACGCCACCCCTTGCCACCCGCCAGGCTGCAAAAGCTCCTGCCGGGCAGCAAGGGGCGGAGTGGTGTGGCTGAAGCCCCCCAGCTCGGCCAGCTCCTGCTTCTCCTGTGCGGCGGCAGCAGCAGCAGTAGCAACTCTCCTCCCTCCCTTGGCCAAGTCTGAGGAGGCTGGGGCAGTGTCCTTGTCCCCCGGCCAATGACAGTGCTATGTGCACAGTGTGTGTGCTCCAGCCTTCCCCAAATACACCAGCTCTGCCGCACCATTTACTGCTAGAAGAAAAAAAAAACCCGTTAAAAATCGAAAAAAAATATTAAAATCCGAGCCAATCGCGCTGATGGGGGCGGGGTTTGCAGGCGGGAGCCAATCGTGTGGGGCGGGGTTTGCAGGTGGGAAAAAGTCCCGTTTTCGTCTGAAGGAAATATGGTCAGCCTACATTATGGCCACAGCTCTTCAAAGAAGAAGGCAGGGAATTGAATTGGTTTGTCTCATCAACAGAGAACACCAAACAGGCACGCAGGTTGTTTGCAATGAAAGGTGCAGATAATGAGAAGAGGAAAAGAGAAATAAAACCTTTTAATAAGAAAAAACAGATAAACAGTTTTAATTCTCAATAGACAGGCATCCTCTGGAAATACCACCAAGGTAGCTATTGGATAATGGGGACATTTGTCCCAAACCTATTTTCTAAGGGGGGTCTTTAACAGTAGCTGCAGTCTTAATCTTATCAACCATCTAGCTAATAAGATTACAGCTTATATAAATTTATGTAGCAAAATGTAAAGTTGCTCTTTACTGAGTCAATCCAACTGACCTAATATTATTTACTTTTAATGAGCCATTGCTTAGGGTGGAACAAAATACTAACCTTCTCTTTCTTTCCCTTATTTCTTAGCATTCTGAAAAGCAGGAAAACTGATTGGTGTCCTTGTGTTTCCTTAGATCTGATTCTTTAAGCTCTGTGTATTTTCAGCTCTTGGGTATATGAAGTTTTTCATTTTGGTATGTTTATAGACACCTCCTTTGTCATTACTCTTGTTTCCTGTCTCACTTGACTAAGAGCTTGTGTGTGTGTGTATACACACACATATATGGAGAGAGAGAGAGAGAATGGAAAACTGGTATACTCTGGAATAAAATACCAACCTTATCTTTATTTCCAATAATACCTAAAGGTCCCACATGAGAGAATAAAAATGGCAAAGTAACTGGAGCCCAACATTTTCTTTGGAAATATGCCCATCTGCCCAGAGAAAAAGCAAAGTGTTGGGCGAGACAGCACCTTGGGGAACTACAAGAGTGATGAGGAAAAATCTTACTAGTGTGCCTTCCAGTAAATGGGTCTTTTTTTTGTGCCCAGCCGCACAAGCCATGGCATTCATTTCTGAATAAGGAAGTCTCTCATGATAACCATACCATGATTGATTATGTGCCATCAAGTCAGTGCTGATTCTTAGTGACCACATGGATAGATGTTCTCCAGGAGGATCTGTCTCCAGCCTGGTCCTTCAGGTTTCCCAATGGTGCATCCATCAGCACTGTAACTGAGTCCATCCATCTTGCTGCTTGCCATCCTCTCGTTCTCTTTCTTTCCACCTTTCCCAGTATTATGGACTTCTCAAAAGAGCTGGGTTTTTGCATTGATTGATTGATTATGTGCCATCAAGTTGGTGTTGACCAGAAAGAAAAAGGTTCTCCAGGTCTCCAGCCTGGCCCTTGGGTCTTCCAATAGTGCAACCATCACTGCTATAATTGAGTCCATCTACCTTGCTACTGGTCATCCTCTTTTTCTCTTCCCTTCCACCTTTCCCAGCACTATAGACTTCTCCAGAGAGCTAGGTCTTCACATAATGTGCCCAAAGTAAAATAATTTGTGCCTAGTCTTTTGTGTCTTCAGTGAGATCTCTGGGATTTGTTCAGTGACATATTGTGATAGTATCCACCAGGTTTTCAATGCCAAGAATAATTCCCACTGGTCCAGTCCAGAAATAGATGGAGTAACACTAGAGTTAGAAGAAAGAAAGTCTACAAGAAGGGGTTAACTCTAAACTATCTCCAAATCTGCATTCACTATGAAATTGTCAGGATGGAGCATCCTTCCAGTGTAGTTATGGGGGTTAGTAGTAGTCTGGCATGCCTGCAGGGTCCTTAGGAATGCTTTGTAGTAATAGTCTGGCATACCTGCAGGGCCGTTAGGAATGTTGATTAAGGTTGTTTAGTCGAACGGCTGACACCAAGGCCAGCCCGAATGGCGCGGTCTGCTTGTTAATGAAGGATTTGTGGCTGGGAAGTATGGAACCGGTGACAGCGTAGGGAGGGGCTGTCACGGAGTGACTTCCCCAATGCGGGGGGGGGTGGGCTGGTACGAAGGTGGAGGATGTAAATACCGTTTGGCGCGGGCTGGTTCTCATTCTAGTCTTTGCATTGGAAATGATCACTTGCTTTAATAAAGAACTCTTTCATATCCTTGATGGCTTGTAGCAAGAGTCTCTGAATTAGTAGATAAAGGATCAGGACCATCACAGAGATCTCCAAACAATAGCCAAAAATATTGCAATTTCTTCCATAAATATAATATATTGTATAAATTGCATTAAATGTTTGAATTGTTTGCCATTTTCTTGTAAACATTTCCTTACTTGTTTGACGCATGACCTTTGAACTTTATTTTTACCGGAGGGAGTTAGGAATTCAGCTCGAAATACAAAATAAGTATGATGAAAAGTCTAAGAGAGATCAAGGACATGCACTCATTTCCAAGAATTGTGGTGAAGTTGTGGAGAGGCTCCCAGAGATAGGAGAGAGGATTCACAAGATTACCTTTCCTAAAGATCTCATTGGATCAGTCTAGGGGGTAGCTAGAGAGAAAGATCGCCTGGATCTAGGTTCTGGGATAAATAAATGAGCTGAGAATGACTGTTGGCAGCCCAGCAAAGCCCTGAAAACATTTCCCCTGATTTGTCTTGGTTGGGAGGGACCTCAGCACTATCATTTGCACAGTGGCCCTTGAGAAATGTCCATCTTGTTCTATCCTAGCAGCTTTCCAGGCAAAATGAATGGAGGAGCAAGAGACAGCCAGAAAAATAGGGATTGATAGCTGGAGAGACAGAGAATTAGCTATCTAGAGCTATCTAGATATTTCTATTATGGCCATAGATCAGCTCAGAAAAAATATGTAACAGAATTTGCAACCAAACCAATAAAGACAATCCAATCCAATTTTAGCAGAACCTGACCCAGCAAAACATTATTAACCCTTTTATTGTTTTTTATTGTTTTTTTATCTACAAAATAATAATACATAGAAAAAACAATAACTAACATAGCAAAACAATACATTACATAAAAGACAACCTTTAAATTACATTATAAAATTAAGTACAACTTCAACCCTCTTTCACAACCACCTTTCGTTTCACCTCTCATACTTAGATTTTCTTACTCTCTTTAACCTTCTCAAACTCTTACTTTAAACATACTTCCTCTTATACACACAAACCCTGTCTAAATCTCCTCTCCTTTAACTTTCTTATACCCTCTACTCTCTTCTCCCACTCCTCTACCTACTCTTACCTTCTCTACTTCCTAATCCCCCTGATCCCCCTTTACTCTCCCCTAATTTTCACCTATTCTTCATTCTACCCCCCCAAGAAAACAAAAACAAAAAACAAAAAACGACTAAAAAACAGGACTTCCTACTTTCTCACCATCATTTTCTACAACTATTAAGAAATAATCTCTAACATAATTAATTATTTATAAAAACAATTATTATTTACATTAATTTCCCAATTGTATTTTTTGAGTTTTTTCTATAAATTTATAGAAAGGGCTCCAACATAAATTAAATTCATCCAAATTCTTATCATTTAACAAATCCGTTAATTTAGCCATCTGTGCTAAATCCATCGTTTTTATCAACCATTCATCGATTGTAGGTATGAAAGTCCTGTTTCCAATGTTTTGCGAAGATGGTTCTGGCCGCAATTATTAAGTAAAATAATAATTTCCCATATTTCTTATGTATGTCTGGTTTTGTAAATCCCAACAGGTACAGTTCTGGTTCTTTAGTAATGTCTTCTTCCAGTATTTCACATAAAGTTTGATGAATAGTATTCCAAAACCTTTTGGTTTTCTGGCAAGTCCACCAAAGATGAAAAAAGGTGCCCACTTCTTTTTTACATTTCCAACATATATTGGATGTCATAATATTCATTTTTGACAATGTGTTAGGGGTTATATACCATCTGTACATTGACCCTTTTATTGTTTTAATGTTATTATATTTTATTGTATTTTATTGCATTCTTATGTTATGACCTGTGGTGACAACAATAAACTTTACTACTGCTACATTATTAACCCCCCAAATAGAGGGAGGGAGGGAGGGAGGGAGGGAGGGAGGGAGGGAGGGAGGAAGGAAGGAAGGAAGGAAGGAAGGAAGGAAGGAAGGAAGGAAGGAAGGAGCAAACTAATATTGCATAAATGCAATAACATGCAAGTGAAGTCTAAAAGGGGCTGCTGGGTTAAGGCTCCCTCTCAAACAGTTGAAGTTGCTTTTAGCAATGGGCCATGTTGGATATAACATTAGTACACAACCTGCTGGCTCTGTGCAGCTCTGCGTTCTCCCAACATTGCTTCTAAATTGCCATTTTTAATATGTTAGAAGAGGAAGATCATTAAATCCGTTGGGAGTCATAATAGGAACCATAATAGGAACATGCATCATTCCTAAATTGTATTTCCATGTAGGTTAATTTACACCACATTTTAATCCTTCTCCTGACTACCCCTACTTTTTGGAGGGTATTATAAGGTCACCTTTCTGAGTTACAGCCTCCAGCTGAGTGAGTTATCTCCATTTAGTGGAGAATTGGGTCTTGCGTAGTGATCCAGCTTCATGGACTTTCCCAGCAGGACAGGTGCTGTGCTGGAAGAACCCAACTATTGCTTTAGCATGTTGCACGAACCGGACTGTCATGAAAGGTTCTAAGGTGGTTTAATTATTTGGGCATAATACATAATATGAACACAGCCATTGTGTTTCATCAATCTGGATATAAGGCTTTGCATATTGGAGGAACTCAAACATCTATCCTGAATGCTGTACAGATGTTCTAGAAACAAACCTTTTTTAAAAGTTGCATTAATTCGATTTACAAAAGGGGTTTGCTAAAGCCTTGAAGAAGCCTTTGGGATGGGAAAAAGAAAAATTGAAGAGAGATCGAATCCTACAACATCTGAATGAATTAAAGATCAATATTGTTAGAAGTAAAAGGAAGGAATATAAAGTTGGTTTGTTGAACCAAGATTAAAATAAGACATGTTTCTATAAAGCTCTGGTAACCCTTTATGGACATTTTGCTGACACTAGGACTGAAAAGCTGATGATTTATGGATTTGCAAATAGATAAGGGATGGGTTATGGAAAGAAAAGATAGTTATTTGTAACTTTATAGGGGGTGAAGAGTTATTAAATTTGTTTATACTTGTTGTGATGAAGATCAGACGTCATTTCTTTAAACATTTTTTTCTTACTCTCTTCCTTTTCTTTTCCTACCCTTGCACCTTTTATTCTTTTTTCTATCTTGCTTTCTCTTTCTGAGTTTAGTTTGTATGTGCTTTTACTATTGTAATCAAATTTTTCAATAAAAATTATATTTAAAAAGTTGTATTAATTCCATAGGTGTGTTATCTGCAGGATACAGTATTTTAATAGGCCATTTGCTTTAAAGCCTTGGAATGCTTTCCTTCTGTTGGATTGTTTAGGCTGTACGCTGAATATGCCCAGATCTCTGACTTCTGAAGACCTGAGAACACTCTCGACACTTGCAAGTCAGTTCTTGAACCAGATTCTCTTCTGAAGCATTTGTCACTGCCGGGGAGTGAGATTCTTGCCTGAGAATTGTCCCACACCGTCCAGCCATAGTTGGTTTTCCAACAGCCGCTTCGGCCTCCTCTCCCTCCCTCGTGGCCCTCCTGCCCTGCCATTGCAAGGAATTTCAGCTCAGCTGCAGAAAAGTGGCTCGGTTCAGACTTGTCTGATGGTGTCGACATACTAATTTGTCACACCTTTAGATCAGATAGCAGATCCTGCCTTGGGAGGGATGGATGCCAGATTTTCAAGTTCCGCCTTTTTCCGTTTTAGCTTTCTGGGAAAAGAAGGCTGGCGAGATGGGTAGACTTTTCCAGTGGTGGGAATAAAAGTACTTAGAAAACTCCAACTCCTCCTCCTCCTCCTCCTCCTCCTCCTCCTCCTCCTTCTCCCCCTCCTTCCCTCCCCCTCCCATCCCCTCCCCCTCCGCTTCCTCCTCCTTTCCTCCTCTTCCCCTCCTCCTCCTCTTCCCCCTTTCCTCCTCTTCCCCTCCTCCTCCTCTTCCTCCTTTCCTCCCCCTCCCTCTCCTCCCCCTCTCCTCCTCCTCTCCTCCTCCTCCCCCCCTCCTCCTCCTCCTCCTCCTCTTCCTTCACAAAAAATGATTCTGAAGGAAAGCAGCTGTGGTTGTCATTCTATTTTTCAAACATTGCTAAAGAACGGAATGGGGTGGTAACCCTCCCCCAGCCACCCTCATCTTCCAAAGGCATTGTTTTTGCAAAAACCCTTCTTCTGAAGATGATTACATACATTAAAAGGAGGTGGGACTTCAACTGCATGGTTGTGGCACATGAATAGACATACTCACTGGCACCCCTTGTGATATTGTGTCCAAGTGCAAAATACTGTTCGAGTTCATATCATGGAAAGTGACTGACTTTCTTCTTCTTCAGCTTAACTTTCAGTTTGCACATAAGCCATTTCTGATCTGTTCCAAAGACCATGTCTTTGATGCTATAATTGAGCATCTCCACCTCCTTTTAGTAATTATATAGTCAATATTGGAGGCAAGAAGGTGGATGCATTTGGAAATGGCCATCAGGTAATTAAAAAAGAAAAGCCTCCTTGAAGTTGAGCTTGAGTGTTCATGGACATGTCCATACTGGGGGGTTTGCAACAATGTGGAAGTGGTTTACCATTGCTTTCTTACTATTTTTTTCCCAAACTCATAAACCTAGGATGTCCTAACGGTCACCCATTCAAGTACAAACCAGGTCCAATCATATTTAATTTTCCCAGCTCAGCCAAGAATTGTTTGCTGCTGCTACCAACCTTCTAATAATTAAATAATTAAGAACCCCAAGAGGTCATTATATCTGCAATATTTGTTGAACTCTGCAGAATTTAAGAGTAAAATCCAATATATGAGCCCTCCTCACCTCTTCCAGAGATGTTGGGACAACAACTTCCAGAATTCCCAGCCAGCTGGGAATTTGGGGACCTGTTGTTCCTTACATCTGGAGGATACCATACTGGTGAGAGATGCTTCAAGTTCCAATGAAGTCACAGAGGGTTATTTTGGTTATTGAGTAGATGCAAAGATCTTTAAAGAAGAAGCATATATATATAACTGACAACAAAGATCTGCATAGTCAAAGCAATGGTATTCCCCGTAGTAAACTATGGCTGCGAGAGCTGGACCATAAGGAAGGCTGAGCGAAGGAAGATAGATGCTTTTGAACTGTGGTGTTGGAGGAAAATTCTGAGAGTGCCTTGGACTGCAAGAAGATCAAACCAGTCCATACTCCAGGAAATAAAGCCAGACTGCTCACTTGAGGGAATGATATTAAAGACAAAACTGAAGTACTTTGGCCACATAATGCGAAGACAGGATACCCTGGAGAAGAAGCTGATGCTAGGGAAAGTGGAAGGCCAAAGGAAGAGGGGCCGACCAAGGGCAAGATGGATGGATGATATTTTGGAGGTGACGGACTCAACCTTGGGGGAGCTGGGGATGGCGACGGCCGAGAGGAAGCTCTGGCATGGGCTGGTCCATGAAGTCACAAAGAGTCAGAAGCGACTGAACGAATAAACAACAAACAATAGTTTCGAACGTATTCATTCATTCAATTTATACGGCCGCCCATCTCAAGCACATGACTCTGGGCGGTTCACAACATTAAAATAAGTAAATATATATATACAGATAGAAAAATAAAATGAAGAATAATACACACAGCAACCAGATAATCCTAAAAAAAGCCCTCAACATAACCAGGACACGGTTATGACCAGTTTAGGGTTTTGCTTCCTAAACCGAAAACAAACAAACTCAATGTTGGGAGACGGTTAAAAAAGAAAGAAAGAAGAAAAATGGTTTCAACTTCTCGCCTCCAGGTCTGCAAACTATTTTTTTTCTCCTTTTTTCTAGCTGTCTCATTTTGCCATTCATGGTGCACCTGTTCAAATTAGACTCAGAAAATGAAATCAATGCAAAACACTGCCTGTGGGCTTTTCTTTCTTTCTTTTTTTCAGAAGAAGCTTTGAAGGAAAGGCAAAAGAGTGGAGAAATGCTTCTCTGCAAAGTCCCTTCCTCTCTGTTTTTTTTTTTTTTTTGCCAATAGACATTTTACAAGTGTTTGGGCTTCACTGAAGAAGTGGAGGTCTGCCATCCTGTACAGGGAGGACTAAAGAGTAAAACTCAGAATAAGGTTGCCTCTTTTTCTCTGGATTTCTCTTCCTTGTTAACAATTAACTGTCTTCCCTGAACAGACTTGCAAATCATGTGCAAAAGTCCTGATGCTCCGCTTAAGGCCAGACTTAGTGATGGGCAGAGGAAAGAAATGGGCCTCAAACAACAGACGATGGGGTGGTGATGTGGGATTGAGAGCATTTCACTGTCCTGTATCTGCTCCAGTGAACTTTACATGATGATTTCTATTCTTTTTTAAGGCACAATTCTTAAACATTCTTCATGGAATCTTTGTTTACAAGAATTATTATTATTATTATTATTATTATTATTATTATTATTATATCCTATGTTTCCTTCTAAGGAGCTCAAGCCGGCATACACACCTCCTCTCATTTTATTCTCCCAACAAGAGCCCTGTGAGTTAGGTTGAGCCGGGAGACTTTATTTCCTATAGAGTCCAGGAGGTACATTATTGCAGTCTCAATATGGAAAAAAGAGCGATAGAATGGAATGTATACAAAATGCTGCCACCTTATGGTAGAATGAGGTGTTGCAGCCTCAATGAGTTAAAAGGAATCTATAGGAGACACTATAATACTATATACTATATACTTTATAGTATATATACTATATATATATATACTATATACATATACATATACATATACATATACATATACATATACATATACATATACATATATATATATATATATACTATATATAAACACTATATACTAGAAGCTCAGATCATGAGCTTCTTATCGCAAAATTTAGGCTTAAATTGAAGAACGTAGAGAAAACCACTAGACCACTCAGGTATGACCTAAATCATATCCCTTATGAATATACAGTAGAGGTGAGGAATAGATTTAAAGGATTAGACCTGGTAGACAGAGTGCCTGAAGAACTATGGATGGAGGTTCGTAACATTGTACAGGAGGCAGCAACTAAAACCATCCCAAAGAAAAAGAAATGCAAGAAAGCAAAGTGGCTGACTGATGAGGCTTTACAAATAGCTGAGGAAAGAAGGGAAGCAAAAGGCAAGGGAGAAAGGGAAAGATATAAACAATTGAATGCAGAATTCCAGAGAATAGCAAGGAGAGATAAGAAGGCCTTCTTAAATGAACAATGCAAAGAAATCGAGGAAAACAATAGAATGGGGAAGACTAGAGATCTCTTCAAGAAAATCGGAGATATCAAGGGAACGTTTTGTGCAAAGATGGGCATGATAAAGGACAAAAAAGGCAGGGACCTAACAGAAGCAGAAGAGATTAAGAAGAGGTGGCAAGAATACACAGAAGAACTATACAAGAAAGATCTTAATATCCCTGATCAATACGATGGTGTGGTCACTGAGCTTGAGCCGGACATCCTAGAGAGTGAAGTCAAGTGGGCCTTAGGAAGCATTACTAACAACAAAGCTAGCGGAGAAGACAGTATCCCAGCTGAGCTATTTAAAATCCTAAAAGATGATGCTGTTAAAGTGCTGCACTCAATATGCCAACAAATTTGGAAAACTCAACAGTGGCCACAGGATTGGAAAAGGTCAGTTTACGTTCCAATTCCAAAGAAGGGCAATGCCAAAGAATGTTCAAACTACCGTACAATTGCTCTCATTTCACATGCTAGCAAGGTTATGCTCAAAATCCTACAAGCTAGGCTTCAGCAGTATGTGAACCGAGAACTACCAGAAGTGCAAGCTGGGTTTCGAAGAGGCAGAGGAACTAGAGATCAGATTGCCAACATTCGCTGGATCATGGAAAAAGCAAGAGAGTTCCAGAAAAACATCTACTTCTGCTTCATTGACTACGCTAAAGCCTTTGATTGTGTGGACCACAACAAACTGTGGCAAAGTCTTAAAGAGATGGGAGTACCAGACCACCTTACCTGTCTCCTGAGAAACCTGTATGCGGGTCAAGAAGCAACAGTTAGAACCGGACATGGAACAACCGACTGGTTCAAAATTGGGAAAGGAGTACGACAAGGCTGTATATTATCACCCTGCTTATTTAACTTATATGCAGAGTACATCATGAGAAATGCCGGGCTGGATGAATCACAAGCCGGAGTTAAGATTGCCGGGAGAAATATCAACAACCTCAGATATGCAGACGATACCACCCTAATGGCAGAAAGTGAACAGGAACTAAAGAGCCTCTTGATGAGGGTGAAAGAGGAGAGTGCAAAAGCTGGCTTGAAACTCAACATTAAAAAAACCCAGATCATGGCATCTGGTCCCATCACTTCCTGGCAAATAGAAGGGGAAGAAATGGAAGCAGTGACAGATTTTATTTTCTTGGGCTCCAAGATCACCGCAGACGGTGACTGCAGCCATGAAATTAAAAGACGCTTGCTCCTTGGGAAAAAAGCTATGGCAAACCTAGACAGCATATTAAAAAGCAGAGACATCACCTTGCCGACAAAGGTCCGTATAGTTAAAGCTATGGTTTTTCCAGTAGTAATGTATGGCTGTGAGAGTTGGACCATAAGGAAGGCTGAGCGCCGAAGAATTGATGCTTTCGAACTGTGGTGCTGGAGAAGACTCTTGAGAGTCCCTTGGACTGCAAGGAGGTCAAACCAGTCAATCCTAAAGGAAATCAACCCTGACTGCTCATTGGAAGGACAGATACTGAAGCTGAAGCTCAAATACTTTGGCCACCTAATGCGAAGAGAGGACTCACTGGAAAAGACCCTGATGCTGGGAAAGACTGAAGGCAAAAGGAGAAGGGGACGGCAGAGGATGAGATGGTTAGATAGCATCACCGATGTAATGAACATGAATTTGAGTAAACTCCGAGAGACAGTGGAGGACAGGAAGGCCTGGCGTGCTATGGTCCATGAGGTCACGAAGAGTCGGACACGACTAAACGACTGAACAACAACAACAATAGGAGACACTGCTCCTGGTGGCTGAATGAGGGACTGCAGTATAAATCTGAAATATAGGTAATATAGTAGAATATATAGGAAATACTGACCCCTAGTGGCTCAATGAGGTATAGTAGTGTCAATATGGAAAATAGGGCAAGAGTGAGGGAGTGAGCTCCCGCACTCGCCCCAGCTCTTGCTAACCTAGCAATTCGAAAGCATGCAAATGCAAGTAGATAAATAGGTACCACTTCAGTGGGTAGGTAACAGCGTTCCGCGTGTGTCATGCCGGCCACATGACCGTGGAAGCATCTTTGGACAATGCTGGCTCTTCGGCTAACAAATGGAGATGAGCACCAGCCCCTAGAGTCGGACACGACTGCACAAATGTGTGGGGGGAACCTTTACCTTCACTTTTTAAGGCATGTAAGGAAATACTCTGGTGGCTGATTGAGGTATTGCAGGCTCAATGGGTTGAATAGGGCAATATAATGTAATCTATAGGAAATACTATATATAGTATAATATAGTATATATTATATAGTATATATAATATAGTAATATATAGGGGCGTGGTGGCTCAGCAGGTAAGACACCAGGCTTGTCGATTTGAAGATTGCAAGTTTGGTTCGAGACCTGAGCACCGCGTGATGAAGTTAGCTCCCGCAGTAGCTGGCTCTTCGGCTAACAAACAGAGATGAGCACCGGCCCCTAGAGTCAGACATGACTGCACAAATTTGGGGGGGGAACCTTTACCTTTTTATAGGAAATACTTCCCCCTGGTGGCTCAATGAGGTATTGCAGTCTCAATATGGAAAATAGGGCAATAGAATGGAATGTATAAGAATTTTTCCACCTTGTGGTAGAATACAGTATTACAGGCTCAATGGGTTAAATAGGGCAATATAACAGAATGTATAGGAAATACTGCCCCCTGGTGACTCAATGAACTATTGCAGCCTGAATATAGAAAATAGGGCAATACAATGGAATCCATAGGAAATCCTGCCCCCTGGTGGCACAATGAAGTATTGCAGGTTCAATGGGTTCAATATATTTTCCTATATTCCACCTGAGGCATTCTATCATTGCTAATGGTTCTTAGAAATTTTTGGAAGCCTTTTTAATTTCATTTCTTACTTTCACTTTCATTTTAGATGGAATAATTTACCTGGAAAACAATTGTAGTGAAGATATGTTACAGCAATACCATCAGCCTTGTGAGGCAGTCCAGACAAGAAGCACATCCGGAAGTACTAGCTCCATCTTTATTGTAAGGTTACATTCACAGAATCTTGGAAGTCTGAAAGTACATCTCTCCCCCCTCACCTTTACAGTCCTAGAAACTAGGGAGGGTCCCTTCTGAGATGTTTGCCACACTCCCATTCCTTCTGCAGGCACAGCTGCCTCTTATCTGACCGTTGCCCTGACTGTGGCTCTTCCCCCTGTCTCCCAAGTTTATTCCCACATACCATTACAAATACTATTAAGATCTTTTCAACCTATTGTAATATATTCTTAGCCCTTCAGCTCCCAGAACTCAATTGAGTCACATGGGGCAGCGTTGCTATGGGAAGATTGCATTGCCCTATTTTTCCCATGGAGCCTTTGATACCCAACCTAGTCACAGGGGGCAATATGTCCTACATACTGAATATATTGCCCAGTCTTCTACCTTGAGAATAAGTAAAAGGGCAATGTATTTAAAACAGTATATTCTGTCCCCGGTGGCCCACTTGGGAATAAACAGCTCTATAGGGCAAATACTGCAGTGCATTTAGGCCATACCACAGAACATACTGCCCCTGGTGGAAGGCTTGGGTATTAAAGGCTCAAGAGGGAAATAGGATAATGCATATTTATTTATTATTATTTATTAATCAAATTTATCACCGCCCATCTCTACCGCACTAGACTCTGGGCGGTTTACGATAAATATTAAAATTAAAAAACCTATAAATCATTAAAATACAATATCATAATAAATAGAAATATAAAAAATCCAGAGGATGGTAAGATCTTAAAAGGAGGTTATTACTAAGCTAACCAGCCCCAGGAGGAACTATCCCTTCCTTTGTCCCAAGCCAGGCGGCAGAACCAGGTTTTTAAAGACTTCCGGAAAGCCAGGAGGGAGGGCACCTGCCTCACCTCCGGGGGCAAGATATTCCACAGGGCGGGCGCTATCGCAGAGAAGGCACGCCTCCTCAACCCCGCTAGATGGAATACTTTTATTGACGGGGTCAATAAATATATATCATATATATCATATAGTTTTGTTTCAATCCCTTTAATATTCTCGAATGTCATAAACCCAAGGATTAGCTTGTGTGTGAAAATGTTAATTCTTACAGATTTTGTAAAGAAAAACCAAAAACAAGTATTTTTCTTTCCCTGATCTCCACCCCCTTAAGCAGTAGGGCAGTGATGTGGATTTTCTGAGTATTTTGAACAAAGAATTGGGATTATTTTGCAAAAACATTTCCAGTCCGTATGACTACTCTACACACATTCCTTTTCTTCTTACACCATTTTGCCTTGTATATTTTCACTCAGCTAAAAGCAGTCAGGTATGAGTACTTGCTAAGAGAAAAATATTCCTATTTAATCAAGTATAATGGTTAATAGAGGTTAATAGGGTAATATATGGGCAGGTGCAAACATCAAGCTTAGATTTTTTCCAAGCAAAAGTCAAACAGATGTAGTCTTGAACCACAACTGACAATTGACAAAAGAACAATACATTGACTCCCCCACTTCTCACCCCATACAAATACAACCAAGCACTATGGAAGACAGTGATGAAAATACATAGGAGCATCTAATACTGTTGTTACTTAAAACAGCAATAACTAGGACAATCATATTATGTGCAATTGTTCTTCAAGGTTTATTGGGTTGGCAATCCTATGCTTTAAAGTGAGCTCCAAATACCGAATGCTGGCCATTAAATATACAAGTGCGCCATCTCCCGGCCACGGTTAGGTACTGCTCAAAGGTCAGACAGACATGTTGGAATTGAGAACATCAGAACTGATAATTTATTTTTATGCTTGTTTCAACACTCTCGTATGAAAAGAGTTTATTAACAAGACAATCTGGATCTGACAAATAGATATGATTGTGGATTTAGCTGTACTTAGTTCCATATTACAAGGTGGTATCTCAACCTGTTATTACAAAATAATATTGTTGTTGTTGTATTTGTTGTTTATTCGTTCAGTCGTTTCCGACTCTTCGTGACTTCATGGACCAGTCCACGCCAGAGCCCTCTGTCGGCCGTCACCATCCCCAGCTCCCCAATGGTTGAGTCCATCACCTCCAGAATACCATCCATCCATCTTGCCCTTGGTCGGCCCCTCTTCCTTTTGCCTTCCACTTTCCCTAACATCAGCTTCTTCTCCAGGGTATCCTGTCTTCTCATTATGTGGCCAAAGTACTTCAGTTTTGCCTTTAATATCATTCCCTCAAGTGAGCAGTCTGGCTTTATTTCCTGGAGTATGGACTGGTTTGATCTTCTTGCAGTCCAAGGCACTCTCAGAATTTTCCTCCAACACCACAGTTCAAAAGCATCTATCTTCCTTCGCTCAGCCTTCCTTATGGTCCAGCTCTCGCAGCCATAGGTTACTACAGGAAATACCATTGCTTTAACTATGCGGACCTTTGTTGTCAGTGTGATGTCTCTGCTCTTAACTATTTTATCAAGATTTGCCATTGCTCTCCTCCCAAGAAGTAGACGTCTTCTGATTTCCTGGCTGCAGTCAGCGTCTGCAGTAATCTTTGCGCCTAGAAATACAAAGCCTGTCACTGCCTCCACTTTTTCTCCCTCTATTTGCCAGTCATCAATCAAGCTCGTTGCCATAATCTTGGTTTTTTTGAGGTTTAACTGCAACCCAGCTTTTGCACTTTCTTCTTTCACCTTCGTCATAAGGCTCCTCAACTCCTCCTCGCTTTCAGCCATCAATGTTGTTGTATTACACTGAATGAATATCTTTATTACTGTCTTTGACCAGCCTTTACAATAAAAGAAAATAGTTTAATCCAACAATTCGTTGTCAGGAAAAAGAAAACAATAAAACAGTGAAACAATATATCTAATTAAAAGTTTTGCGCAGTTGTATAACTTGATAAAAATGTTTGGCCACCTGATCTGCAAGTGTAGAGTCAGCATCCCTTAAAAATGTCTGTAGCTTGAATCATGTCAACTGGATTTCTATTTTCTTAGTGGAAACGTTTCGCTCCTTATCCAAGGAGCTTCTTCAGTCTGAGCAAAGTTGGTAAGGGAATCCTAAATATGTTCCTAGGTAGCTGTGTGACCTTACACCTGGGGCTAGGTCATGGTTATATTGAGATGTAATTTTTAAGTCCTTTTATCATCTAAAGGAGGGTCGTTAAAATCACCATGCTGCTGTTGAGCTTCTGAAATGGTCTTAATCTTCCTAGGCACAGAAGACAAAACGGGGAGGAAGATGGGGGAGAGTTTGTGCCTGAGGCCCCCACCTCTATTCAAGGAAGGATTTTCCAAGTTGGCATAAATGGATTCCTTGACCCCTCTCTCAAACCACCTATCTTCTCTGTCTAAAATGTGAACATTAATGTCCTCAAATGAGTGTCCTTTTTCTTTTAGATGAAGATAAACTGCTGACTCTGGTCCTGTGGTGTTATTTCTCCTGTGTTGGGCCATCCTCCTGTACATAGGTTGTTTGGTTTCTCCAATGCAGAGTTCAGAGCACTCCTCACTGCACTGGATTGCATAAACTACATTGCTTTTCTTGTGTTTTGGAGTTTGATCTTTGGGGTGTACAAGCCTCTGTCTCAGTGTGTTGGTGGGTTTGAAATATACAGGTATGTGGTGTTTGCCAAATATCCGTTTTATCTTTTCAGACACGCCAGCCATGTAGGGAATGACCAGGTTCTTTCGTTTACTCTGAGTCTCAGCCCTATCTGTCGCTGTTTTAGGTCTGGTAGATTTAGATTTGGTCTAGGAAAGCCAGTCTGTGAAAGCCAGACTGTGAAGTCCTCATTGGGACCGGTGGCAAGCTAGAAATAGGGATCTACAGGAAACCCACACACACTGATCAATATCTGATGTTTGACTCCCACCATCCACTGCAGCACAAACTAGGAGTCATCAGGACATTGTCACACAGAGCAGAAACCATCCCCACCTCCATGGATTCCAAAAAGAATGAAAATCAGCACCTGAGAACAGCCCTGAAGGCCTGTGGATATCCAAATTGGGCCTTCACCAAATCTAAATCTACCAGACCTAAAACAGCGACAGATAGGGCTGAGACTCAGAGTAAACGAAAGAACCTGGTCATTCCCTACATGGCTGGCGTGTCTGAAAAGATAAAACGGATATTTGGCAAACACCACATACCTGTATATTTCAAACCCACCAACACACTGAGACAGAGGCTTGTACACCCCAAAGATCAAACTCCAAAACACAAGAAAAGCAATGTAGTTTATGCAATCCAGTGCAGTGAGGAGTGCTCTGAACTCTGCATTGGAGAAACCAAACAACCTATGTACAGGAGGATGGCCCAACACAGGAGAAATAACACCACAGGACCAGAGTCAGCAGTTTATCTTCATCTAAAAGAAAAAGGACACTCATTTGAGGACATTAATGTTCACATTTTAGACAGAGAAGATAGGTGGTTTGAGAGAGGGGTCAAGGAATCCATTTATGCCAACTTGGAAAATCCTTCCTTGAATAGAGGTGGGGGCCTCAGGCACAAACTCTCCCCCATCTTCCTCCCCGTTTTGTCTTCTGTGCCTAGGAAGATTAAGACCATTTCAGAAGCTCAACAGCAGCATGGTGATTTTAACGACCCTCCTTTAGATGATAAAAGGACTTAAAAATTACATCTCAATATAACCATGACCTAGCCCCAGGTGTAAGGTCACACAGCTACCTAGGAACATATTTAGGATTCCCTTACCAACTTTGCTCAGACTGAAGAAGCTCCTTGGATAAGGAGCGAAACGTTTCCACTAAGAAAATAGAAATCCAGTTGACATGATTCAAGCTACAGACAATTCCACCTGGATGACTGAGAACCTTCATAGTCATAGACATCCCTTAAAAAGAAATAAACGTAAAATCTCTCAGTATGACCCTCAAATTTAGAGAGGGTTGTATTACATTAATCTAAGAGGAAGTACCGCCCAGAGTCCCCCTTATGGGGGGAGATGGGCGGTGATAGAAGTTGGATAAATAAATAAATAAATAAATAAATAAATGTACAGGTAGTCCTCGGTTAACGATCATTCGTTCAGCGACCGTTTGAAATTACATGGTGCTGAATGAAGAGACTTACAGTATATGTTTTTAATTATGACTCTCTTGACTATTGACTAACGTGAAAGAGTTGCCAAGGAAACAACAAAATATTACAACATCACTGTAAATTACAAAAGAACACAGCAGGGTTACCATCCTGGTGAAGATCTAATTGGGATTCTTTGATGTTTTATACTTCAGTAAAAGTCTAATCCTTCTACTAATGCAATTCAATTGCCCTCTGGAAACATATTAAAGAAGGAAAGGTCCGTTTAAAGCAGTGTTTCTCAACCTGAGCAACTTTAAGACGTGTGAACATCAACTCCCAGAATTGCCCAGCAAGCCCCGGCGGGGAGCTACGGGGACAAAGCGGAAGTCTCGCGAGGGTCCGTGCGCTTCCCGCGGCCCAATCAGCGTCCTCCTGCCGTCACTTCCGCCTCCATTGAACCGGAAGTTGACGCTCGGGCGGCGGTGGAGGTGTTTTCCTCGGGCGAACCGGTGACTTCGCGCGGAGGGAGGAGTTTCCTCCTTCTTCGGCCGAGAGCCGCGGGTGAGCGCGATGTCCTTCTCCGGGCCCTGAGGCGGGTTTTCCGACGGCGGAGGAGCGCGGGAAGGCTGCCGTTCTTCTTTCTTTCCCTCCACCGGTGGGCCCGGTTGCTATAGAAACTTGCCTGGGGAATGATGAGCGGCTTCCTCGCTGCCCCCTTGGTGGTGATAGTAAGTGGGGGAGCTCCTGACGTGTTTAGGGCTGTAACGGCCCTGCTGCAATTACCAGCAGTTGTTGGAGGGCCTAAACCAGTGTTTCTCAATTTCAGCAACATTAAGATGCATGGACTTAAACTCCCAAAATTCCCCAGCCATCTTAACGTTGCTGAGATTGAGAAACACTGGCCAAAACCCAGCCGGACGACCGCTAGATGGCAGCAAAAATTGGGTTTTTTTGCATCCTCGATGTGGGAGGCTTAGCTGTTTGCCGTGCTGGTTGCTGATTCTGGGATTTCGCTGCCTGTGTCTTACACCAGACTAAGCTTGCTTCTTACCACGTTCTGTTGAGTGAGCATGATGGTTGCAGTGGCACAACATCCTGTAATGAAACAAAATGACAGAGTATTGTTTATATGCTGTCAGTTCTAGTGTATCTCAGTTGTAGTGTATGGAGTAGTTGTAGTGTATGTCAGTTGTAGTGTATGGAGTAAACCATGTTTCAACAAACCATAGTTTAACGTATTGTGTGGGCTCAGTGTTCAGGCAACCTGTGGATGTCCAAAGGCAGGACTTTTGGGGGCCATGAGTGCTGCTAAGCAGCTGGAGTTACATCATGCAAGCAGGTGGGGCTGTTTTGGGGAGTGGGCTTTGGGGGAGGTGTCTTTGTTTCTTTAAGCTGTGATAGGCCTAATTTGGGGCTTACATGACTTTTCTCAGTTTGAATTCTGTTTTCGATTTTTAGTAGTCCTGGACCGAAAGGAATGCTGGCAACATAACCTGGCCTGGAAATGGTGTCTTTTTTATAGCTGAAAGTAGTTTGATGAACAGTTGCTGCTTATAATGAATACAGTTAAAGCAAGTCGTGGTGGCAATGGTTTTCCTGATACTGCATGCATCCTTGGCCAGTTGTGGGATGCTAGGAGAGAGTAATGTTTGGAGGACCAGAGTTCCCCATCCCTGATTTAAAGAATTGCTGTTGGTGCTACCTAGATTTATCTCACTTTTGCTTTAAATAAAATAAACATCTTGCATTGTCTTAGATGTCCACCCAACTTGTTTGTTCAGGGGAAAGCTAAGTGCATCTCTGTTTATATGCATGTCATAGCAAAGCAACTTTTCAAACAGCCTTCATTTCTTTAAAACTTCTCACCTCTGTGGGCATTACTTTGGAACATCTTGCCCCTTGAGGTGAGGCTAGCCCCCACACTCCTGACCTTCAGGAAGCAACTGAAAACCTGGCTCTGCCACCTCGCTTGGGACGGGATGAGTAATAGCTCTTCCTGGGGATGGCTCGCACCGTAAAGTTTGGTTCGTAAACATCACTTACAGCCTCTTGGATTTTATATTTTTATATTTTTATATTTTTAATGATTGTATAAAGTATTTTATATGTTTTTAATTGCTGACTTGATTGTAAACCGCCCAGAGTCCCCTTGTGGGGGGAGATGGGCGGTGATATAAGTTAGAAATAATAAATAAATAAATAATTACTTTCATACACATAACAGTTATGCTAATGTTGGGTTATAATGTATAATAAGTTAAGGACACCTGCTAATTTGATAAATATTTTCCTGCTTTTCTTATGAATAGATTTTAGTACAGTAATAGTATCTGTCAAGTCAGTTGGCCTGAATGTTGTTCCTATTTTAGGAATATGTTAATTTTTCTGTCTGAAATGTTGCTATGCTTTTGGTTTTAGTCATTTGCTTTGTTGCTTGTTTTCTACTGTTAAGAGTGTCCTTGCATTTTGCTTTTGTTTTGTGACAAAGGTTGTATAGTTTTAAAAATGTAGATGCTTCTGAAAAAACTGCTTTTGGAAAATATTAAGTTGAGAATCTTACTGGCCGAAATATTTTCTTCTGTTTTTCTTTCAGAAATGATCAACTTTTGCCATGAATAGAGTTCTGATAAGGTGGCTGGACCAGTATCTGCCATGGCATCAGAACTCTGTAAAACAATATCGGAGGCAAAGCTAGAAAGGCACAAGAATTTATTCTTGAACTATCGAAATCTTCATCATTTTCCTTTAGAATTGCTAAAGGATGAAGGTCTGCAGTACTTGGAGAGACTATATATGAAAAGAAATTCCTTGACTACCTTGGTATGGGATTTAATTGTTCAATCAGCAAAATATTTGTTACTGTGTTGAATAGAATTTGTGTTTTGGAGTATCAGTTACTCCTTTTGTTGGGAAAAAAGGGTCTACGTTTGCCTTTGAGGTAGGCCAAGTCAGGAAACAAACACTAAATCAGAGTTTCTCAAACTTGGCAACTTTAAGATTGGTGGACTTCAACTCCCAGAATTCCCCAGCCAGCTGTGCCAAGGTTGAGAAACGCTGCTGTAAGTATTATAGGAATGCCACTTTGTTGTTGTACGGTATAATAACAGAATCTTTAAAGTCTGCCAGACTTTAAAGCTCTGTCCCTCCCCTCCCCTTTATACAAAACAGAATCAAGGCAGGATTGTTTTGAGTTTCTTTCTTGTGCTTTCCACTTTCCTAGGACTGAGTTACCATTTCTCCTGTCATAATGGTTCTTCCAGTCCCTCATCAAGTTTATCTCCCCATTCCTTTACAGCCTTTGAAGAAGACAATGTTATAGGAAGTTCTGAATTTCTTTGTTGTGATTCAGAGGGAGATGTGCAATAATTGTGGGGGCAGTGGGGAAGATACATGCATAAGTAAATAAGCAAGCCAAGATTATACAGTCCTTCTGCTGTAACTTCCTTGCTAGTTTGTACTACTACTAGATGTTTTCTATTAGGGCAGGCAAATAATATCAAAAAGTGGTAAAGTTTTTTTAAAGATAGTATTGGGGGTGGGATAGAAAACAATGTATTTTCTCTATTTTATACTTTTTGGGTTAACATATACTTCAGATCAAAGTGAGTGGAGATATTTATCATTGCTGTATCCTCCCAAATAATTAGTGTTTTACAGGAATTAGAAGAAACACAAGCATTTAAATAAAATGTCTATGGTAAGAACTAAAATACACAAATAGTCAAACTATAAACATCATTAAAAACAATAAAATCACATCCAATCAATCACTGTAGGCCCTTTGGAGTAACTCCATTTTCAGCATTTTATGGAAAGCCAAGGTAAGTTGGGACCAGCCTAATTTTTAAAGGTGGGGGGCTGTTCCATAAAATAAGTGCTCCTACTGAGAAGCAGCACCTATGAGCCTTTACTCCCTATACCTTGCAGAAATTGAGTATCACCAACAGTTTCTTTCAAGATACTCTAGTCAGACCAGTCCATTCTGGTTGGAGGAGACAGTTCTGCCAATACCTTGGTTCTGAGGTACATAAGGCTTTATAGGTAACAACCAGGTCTTTGAATTGGACCTGGAAGCTAGCAGATACAACTTGTTTCCTTCTCTTTCCATCAGTATAAATTATATAGACCAGAGCTTTCCAAACTGTGTGTCGGGACACGTTAGTGTGTCGGCTGCAATGTCCAGGTGTGTCGCAGCTGCTGCTTCCTCCGAGCCCCACCAGGTTTCCACATGGGTCCTAGTGCCTGCCTTGCGCCTTGCTGCCTCCAAACCTGCTGTGATTCCACGCAGGTCCTAGTGCCTGCCTTGTGCCCTGCTGTAAGAGTGTGTTGCAAAATGATGCCCTGCTGTAAGAGTGTGTCGCGAAATGATGCATGTCTAAAAAGTGTGTCACCAACATGAAAAGTTTGGAAAGCTCTGATATAGACCATAGCTTTCCAAACTCTGTGTCGCAACACTTTAGTGTGTCACGAAGTGGCGACACGGGGGTGCGCGGGGCGGTGCGCGGGGCGGTGTGCATGGCGGCGGCGCGCCATCAGCGCTTCCGCATTTTAGCGAGGCTGCTGCCGTGCATGCCACCGCGCACGCATGCGCGCGCTACCCCCATACCACCACTGCTGCCGCCGTTGGTGTGTCGCCAACGGCGGCACTTTGGAAAGCACTGATATAGACACACAGCTAGTAGGAATTAATTAAATTAATCAATTTCCTAGACAGAGATGGAAAGTGTCCTTTTTAGGGGTGTGCAAAATGTTCTGAAATTAAAACATCCTGGCTTAGTACAAAACAAGCTCTTGTGATAATTTGGGCAGTGTTTTGAATTCAACCCACAGGTCTGTTCAGATTCAAAATGTTTGTACACCTCTAGTTCTTATTAAAATCATTTTTAAGAACGTAAAGGGATCCTGAGACCAAAATGTTTGAGAACCACTGTAATAAACATTAAAGACAACAATAAAAAATGGCAAGTGTGATGAAGTGAGGGGTCTCACTCTTCTTTGCCAAAGGGCTGGGTAAAGAGCCAGGTCTTCATGGCTCTTCTAAACAACAGCAGAGTGGGGGCCATCCAGATCTCAGGGGGAACCTCATTCCAGAGGGCAGGCGCTGCTACAGCGAAGGCATGCTTCCAAGGTCCGGATAGATTACATTGTTTAATCAAAGGAACCCAGAGCACGCTAACTCTGCAAGATTGAATTAGCCAAGCAGATGTTATGGGAGACAGGTGTTTTTCAACAACAGACTTTTGTTGATGGCATTCTAATTTGAGAATTTTGAGAAAAAAAGAGAGTGAAAGCTTTTCTTTTTCTTTTTTTTAAACAGTGGCTGTACTGCCTTCCTTATAAAGTCAGTGAACCCTTGGCCATTCATTAGACTTCAGTTAGAAACTGCTGCATCACTTCAGTGTGTTGAGCATTAATTCCCCAGTAGGTGGAAACCAAAACTCGGAATTCCTGAGTTTCTTGACTGGAAACAAGGCTGAGGCACTAAATGGATGCTCCGGGCTATGAACTGCTCTGCATATGTGCTTAGCTGAAAGAGACCGTTCTAAGGGGATTGCCTGCATTAGGAATTGAAATGATTTGCCAGTAATCAGTAACCCTTCCTAGTTATTTAACCATCTGTAAATGTTGGCCACGTTTTGCACAATCTTTTGCCTTCTTGCACAGTTACATGTAACTGGAATACGTGCTTTTGATATTTTATAAGCTACTTTGAGCAACTCCTTTTTAGAGAGGGCCTCGCCCCCCCGTAAACATTACAGTATTGAATAAAAAGCTGTGACTCATATGCTTTAACCATACTCATTCTTCAGTATCTATCCTAACATCACGTTCAGCACCATAATAAAAAAAGAGTAACCAACTGCTAGTGATCGACTAATAGTCAGTTTCTGAATAGACCTATTTAGAGTTCGGTGACGTGGCTGCTGTAATAATGACTGTTGGTTTAAAAACTGCTTTAGCAATCTTTCAAGTTTAGGAAACTTCCACCTATATGGTATATACATTAAAATAAATGGTTTCATTGTTTATTTTGGCAAAATCAGATTTTACATAAACTAATAAAATTATAGCGGCATAAACTGTAAAATGTTTATTCCAGGTAGCTTGGAATTCCTCCCTAGCTTGTGTTTTTGTTCAAGTAATTGAAATAGCATGATTGAAATAACCAATATAATTCTGTAATGATTCCTACTGTAAGGATAACTTGAAAATATAGTTGATATTTCTAATCTTATCACTAGTTGTTGAATTTTGGATATGTTAGGATTTTGTACCATGAAGTTAGTTAATATTTTGGCTGATTGGTTTATTAATGTGAGCCAATTCCACTGTTCTAGAATTCCTAGTTTTACATTGGTAGGTAACTTGCTTTCTGCTACCAAAAGGCTAAAAATATTAATTGCCAAACTAGGTAGGGGAACAGGTATAATAGTCTGGTGTGTAGCTTTGGGATTCTGGTACCTGAAGCTGCATCCTGGTTCTTCCTTGAAAGCAGAACTGAATTGATGTTGAGTTTGTAAAGATATAACTTTGTTAATATTCTTTCTTTTTTTTTAGCCAGAAAACCTTGCCCAGAAACTTCCAAATCTTGTGGAACTGTAAGTGTATTATTTTTGTTGTTGTTAGTAATTATGCTGAGGTTTTTAAAAATAGCTTGACTTATAGGAAAATATCTTAAGGGGATACAAACAGTATATTATGAGCTCTTTTACCCTCAGTTTTACTGAAGACCTGATCTACTCAGGTTTTTTGTTGACCTAATTTTGTTCCTATACTGCCATCCCCCATGTTACAGGGTAATGTCTGTGAACCTATAGACCAGCCTTTCTCAACCTTTTGACCCTGGAGGAACCCTTGTAATATTTTCAGGCCTCAGGGAACCGCTGCACATTCAGGCTCAAATCTAGGCCAGAAATTACATTATTATATTTGTTTCATGGGTAGGCCTGTATATATACATTAACTGTTCTTAAAGTAAAAATAAAGAATGATACCTCTTTAATGTGAAGTTGCCTGAATTTGAAATAATTTTTTTAATAGATCGTGATCTCCCAGGGAACCCCTAGTGACCTCTCGCAGAACCCTAGGGTGCCACGGAACCCTGGTTGAGAAGCCCTGCTATAGACATTATCCTGTGAAACAAGAGCTAGGAAACATCATCATGCTAAATTCTTGCTGAGTGACTACATTTTATCTACAGCAGCTTGATTATTTACTCAGGGAACGTATGAATATATTTCTTAACAATAATATAATTCTTATCTGTAATAGAGTGGCATTTTACTTTGTAATAGAGTGTACTATTCCTCTTAGAACATTGTATTCTAATATGTTTTATAAGTATTCCATCATTATCTTGATAGGGAGTTTCTTTGAACTTGAATGTGAGTTCTTGTGCATTGGTTAGGAATACAAGAAGCTTCTATCTAATATGGAGCAGTATAATTCCATTTGTTGTATCTGACCGTTAATATGTTTCATCAGCAATCCCATGGAAATGTTATCTGGGCGCACGTATGTGGGCAAGAGAAAGCCCTCATTAGCAGTTGTGCCAAAACTTTCTGGAGGACATGGTTACTTCAGCAAAAGAAGGATGCTTCATTTTCCAAAATGCCTCTTTGAAAGGTTTGCATTGTCCTCACGACTGCTGGAATAATTTTCAGCTACAGCATCATGGCAACAGTTCCTGCAAACATTAGTAGCTTGAAAAAATTAGAGAAGCACATCTGTAACCAGGTCATATTTTATATCCTCTCTGCAGTCATAGGATGTGGGCTAAATTATTTGTGTACATTATATAGGGGCACTATGGTCTATGCAGGCTGATTCCATATAACTAAGAAATGTGGTCTAAACTTCTGCTTAAATCATCACATCATCATCATCATAGCAGCAGCCCATGGCGAGCTGTACCTTATTTATAATTTGAGTGTCTGCAGTGCAGTTAATAATTTTTGAAGGTCATTGCAGTCTGTAGCTTGCTTAAGAAATAATCTTGCCTCATCTTATCTAGTGGGAATTCTGTTTTAATGAACTTGAAGTACAGCTTTCATGACGAGTTGCATGTTTTTGGCACCATGCTTGTTGAGTACATATTACATTTTCTTGTCTAAATTATGTCTTCAATCCTTTTTCTGTCTAATTTACTCAATTAAGATGGTTGGAATCTCAATGCAGGATATATTTTAATCTTGCTAATGTTTATCAGATTGTAAAACCTAAGTTGAGGTACAGTGGAACAAAACTTAAGGAAGCCGCTAATAAGATAGATTTCTTCTTGCTGTGGTTCTGTGTTATGATGGACTCACAGATTTCAACCCATCACCTCAACTTTCTTTTGGAGATTTGCTGAGAAATTGTTTCCCAGTTATAGTTAACTAAGCCTTAAAAAACATGGCATTGGAACCTTTTCCAACATGGATTCACTAATATAGCTGTCCATATTTGAGTGGCAGTTCTTCCTACTTTTAAATGCTGGATAACAATATTGACAACTTATATGCATAATTAATAGATCATCTCAACCTTAAACAATGCAACTGTAATGGAGCTTGGGTATCTTCATTGCTGCAGGCATTGAAATGAGTGGCATAGAAAATCCAGAGCCTCAAATTAGTGGAGTCCTAAAAAAATTAATTGTTTGTATTCGGTGGCCCTTAAACAGTTCTAGCTAGTTTTATGTGAAAGAAGACTGCTGTCTGATCATAAATATAAGTCAGGATCCAAAGCACCTCAGAAATAGTTCCAGGCACCAGAGATAACTTTGTGCTACATGGCAAAAAATTTTTTGGAAGTAAGAAGACTTTTAAAACCAGATTGTATGATGGAATGGAACACACATTTTCTCAATTTTTGTTTAATTGAAATTGCCACTTGCATTTTGTTAATGTTGCCATTAAAACTGTATGAAGATTGAAGTAAATATGGGAAATTAGAAGCACTTTGACAAAAAATATGTTTCTGATTTCCTGGTTTTTTGTATACCACCTTTAAAATATAGACTATATTAATACATTTTCCATTATTTTTGAAAGAGTAACTCCAGTAGTTTTTTTACTGTGAATGAATTGCTCTGTCGCAATTCCAACCAGTCTAATTCTGAATTAATCATAAGAAAGAGTTCTTAACTGATACAAGAACTGAAATAGGAAGTCTGTGTTGACCTTGGCCTGGTTTCAGTCAGAGAGTAAGCAACAATCTATGTACTTAAGATTATCTCATTTTGACTCTGCAATAGCTACTTGACATGACTGACTAATTGCAACCTACTACCTGTACTGACAATGAGAGAATAAAAGAAACAAGCACCATGCTTGTTTCTGTTGTTATACAATCTCATTTCAAAGTGACATTCAACTAGAACACATGGATATATTCAAAACCATAAATCAAAACAAGTCAAAGGGAAATAAGTGAACTTTACTGATATAATTTTACATCCTCCACGTTCACTTTCTCTTTCCTGTTTTGTGTCTGCCACTGAAACATATAGGAAGTCACATTTGGTAGATGTTGGGTTCAGAGCATCTGGCTAATCATTTATTTCATAAGCTATGATTTAACAAAACAATGCTAACCAAGTCAATATTTTATCATGGTCACTCATACCTTTGATTACTGCAATGCACTCTACATGGGGCTGCCTTTGAAGACAGTCTGGAAGCTGCAACCGATCCAGAATCCAGCAGCACTCGCAGTTCTGGGTGCCCTGCAGTTTGCCCAAGTTACACCACTGCTGCATGAGCTGCACTGGCTCCAGTTGTTTTCCAGATGCAATTCAAGGGGCTGGTTATCACCTTTAAAGCCTTACGTGGTACGGGGCCAGGTTATTTGCAGGACCTCCTCTCCCCAAGGGTATCTGCCTGTCCCTCTAGGTCAGATAGTGTGGGCGTGCACCTATCCTTTTAGCCTTCCTGACGGCCATGAAGACCTGACTCTTCCCCCAAGTTTTAGGCTAGGATGGGGGTTGAGTCAGGAGATGAAGAGTTTGATTGGTCTGGTACCTGGTGGGAAGGGCCCTCCCTGGACCAACCCAGCAATCTTCTCCGGGTCCTCAGTGCCTGGAAACTGTGAGGGTCTGGATGAGGGAGAACAGGCTTCAGCTCAAACTGGCAAGACAGTCACTGGGTTTTAAGGCCCCCACGTTCTGGGGATTTTCCATCTTTAACTATGTATGAGGGTGCATTCCTCCAGTCAGAGTTGGTGTGTAATTTGGGGATCTCCTGAATTCTCAGCTCCTGCTCAAAGAGCAGGTGGCAACCATGGCCAGAGGGGCTTTTGCATAGGTTCGTCCTGTGCACTAATTGCGCCCATTCCTGGACTAGGAGGACTTGCTCATGGTGACTCATTCCTTAATCACCTTCTGTTTGGATTAATATGCTCTACATGGGGCTGCCCTTGAAGAGCACTTAGAAGCTGCAGCTGGTCCAGAGTGCAGTGGCACAGGCATTTTTTGGCATTTTTTGTTGCGCCCACATAACACTGCTGCTTTGCGAGCTGCACCGGCTCCCAGTAGGCTTCTGGGTGCAATTCAAGCTGCTGGTCCTCACCTTTATAGCCCTTCGTGGCATAGGGCCAGACAACTTGCGGGACCAGCTTTCTCCTATTGTTTCTACTTGCCCCACCAGATCTAGTAGGGAGGGCATGCTCTGGATCCCTTCTACTAAACAATGCCATCTTGTTGGACCCCAGAGTCATGCCTTCTCAGTGGTAGCACCTGCCCTGTGGAACAGGATCCCTCCCCCCCCAGAGATTCAGATGGCCCCAACCCTGTAAGCCTTTTGCAAGGCATTGAAGACCTGGCTGTTTCCCCAGGTATTTGGATCAAGTGGGTAGATAAGCTCTAATTATTGATGGCAAGTGGGGTCATTGTTTATCCTTGGGCATCGGTGTTCTATGTGGTGGTTTGTGTGTTTTAATCCTGTAAACTGCCCAGAGTCACTTGTGTGAGATGGGTGGCTATATAAATTATATATTAAAAAGTTGTTTTCTTTTATTCCTGTTTTTGTCGGTTGTTGTGGGCCGCCTAGGATCATTATTTTTATTTATTTATTTATTTATAATTCGATTTATATCACCGCTCCATCTCCCCCAAGGGGGACTCTGGGCGGTTATATTATATGAGATAGGCGGCTATATAAGTTCTTTAAATAAATAAAAACTGGTTTTATTTACCCACTCCTGAAAGTAACAGCTGGTATATTCTATTCTTTTCCCAGATATCTCCATTCAAATAATATTGTTATTGTACCTGAAGGTAAGTGCCCTAATAGGGTTCAAAATATTATTCTTAGGTTTTAGTACTAATTTTAAATGTTGAGTTATGACCCTTGAAGTGCTCTCTAGATCTGAGATAAATAAAAATGTCTGGATTCTCAGATATACTGTATCTAAACTCCATGTACTTTGCTTGTACTTAGAGTACTGGGAAGGCCAAAATACCATTAATTAATACAAGCACTTCTCAGTGCATCATTGGTCCATGAATTGCATTCACCTTCAACTCAACATATGATTTTAACCTTATTAATCATTTATAAATCATGTCTCTTTAATTTATTTATCGAACAGTCTTACGCCATGCAATTGCCTGTAAACATAAACCCTAGGAGATAAATTTTTTCCATTCACCTTTTAGAGAAGGTAATGTGCCAGTATTATCGAGGGAACATTTTGGACGAGCTGCAGTAGTTTTGATTTTCTAGCATGACTTCTGCATTATGCAGGACCATTAAGGCAAATGGATTAAGTAGTTGCAGAAAACTGCTGAGAATTATAGCTGGAGAACTCTCATCTTCCGGACAAAAACTCACCCTTTTCATGTTCTGCTTTCATATACACTAATGCGCTAATGAAAACCCAAATGACTATAGTTGGTTATAATTTTTATTTTATATGTTTAATCAATTTATATGATTGCCCATCTTGCAAATGTGATTCTGTGCGGCTAACAAAATTTTAGAACTGTGAAAGGTAAAGGTAAAGGTTTTCCCCTGCACAGTTGTGTCTGACTCTGGGGGCCGGTGCTCATCTCCGTTTCTTAGCCGAAGAGCCAGCGCTGTCCGAAGACGCTTCCGCAGTCATGTGACCGGCATGACGCGCACGGAACGCTGTTACCATCCCACCAAAATGGTACCTATTCATCTACTTGCATTTGCAAGCTTTCGAATTGCTAGGTTGGCAAGAGCTAAGGCGAGTGCGGGAGCTCACTCCGTCACGTGGCGCTCGGATCTCAAACCGGCGACCTTCCGATCAACAAGCCTGGCATCTTAACCACTGAGCCATTGCGCCCCCTTTTAGAACTTTTATAACTGTACAACCCACAAATAAAAACAGCAACCAAAGACAAGGACGAACAACATACTATGGCAACCGAGGACACCAGCAACCAACGTACCTGGACTCAACTCCCTGACCTCCACACCTGGGAAAATAGCCAGGTGTTAATGGCTTTCTGAAAGACCAACAGGGTCACAGCTAACCTAATGGTATGGTATTCCAGAGAGAACATAATTTTGTTCCCTCAAAATTCTTACCATGTACCTGGTGAAGTAGAGTTATGCATGAAAAGCTGTGCAAGAATAAGTGTGTTAATCTTTAAGGTACAACAATATTTATTGTGTTTTAGGGATGAGCTATTATGAAAAAATGTCTCATTCTGTTCTTGATTTATTAAATTTATTACTTTTTTTTCCCTTAAAGCAATTGGTTCCTTGGTTAAGCTGCAGTTTCTGGACTTGAGTGACAATGCTCTTGAAATTGTATGCCCAGAGATTGGTCGCTTGCGATCTCTACGCCACCTTCGATTAGCTAATAATCAGTTAAAATATTTGCCAGCAGGTAAGGCATGAGAAGCATTATGGCTCATGTGTACAATTTTTGACCTGTTATACAATATTTGAATTACGTTAAATAATATTAGTCAAGTGTTCTTAATGTACTTCTCCTTCCACTAATGTATGCATTATTGCTGACTTAAAATTAAATGCTTAAGGTATTAAAAATGCATTAAGTTTGCTGAATGCATATTGCATATCACAATAATTATTGAGCTTACCAAACCTTTATTCCATTCTACATCACTTCCCATCTCCAGATAATCTGATACATTGTGCCACAAAGTAACTACATTTTAACGTATTAATTTGGGGTGGGGTTATAATTTAATCACCATTCATTAATGTTGTCTTGCTGGAATTAAAGTAAGAAAAGTATAGATAAAAGTAGCACAGTCCAATCATGCTTCCTTGGAATGATTCTTAGTAATGTTTACCTCTGAACACAGTGCAATCTTAAGCAAATTTTCATGAGACAAAGTTCTTTTATTTTTTTTGTAAATGGGCAAGAACTCTGTAGTAAATGCTGAATCTTAATAGATTACTTCTACTAACAGTTTGCCAGAATATAGAAATCCAAATGGGCAGTAGCTATAGTTGAAAATGTCAAATGGTGGGCATTCCATAAAGCCAGGAACATCTTCTGACTGAAAGTTGCCCAAAATGTTCATTAATGTTTTCCGAAGATTTAATTCAAAAGTGAGTATCTGAATATGATTAAGTTTCTTAAAATTCATGCTGGATTCCCACAGTATAAGTGTTTTAAGGTTTGTTCAAGCAAAAGTTAACATTTTTCTGAAGACCGCAGTCCATGGCTTTTTCAGATTCCAAAGAGGGAGCATTCCAAAAAGATATATTACAGAATGATTGACTATTTGTCTATTAAGCTTTACTTAGGAAATAGCCTTCTCTGTATAAAGATGCTACCTTATTTTATCCTCCATTTATATGGGACATTAAACCTTTTCTTCCTATATGTTGAAATCTTTAGGTGTGTTATATTTCTTACACTAAAAATATCACTGGTTTTAACCATTAAAATCTCTGCTGATGTTGAATTGCTGATGTAAAATCAGATTGCCTAAAGTCTGCTCACTTTTCCTTTCCCTCAAATGCTGTTTACATATTCATCCTCCCCTGCTTGTAATAATTTGTTTCAGCTAGGAAATTGGCCTACTGTCTGGCATTTCCAGCACTTCCAAAGCAGTTTTCATGGTTGCAAATCTTCATTCATAATCCCTCTGAAAGATTCTGTTATTCTCAAACTTGTGAGTAGGGTGGTTAGTAAATAACTGGATATCCCATCCATTCCATTCTAGCAAAGAACTGGTAGAGGACTTTACCGGATGCAGGTTATCCCTGCAGTAATGTCACCATTGCTCTGAACAAGAATGTGATTTCATGAAAAGAGTCTATCTTTAGAAGTTAAATTGTATCTCTTTTAACTGCCTTTTCGGGATGATATTTTTTTGGTGCAGGGGATAATTTTGGGAGGCCATTGCAGTGACACTGCTGAATGGTTCTTAAGTCTTACGATCTCCAGATGTGTTTAAATTTGATTTCTGCTTATTCTTCATCATGAAAGATTTGCTGAAATTGGATAGAACTTTCAACCATGGAAGAAGAGCTTGGTAGTTTTTGCCATAAATCAACAAGGTGTCATCCAACTGAAGCATCTCCAGAAAGAAATTAGGAACCCCAAAACTAGTTAGGGAACCATAAAAGACTGAAAGAAAGCGAAAGGAGCAGAGACCTTTGAAGACTGTACTCAGGAAAGGCAGGCTGGAAGAGAAAATATATTGTTTCAAAATTTGCTGATCAAAGAAACAGCTACAAGTGGGGATATAAACAAAATTTGTTTGTTTGTTTGCATTTGTTTATGGTCGCCCACTGCAGCAGGTTCTTGGCAACTTACAAACTCCAAAAAATCTAAAACAGCCGTAACAATAACAAGAAACCAAACAGGACCCACAAACACATTAACCCCAGACCTGAGAACAGAGTCACGTCTTAAGGGCGTTCCAGAACCCCAGGAGAGAGGGTGTGATCTGTATCGGGGTGGGCGGGGGGGGGGGGGTAGGGGCCATGACAGAGAAGGCATGCTTCCTCGGTCCTGCAAGATGACAACATTTAATAGAGGGGACCTGGAGTTCACCCAGGCAGGCAGAAACAATTGGAGATATCCAGGCCCTATGCCATGAAGGGCTTTATAGGGACAACCAGCATCTTGAATCGTACCCAAAAGCTGACTGGCAACTAATGCAACTCACGTAGCGGTGGGGAGACATGGGCATAATGAAAAGGGCCTGTTAACTGCTCACATCGCTGCCTTTTGAACCAGCTGTAGCTTCCAGGTGGTCTTCAAGGGCAGTCCCATGTAGAATGCATTGCAATAATCCCCTCATGAGGTGACCAGAGCCTGAATAAATGTCTGAAGGGCCTCCTGGTTGAGAAACAGATACAACTGGCCCACAAGGTGAACATGTGCAAAGGCCTTCCTCGCCCAGCTGCCACCTGCTGTTCAAGCAGTAGCTGTGAGTGCAGAAAGACCCCCAACTTGCACGGTGCAAGAGTACTTAGGTATGTCATCCTGCCACCAATAGGACTGGAAAATCTGGTGGACACCCAGTCCACAAACCTGGGTGGCCAAATCATACTATATTACAAATGAGCTGTTCACAGAATCAAACTCTGGTTAACCCAAAATTGCTTTTTAACTATTACTTTTCAATTATACTCTAAATATAGCAGTAAGCAACAGTTAAGTTGAGATATATCCTGAGTAAATATGTAAATTTAGTTAACACTATATTAGTATACATAACAATGTTTATAAATATGAAAAAGAACCACATTTAATGCATCTGTAATGTAAGTATGAAAATATATTCATCTCCAACAGACATCAAATACATTTGACCATCATTTAATTCTCCAGTGTCCAATAATGTCATAATTTTTACATTTGTTTATAGAAATTCTGGAAACCTGCTTCTCTACCAAATAAAGTCAAATGTTGGTTCACTGGTATACAGAAGTATTTATTGTCCTGCCGTTGAAGACCACCCAGAAACTTCATCTGGTCCAGAATGCAGCAGTTTATTTGCGTATTGGTCAGTCACGGTACTACCATGGCGCACCGTTGCTGCAGGAGCTGTACTGTTTGCCAGTGGGTTTCCAAGAACAATTCAAGGTGCCTTCTATGGCTCAGGGCCAGAGTATCTAAGAGATTGCCTTTCCCAAATAGTCTCTGCTTTTCCAATCCAGATGGCCAGAGAGCACTCACCATGTGTCCCAAAGAGATGTGGGGAGAGAGGGCCCCAAAAGCATTCTGTGGTAGCTCCTATCCAATGGAACGAGTTCTCTTTGAGGTGAGGAAGGCCCCCACTTTCAGGGCCTTTGGAAGGCAGATAAAAAACAGTATCTTCTGGAAGACTTCAGGGACTGACTGTGAAGCTACTGACCCCTAGGTCTGCTGTATCAATTTAATTATTAATATAGTTGTATTATTTATTGTTGTTGTATATATTATTATCTGAAATGGATAAATTGTGCAATTAAATAAAGAGAAATAATTAAAAGGCTCTTACCAAGAGAAGCTGTTTTATTAGGAGAGGAATCATATATTAATTTTGAACTCCTACCACAGTTTGGCAAGCCTACAATATGAGTGTTCTCTCTGATAAATGTAAAGACAGCCAGTAATTAGATCCTAGGATTTGGCACCTGGGATATTGTGTTAGTTCCAGGTCCTCCTGTTGAATCAGCATGCCTCTTTTTACCTATCTCGGAAAAGTTACATGAACACTATACACCCCACAATTAAAAAAAATTCCAAATTGTTCAGTTCACTAATTGGAATGGGGAAGGAAATTATTTGCACACACCCCACACTGCAACTTTCATAGCATTCTTTGTCTTGGGATGTCTGGCTATAATGGCTTTAGAAGGAGTTAACACAGATTCGCAGCATCCAATGGCTATGTGCAATATCCATGTTAAGAATTGTAACAGTTATTGAGAACAACAGGAGAAGGCTGTGACTGTTGTATCTGAAGATGATGATTCTCATAAAAACTATCTGATCTTCCTGGGAATCTTTCTATTAGGGGGTAAATGTATATTGGTCTGATATCTCTCTAGTATTTACAGCGTAATAAAACATGCAAGATGTTTTCAACCTCCTTAGTACCACATGTACAGATTCTCTCTGCTAAGGGGATTTTATTATACCTGCCTTGCAGGAGTTCTGATGGAAGGATATTAAATCTAGCTCTAAAAAATGCTATTCTAATCTTAGGAAAGGTTAGGTCTTCCAAGTATCTTGCTGGTTCCCATGTACCCCATCTTATCTGATTTCTACTATGAAAAGGTATCCTATTAACGTCTAGGTGGAATTCCATATCTCTTATTCTATTAATAACCAATTGCTTGGCTTGATCAAAGCCTAAAGATTTTAAAAGTAATGGAGACAGTCCATATAGCAGGGCTTTCCAAAGTGCCGCCGCTGGCGACACACCCGGCGGCGGCGTCGACACGCGCATGGCGGCAGCGCAGGGGGGCCTGCGGCGGCGCACAGCAGCGCCGCGGGGGGCGTGCGGTGGCATGGGGGGCGTGGCAACATACCACGCTCTGTGTGGCGACACACTTTTGTGTCGCGACACACAGTTTGGAAAGCTCTGCCATATAGAGCCAGCTTATGCTCTATTGCCTGTTTCCAGGGAGAGGGAAAGTTTTCAGTCAGGACTAGAGGGGTCAAACCCACTGGGAAGTATTGAATTGTGTGTGTGTGGCATCTAGGTAAGAATGAAGTTGGTATATTATATGGGCCTTAAGCTATAGCCTTGTGTTGATTTTTTAAGCTCCATTGTTACAGACGTTGGGCCCTATCAGCTTTCTTTTTCTACAATAAGTTTTTTTTATTTCTGGAAATATGTTTGGCACCTAGGCCTTATTAACATATACCTGTTTTCTTTAGAAGTACAGTAAATGATAGTTTTTTAATGTCTGACAAGATTTGGAGGATCTGGATTTTTTTGTATCAGACATTTGTGACATATAAAACTTACAAGTTGTAGCATTATGTAATATTTAATTAAAATTAGCTAAGTTTACTCAGCTAACATTTGACATTATAGATTTAGTAATTGAAAAGCTTCATGTTTTGCCAACTTTCATGGTAAATGAATTAAACAGGTTTGGCAATGACTACCATGGTAAATTAAAAATATCATTTGTATTGCAGTCTAAGGAAAGGGCTAGGATTATAATTTTGAAGTGGCATATTTCAGATTTCAGCTAAGCTAAATACTTTCAGCCTTATTAGCTAAGAGTACATGGTCATATCCCCAATGTCTGTGCCTGCAAAGAACAGTGTTGATGTTAATGGTTGGTTTTGCATGTTACCTTCTGGAACTTCTGAATTTGGTAGGTGAAGGAACAATAAGCTGCCGCTTGTGCCGCTTTCTGTATTCCAAGTACAATTTTGTCAAAAAAATCAAAGGCAGTATGCTCTTGTGCGTCCTAGATCATGAGTTGGCATCCTGAGTGCTTAAATATGTTGCATAGAATCATTTTTGCCATCTCATGCTTAAATATCAAGTTTCTCCTAATATATTAAGAGTCCCCTTGTGGGGAGATGGAGCGGTAAATACAAATCGAATCATAAATAAATAAATAAATAAATAAATAATTTGGTTTTCTCCTTTTTATTGTGAAAACCATCTATAACAGTGTTTATATGTATTGATAATTCATTTAAACAAATTGCTATATATTTACGTGAAACGCCTTACAGGTATTAGTGAATAAAATTAATAAAGTTTCCCACACTAACTTGGTTTTGTCTCACTTCAGTAATCATGATGATTGTTCAGTGGGACAGTAGGATATTTTTCATTCATTGCCCATTGAATTTTAAAGTGTCTTTTTCTGATCATTCTGCAAGTCTGAGTTTAGCAGCTATCCACAGATAAAAGTTAAATCTTTATAGGGCAGATTTTTTGGCCCAATATTACGTACTCAAAAGTGATAAAGGTTCACAGATCTATCCCAGCAAGTAACATTATCAGTGCTCTGTCATTTATGTGTGATAAAAATTCCATGTGGATTTCTGTTAACAACCAGTTTCTAGCTAAAATTAATATTGGCCAGGATCCAAAGATTTGCTTCACATGCAGGAACGGATAGTAGACAGCCCCATTGGGAATCTTTCCTTGGAGGTGTCAGTCTCAGGTTATGCAAGAAACAGAATTACTTCAGTTTCAAAAGATCTTTGCTAGGCAGCATGAGAAAGAGCTGTTAAATTTATATTGAAATAGTTATGGAATTACTTTGGTTTGAGGACTTTACAACTAAAATTAAAGGTCTTCAGTGATACTGCTGAACATGTTAGCTATCATTATTTAAAATGTGTCTTGTATTACTAATACTTTACCAATGGTTTCCCACAAAATCTTACACTGTGCTGCACTGTCTTCCTCTTCTCTGGCTTGAAATGAGGAAGATTTAATATTCTTAAACCCTCCCTGTTTTGATGGCTTTTAGCCCACTTGAGTGTTCATTTGGATAGAAAGGTGGAGCAAAAATCAAACCAATAAAAATTGGATGTGTGTGACCATGAAGTTAAATAATATAATATTTTCATCTTCCAAGTACTTTATTTATCCACTTGATAAATGAATGGATGAGGCTTTGTTTCAAACAGTGCATCTTTATGCACCCTAAGAACCGGAGAGCCAGTTTGGTGTAGTGGTCAAGGCATCAGGCTAGAAACCGGGAGACTGAGAGTTCTAGTCCTGCCTTCGGCACGAAGCCAGCTGGGTGACCTTGGGCCAGTCCCTCTCTCTCAGCCCTAGGAAGGAGGCAATGGCAAACCACTTCCGAAATCTTGCCAAGAAAACTGAAGGAACTAGTCCAGGCAGTCGCCAGGAGTCAACACTGACTCGAAGGCACGCACACACACACAAGAACTAGATGTATAATCTCTGTTGTCACAACCTCTTTTTTGTCACTATGAACATTTATAAAATTACTTAGGAGTGATAATTGATTTCCAGCAAATTGTTTTGCTTCCCAATTTGCATGGCTACTTTGGAGTCATTTAATGAGTTGACACTGAAGCATTTTTTTTACCCCTTTCCTTTTGGTCACCAAAAATATGTGTGTGTTTACTATTATGAGATGACTTCATTTCCTATTCTATAATTCCCCAGTACCTTATTATTTCTGGGGAAAGCTATGACAGTGAAAAAAATAGTGCTTAACATTTTTCCTTTTTTGGCTAAGCTAGTAAATTATCCATTGCTTTTCAAAGAGCATAGCATACATTTTTATACTCCTGTTGTAGCATTTGACAGTGAAATAATACTGTAATCACAAAGTCAAATATGTAGTTTCAGTACTGTGGTATAGGAGAGAAATATTTAACTACTAGCCTTTCAAATAGTGTTGTTTGTGTCACAAGTGACGCTGACCCTTTCTATTTCTTAATAGGCATTCTGCTTTCCTAATTTAGTAACAAGCATACAAATCTGTGCAACAGGACAAGTTTGGTATGTCAGGCACATTTCCAGGAGGATCGTGTTTGGAAGTGAATGAACTTGCAGAGCTGTGAGGAAAACATTCAAATGCATGAGTAGCTTACCTTTCACCAGTCCTCTATGGTGTTAACATGTCAATAAAGCAGGTTGTTCTAAACAAGAGTAGTTGCTTTCACAGAACAAGCTCTTCCTGGCTGCATATTAACTCTTTGCAGAATAACACAGTTAGAAAAGGGCTTGGATGAAAAAGCCTGCTTCAGTGCTATTGGACTAGAACTATAAAACCTGCAGGAAGTTGCTGCTTCTCTTTTACTTAAAAATGTGCTTTGATTAGAGCACTAGATGCCTTTCCTGCTTGGCTTTTGGTGCTGTAAGTAAATTCTAAGAATGTTATAGGCAACAAAGAAAGTATAGTTTATGTTGTATAGACTAATTTGTTCCAGTAGTGTTTTGGCTGTAAGGCCCATCAAGTTCACCTTCACTCCCAGGGTCTTCATGGACATGGCTGGGAAGTTTCCTTGGCAACCATGTGCAAATGTTTTGCTATGGCCTTTTTCTGGGATGCTCTTCCAAAGTCCCAACCCAACCTACAGCCTAGGGGCCCCCTGAAGTTCTCCATCCAAATGCTGAACAGGCTCAGTGCAGCTAAACTCCCAAGGTCAGCTGGGTGCTGTTCTGCTATATTGTTTGTCAATTTCCATCCCACTTTGGAATGAATTGTCTTTTTTTGCCCAGATTGTCTGATTTTGTTCTACAACTTAAAATAATAGCAGGTGTAGGAATGCCGTTGTCCCAACTTCGAGTGAAGGAACACGCTGAGACTTGGTGTACAGGCTCTAGTGTTTTATTGTTCTACTGCTAGACAGAATCCAGCTAAACTAAAATGAACTAGTAATGCTCAGAGAAAGGGCCCAAGAAATTAGGGCGGTGCCTTCTTCAGCCTCTTACGATGAAAGCAAAGCGATTCAGTACTGCACATGCGTTTATCCCCCTGGAGGGAGCCCCCTCCTTCACCAGTTATCTCCCTGACAGCCGTACAGTATGCATCTTGAAATGGTAATAGATCAAAATGGGTAGTAAAATCAGCAGCCCTGAGTACAGTATTAGAAGCAGTTTCTACTGATTTGTAAGAGGTGGTTCTCAGATGGACAAAGATGCAAGCAACCGTTGTGTAAATAATTAATAGTGGCAGACTCCCCTTTTTTCAGAGAAGAGACCTGCCTCCCCTTTACTGTGCCATAAGACTCTGAGAAAGAGAAACAAAACTGCCATCCAATGTAAACTCCCAGAATTTTCTCTACTTTCCTGAAGTATCCATCTTTCTTCTGGGCAGGAGGACAAACTTCTAAAGAAAGTGCTGCAGCCACCTATTTCTTTTTCAAATAATTGATATGGGGCTTATGTATCTTCATAGGCATTCTTGGTAAGGAGTTGATGTACAGGCCAGTGCTTTATATTGCCATTTCTTTCAGGTATTTTTTAAAATAAAAATGCAGATTAAAATAGGTATTCAGGTGTCCGGAGATATATCCAGAGGCTCAGAGATACAGCAACCCCTAGTTGGCCTTAATAATTAGTCAAGATGATGTGTGAAAATCCGGAAAGTTGAAAACCATATGCACTTCTTTCACAGTCTACTCTGGAAGAGAAAAATGCTTTCATGTTTGATATTAAGCTTTTAAGGACCTTTATGGTCAAACTTGAAGGCTTTGGTCTTTCAGAGTATTTCTTACTGTCTAATTCTAAATTTATGACAAAAGCATCCATTGGTTTTTCTAACAGATTGAAGATAGCTTTATAGGCTTCAGTATACAAAGCTGTTTTCTGCAAAATAATGTGTTGGTGAAATTATTCTAAATGTCTTGAATAGAATGTTTCTTTTCCAATGTATTCTATCTTCTGTATTTTAAAACTTTATTTGAATTGGTGCGTGTCACATTTAAAATTAAGGATTTCATTTTAATTTAATTACCTAAATCTACCCCTTTTTGTAGCTGCCATTCCATTCTGTGGAAGGAACAGAATTTTGACCTTTGATGTGGGATACTGAGCCAGAGGCCAAAAAGCTAGCGGCAAAGGTTATAAACTATAAAAGTTGTAGTTAACTTGGAAAAATATTAAGTTGTCATGGTTTCTTTGATCATTTTCTTAGAATACTGTGACAGAATTCAGATAAAGAGCTCCAGATTACAGCTTTAAAATAACGCACCGCCCGGTGCTGTCTTTCAAAAGAGATATGTTGATGACAGTTAATTATACCTAAACATGAAGGCTTGATGGTTTGGTTGTTCATAGGGATGCCTTTTTTTCAATTGTGATTTTGTAGTAAGGCAGATTAAGGAAGGTTTTCCTCTTCACTTGTCACCTAGGAACTGCTATGGCAGTAAGCTGCGGTAGGTTGTACGAAAAGATCCAGGGCTAAGCGTGTAGCACTTTTCCTCCAATTGTTTTTTTTCCCAACTGGTCATAAAATGAAAAATGGGGGTTAGAGGATTGGGGTTTTTTTGCCCTTATCTCAGTTCTTTTTTCTGCTGTGTCATGTCTTGTAGTTAAACAGAATATGTGATATATATCTCTGTACACAAACGAAGGATCTGGGAGCCTTGTTTGTAAGAACTGGATAAAACACTTTAAACATAGAATTATGCTACGTTTTCGACAAGGCATTTAAACAAATGCACCTGAAAAAACATTTACATTCAGCATGGCTTGTCATGCTTTGCTTCAGTGTGTGCGTGTGTGTATCATCCTCTTTGCATAGTGAGGTTAAACTTGCACTGGAAAGTGAAGGAACTTTGTGAATTAAATATCACATCTCTTGCTAGTTTACTCCTCTGCATCCTTCGGACCATAAAACACTAATTGTCCTGCTAAGGAAATGCAGAAATGAAGAACAGTTTGTATCAGAAGAGTTGAGAGGAAGTATCTAACCTTTTTTGGTGTCTCTCTAGAGTAGAACTTCTGCATCAAATGGTGTAAGTCTACACATCACCCTGTAAGTTTCTCCCAATGCAGGAACCTTTCCAGCAGCCTACAGTGTCATTTATAGATCTGTGATTGGGAGAATTATGCACCGATTAGTGTTTCCTCAGAAGTTTCTGCAAACCTGAAATATTAACTCTCATTATCACGTATATATCCGCTGCTGGGTCAGTATGGAATTAATCCTTCTATGGCTTCTTTCAAATTCAGAATAGCAAATTATATTCCTATTATTTCCTTCAGTTAAAAAAAAAACATAAGGGGAGGGTTAATTTATTTGCCATTTTCTTAATAAGTTTCCTATTCTATTTCTCTTGTGATCGTTAAGGAACGTAGATCTATGCAGCCATCATCCAACATGTTATGATTAGTCAGATATTGGAAATATTCCCTTTGGGTTGTTACTCAAATACAATAACTGAATAAGAATCAGGAGCATGCATATTTTAAAATTCTACTTATGTAATTTATCTACCGTGTCATTCTGGGTGATGTGCAGATATTCATAAGAAAAAACTGCAATACAGTAACAACAGAGCAGAGTATGCTAGAGAGATATATCCTGTACCAAATGGATGAACCCATTTCGTGTTCAGTGAGATTTTACACTGGATGTGGATCCTTAACACTTTTCCAGAGATGTAAACTTCCTTGTGATTCAGGTCAATGTTCTCTCTATTACAGAATCAGAGCCCTAAAAGTTGCTGTTCATTCAGATTCACTGGCAAGATGACAGGAGCAAAATATGTAGCTAAGAATGAAGCACAAGGTTTAATGACAAATCCTACCCTTTCTTTTCCTGTACAGATGAATGGAAAATGGAAGTATTACTTCCCAAAATGCTGTTAACATTAAAGCATTTTTGTTGTGGGGGCAACATAATTCTGCTGAGATATCAAAGCAGTTTCATCTGTAAAATCAAGAGGTTGGAGAGAGAATAGTAGAGAGGGGAAATGGGGGTGATGAAAATGCTGGATGGGGGTAAGATTGGGAACTTTGTCATACCAAGAGGGTCTTACCTAATTTTATGAAAATATTTGAATTCAGGAAAGTTGTGTTGGTCGTATACTTCAATATCCCTTGGGAAATGCTAATCAACTGAAGCTGTAAAGTTTTTTAATCTCTGGCTGACGTGTAAAGCCATGTGCACTTCTTCAATTTTCCTTTCAAGCATTAGCTTTATCAATGGGCTGTTGGCTTTTATGGCTAGATTAGCTATAAAATGTAATTTACCAGCAAACATAATTGTTTAGAAACTTAATTACTGTCGTGTTCAAACATGAATGCTATTGCTTTGGACGCTTTTTGACGCAGTGAATGAGGAGCACAAGACAATAATAGGACTTGTTGAAATTTGGATAAAACAGACACAGGTTTCAGAGATGTTTTGCATAAAGCCAGAAATCTGAATCAAGATAAGCCTGGACCAGAACATCTTGCTTGAGCTAGGTTTGGTAACTTTGAAAAGTGGAATCAGTTTCGGACTTCCGGTGGGGACATGGCGGACTGAGCCGCTGTGCCCGCGGGCTCAGCAGGCAGAACTGACAACGCGGCAGTTTTTTGGGCTCAGGCAGGTTTTTCCTGAAGCCGAGTGTTTTTCCAGAAAAAGGAAAACACCTGGAATCATCCCATCTGTCCTCCGGACGGCTGCTTGCAGCCAGAAGATTGCAAACATACTTCCTGAATGGTTAGTGCCCCACTTTTGTCAAACCCCTTGAATTACAGCTGAAGGTCCTGACTTCGCTCCCATCTGGGTGTGTTTCCTTTCAACTTCAGTGTGGTGGTGTACAGAGGCCAACTGCCAAAACAGTTACCCTTGTTCCAATATTTCTGGTCCTGACTGTACACTATGTATCATCAGGCACACTGCTGATACCACACCCAGACTTGATGATGCTATCCCCCAAATCTTCTTGCAGATATTGAACAGCATGAGAGAGAGGTCGAAGCCCTATAGAACTCTATGTTGGAGCAGCCATGGGCATAACCACTCTTTCCTTGTGAATACCGACCGCAGCTGCCCACTTGAGAAAGAGGAGAAAGGCTGCAAAACAGTGCCTCTTGCAGGCAGTGCAGAAGAATATCATGTTGTATTGAAAGTTGCTGAGCAGTAGGGGTACACTCTATCCAGGCCTTACAAAGGTCATCTACCATGGCAACCAAAGCTGTTTCTGGCCTGATGCAGGCCAGATTTAGTTTGCCCTGAATCCAGACTGCAAGAGGCCCAGAAAATGGTAGCTGGTAGCTGTCTTAAGATGGCCAGATGAAGAGAGAGCTTCTTGAGGAGAGGGTGCACCACTCCCTCCCTTAACAAAGCATTCCATGCCTTCTGAATCCACCCGTATGTGCCTTTCCCAGCTGCATGGATTAGCCAGATGAGGCATAGATCAATCTTAAAGTGGCAGAGGTCATGCCACAGAGAACTCTATCCACATTCTTGATCTTAACAAGCTCAAAAGATTCTCAGGTTGTCTTGCAAGACATTATCCCAGTCATCTTCTTAGACTTTATCCAACTGCTGTCAAATTCAGAACATAGGCAGGCAATTTTATCTGCAAAGGAACCCACAAGCATGTGATAGTAGCCTGCAAAAGGATCTTTGCTCCAGTTGTTCCCTAAAAGAGGGACAGGTATTCATGGACACATCTGCCAAATGCAAGTTCACAGACACAGTAAAAATAGAGAAGTAAGAATGCTTTGCCTCCCTCATTACCATAATGCACTCTCAAATGTGAGTTGGTTGGGTTCACTCATAGTTTTCTTCAACCATTGCTCTAGGCATCTTTTCATTTGTTTGATTTTCCATAGCTCCTCAGTAAGCCAAGTAGATTACTGGGACCTGTGAGGGAAGAGAGGTTGCTCAGGGGCAATCTTGCCCAATGCCCTCACCGTCTCTGTGTTCCAGAGATTGGCAAGACATGTGGCAGAACCGCCTACAAGACTGCTTGGTAAATTCCCCAAATGCCCTTAGAAAGCCCAAAGGATTCATTAGGCGCCTGGGGTGGACCATTTTACCCAGTCCATTAAGTGATGTTATCAGTTTGCCTATTATTCTAAAAACGTGTAGACTGACTTTCTTTTCTGTACAGTCTTGATTCAGTGGCCACCTTTCAGAAGCTTGATGGAGCAACCCACGATAAAGGGGGATAAAAGAATGCAATTTTCAAACTCACTTGGTTATGCTACATAACAGAGAATCTTTTCTCTCTTCCTCACCACTATTGTCAACCATACTGGGAAAACAATGCTGCTTTTCCGCTCCATTTACTGCTACAGTAAATGATGTGATTTCTTCTCCACCTCATACAAAAAGATACAAGCAAAGGCAACAGTTATTTGTTTATTTTTTTAATGGATACTACAAGTGTGGGATTTGACAACTACTGGCAATACATTAACAAACTAATTTTAAGAATTAGCAAACTGCCTTTATGAAGCCTGACTTGAAAGAGTATAAGGTAAAGGTTCCCCCCGCACATTTGTGCAGTCGTGTCCGACTCTAGGGGCCGGTGCTTATCTCCGTTTGTTAGCCGAAGAGCCAGCGTTGTCCGAAGACGCTTCCACGGTCATGTGGCCGCATGACGTGCGCGGAACGCTGTTACCTACCCACCGAAGTGGTACCTATTAATCTACTTGCATTTGCATGCTTTCGAATTGCTAGGTTGGCAAGAGCTGGAGCGAGTGCGGGAGCTCACTCTGCACGCAGGGCTAGGGATTCGAACCTCCGAACTTGTGATCATCTTACCCGCTGAGCCACCACGCCCCTATTTGAAAGAGTATAGCACACATCAAATCCTGACAGTACAGAGCACATTATGCCATTGCCTGGCTTGTATACCTAGCCAGAATTTTCCAGTTAGTTAAATGGATTGGTTCTTGTGAATTACTGTATGACCAGTTGTATTCATGAAAATAGGGAATCTGCATGTCTGGAGATGGCGAGGATCCTTTTAAAATGAGGTAAGCCTAATAAACAGAGTATAGCAAAGCAGTACGAAGCACCAGTAGTACTTGTTGATAATAACATGCACTATGACAACTTAATTATCAGGACAGCAAAGACATTGTCATGTTTTGTATCTTAATCTCTTCCTTCTGATTAATCATAATTTCCTAAGGCAATAGTGAAAGTTAGTATTTATAACATAAGGAGTATTCACTTTGAAGCGCAAAATTCACATAAGCCCCAACACTAATCCCTGGTAACTTTTTTCTTTCATCTCAGCCTTGGGAAAGCATATTTGGTTATTAAATATGTTGGCTCCCAGTCATCCAGCAGCATCATTCAATAAAGGCAGATTATGGAAGAATCTTAGAAGCAGAATAAAAATATTTGGTCTTTTTTATTGCTGGAAACTTCCTAAGGACGTGCAGCACATTTTTTACTTGCTACTTTTCATCAATCTAACCCTCTTGACACGCTAACGTCAGTGTTCTAGCAACAACACAGACTGTACTATGTTCCTGCTACTCTGAGCAGCTGCAAATACAACCTCCTCAAATCTAACATCCTCCAGAACAGTAGTTATTGGGGAGTCTTTGGTGCTCTCTGAGCCTTGTTGTTTTCATGCAGACGTTTCATTGCCAGGCTAGGCAACATCTTCAGTGCGAAAAGGGAGTGGAACTTGCTGTCTGTTTATATACCCTGGTTTGTCCTGCCTGTGTTGGTGGGGGTCTTGTACTCTCCTTGGTAGTTCCTTGATTGGGCTGTTGTGTGCTGTCTGGGTGATTGACTGAGTTAATAGTTCCTTGATTAAGGTCTATTGTGTTGTTTGATCAAATTCTGAGAATTGAAGTCTAGCATATCTAGAGAGGACCAGATTGGGAAAGATTGGTATACCATTCACTGGGAAACACTATGAATAGCACAATTCATCTCTATGGGGCACCATTCATTGCTAAACTCATGGTGAAATAATTATTATTGGGACAGAGTGTCATAACCTCCTTGCTATGAGGCTTTGCGTGCTGCCCTTAAAGGCAATTTGGAGGTGTCACTTGGTCCAGAATGCAGACTTACGCTGTCATTTTGCTTAGTTTTGCAGTTAGTCATAGTACTGGCTGTATAGCTGGCATTTTCCAGCTGATTATGATAGAAATATCTTTCTGTATAGCTGCTACAGTATCTTGGATGAGGGCTGGATCTCTGAATAGAGGATTCTGACTATGCTGCCAGTTCTGGCCAATTGTGCTCCATGTAGATGCAGAATTAGAAGTAGCCCAATTCCACTTCTTGTCATGGGATGGAGGGGAGATTTAGTAGCGATCCAGTCCTTGTCACTCTAATGTAATCTGAGGAAAGAATGCCCTGTTTGTCTTTGATATATGTACTGTATGTCTACCATTTGGTGTTCCAAGGATAAGAAGAAGATGGGATATTTGAATGAGCGCTCTTCTGGCTAGACAACAAAGATGAGAAATACCTCTGTCTCTCCCTAAGAGTTGAGAAAAATACCTTGGGCTGTGCTGCCTCTGGATCCTTGCCAGTTTGCCAACTGGCAGCTTTGAAGGATTTGAACTGGGCGGTTCCTGCCACTAAAAATAGTCTTGCAACAGAGGTCTTGTGTCTGAAAATAGCTGGGCCTTTTACTTGTCAGTCAGTGGTTTGGGTATTATGTAGGCAGTGCTCTTGGGCTTCTGCTGCTTGACAGCCGTTGAGATGACTCAGAAGGCTGGTCTGTGTCCGTAATAAAGATTTGATTTGACTCAGAAGACTGAATGTTCACCCACCTTTTTCTTAAATGTTGTTACCAGCTAACAGGGCGATGCTTGTTTCCCCACTTTAAAACTTTTGTTGGGAGGATCAGAGTCTTTGTTTTTCTTCCTTCAAAGCAGAACCTGACTTGTCCCTTTCAAATCTAGCCCCGTTCCTTTCTTTTGTCCTTTTCTTGCTTTGGTAGAAAGAAAAAGTGGTTGCCTCCTCTCAGCTCATTCCATGGGTTTTCCCTTGGTTAAAAGGTAAAGGTAAAGGTTCCCCCCGCACATTTGTGCAGTCGTGTCCGACTCTAGGGGCCGGTGCTCATCTCCGTTTGTTAGCCGAAGAGCCAGCATTGTCCGAAGACGCTTCCGCGGTCATGTGGCCGGCATGACGTGCGTGGAACGCTGTTACCTACCCACTGAAGTGGTACCTATTTATCTACTTGCATTTGCATGCTTTCGAATTGCTAGGTTGGCAAGAGCTGGGGCGAGTGCGGGAGCTCACTCCGTCACGCGGCGCTTGGGTCTCGAACCACCAACCTTCCGATCAACAAGCCTGGCGTCTTACCCACTAAACTCAGATCTTCTAGTCAGGTTGCCAAACTTGGATAGCTCCGAACAGAACCTTTCACTGTAGCATCTCATCATGCTGAATGCTATGTTTTGTAAAGGGATATCATGAAAAAATTTCATCTGTTGCCTGAGTTCCTTGGTTTCTTCTGGATTGAATAGGAACCAGGATAGTCCAACTCCCTAAGTTCCTCAAAAAGCATATTTCCCATTATGTATAGCTTTTGTTACATTTGGGGGGATGTATATTCATTTCAAATCTCTCTCCCTCTGTGTCCCATGCCTGCTCCTATGTGCTGGATTAATTATGCCACTTTTAAGTTAATATAGAAACAAATAGAAAAGTAGAAACAGGAGGCTGCCTTCACTAGAATTGACGAGTTGTGGCACTATCTCCTCCTCCCCCCTTCTTTAAATCTGTTTAAAAACTCTACACATAAGCCTTTTTTCTTTCTCCTGCTTTCCTATTATGTAAATCTATCCAGTCTTTCCCACCTGGCTCCTTTCAATTATCCTATATTGCACACTAGCATCCTAATGACCTGTAATTTTTCCCTTCCTCTCCCTTCCCCATTCCTCCTCCAGCATCTGCAGATAGCCCCACTTCTGTTACTATCTCTAATTATCATAATACAAATTCTGCTGGTTTTAATGTTTCCGTGTCTTGACATACAAAGTATCCATCTTGCTAAAAATGATCCCTCCTTTTTTCCTAGGGATTTCATGTTAGCTGTTTGTGTCTTGGAGTTTCACTTTCACCCATACCACGGCCACTGGAAACAGTCTTATTTTAATTAAGATGTGATGGCTGTGATCTTTATGGCAAGGCTTGCAGAAAACTTTTTTTTCATATTGGTTTTTGAGTCTTTCCCATTTAGGGGTATGTAGCTTTTCCCTATGCCTATCTTTTTCCCCATTGTGTCTAATGGGGCTTCAAATTAACAGAACTGCTTGTTTATTTGTTAGGGGCAGCAATCATAAAATCAGTTGGCATGGCTTTGAGTACAGAATCTTCTAGTTGCTACTGCAAAGAAAATTGGAAAACAATCTGTTAGATGCACTATACCACATTTGTACTTCAAAACAATCCTAGTAGCCCGGTAGAGACTATCCATGAATAAAAAAGTCTTACCAGATCATGTGAACATTGTAGGAGGAGATCCATATTAGACTATGGTATCCATAAATCAGGAGGAGTCTGGTAACACCACATTTTATTAAAAGGCAAAGCTTTCATGCTCACAAACGTTTATGCTTTTTAATAAAATTTGGTAGTCTGAAAAGATGCTACCAGACTCCTCCTGATTTTTGGCAGATCATGTGAAATAATTCAGAACTTCCATAGTAATGATAGTGTAGGTCAATCACAACTTGTGTCTTAGCAACAGCAAATGCCCCTGTGGTGCTAGGTGACAGGTTCAATGGATGCTGCAGCACCTGTGGTACATAAATGTTCCTTTTTAAACTTTGAATTGGATTTTCCTTAAGGCATTTCTCATAAAGTGTGAAACTTAATGCCTTTTTTTCTGTTGTGTTTGCAGAGCTTGGAGACCTTAAAGAGCTACAGACACTGGATATCTCAACCAATCATTTGATAACTTTGCCTGAAAAACTGCACACGTGCCTCTCTCTTCAGTACCTCACTGCTGACCAAAATCATCTCTGGTACGTCCCTCGCCATCTTTGCCAACTTCCCAGTCTCAATGAATTGTCTATGGCTGGAAACCAGCTTGCATTCCTGCCACTTGGTAAGTGCTGTTTTGGCTATTTGAGAATTAAATTCTAAAATATATGGGGAGGGGGTTAGTTATGAAATGTATTAGAAACCAAAAAGTATCTGATATATAAATTAATCAAAGTCTTCCAGTAATATACATTCTGAGTTCATGCATTATGCTAAAACAAAGTTTGTTTATATGAACCCAACAATTAGATGGGCTGTCACCCAAAGCCACAATCCATGCTTTATAAGCCAGGGTGGCTGGATTCCCAGATCATGTTAAGCCAAACAGAATAAATTGCATTATGCTTTATTAGCTGATTTTTTTTAAATAAGAATTTTATTAGATTTAAGACAAAGATAAAAACTACAAAAAAGAAAAAAACTACAAAAAGAAAAAAGAGAAAAATAAAAAAGTGCGAAAAGACAAGAGAAAAAATTTTACAATTACAAGAGGTGACTTCCGACTTTTAACAGCAAGAATATACAACAAGTTTTCCATAATCAATCCCTTACTCAATATTAAACCAAAATCACATTATTTCTACAAATCATTCCATTGGTACATTATAAAAATCACTAAGTACAATTGTTCCATCCCCTTATATTAAAAGAAAAATATAATATAATATAATATAATATAATATAATATAATATAATATAATATAATAATAAAATAAATATAATATAATATAATATAATATAATATAATATATAATATATAATATAATAATATAATATAATATAATATAATATAATATAATAATATAATAGGGTACCACCTTAAGTGGGCTAATTTGCTGGCATCCTGTCGGGAAGTCGGTACCACCGGAGGAGAGGATCGGAGGAAGATCGAATGGCGGCGGTGATGACGGACCCGGATGCAACAGCTACAGGACGTCAGCAGCCGGCTCAAGGCATCCTGGGAATTGTAGTCCAGAGCCTGAAAGAGTTGGTTCCCTTACCCCCTCCCCTCACACGCGGTTAAATGGTGAATTGTATAATTGATGTATATATATGGTTGTAAGCCGCCTAGAGTCCTCCATTAGGGAGGGGATAGGCGGGGTATAAATATCACAATAAATAAATAAAATCAATAAAATCCCAATCAACTCCCCCCCAAAGATAACATTTATTTATTTCCTTCCTATTCTATACATTTATGTTTACTATAATAAAAATCAAACTAAAAAGCATATAAATTGTCTGCCATTATAATTAATAATACAATTATAATAATCTTAATCATATTAAGCCTAAAACCAAGCATTTATTATACCTTATTAATCCAAATCATTAAAGATGAGTGAAGTCAAACAAGCCTTAGAAGCAATCCAAACAAATATTCTTAAACCCTTACCCCACTTCAAAATAAACCAGAGCATTTACGAATCCCCACAATACACACAGAGCTTTTTTCATAAAGAAATCAAACAGCCCAACTGCCCCCCTTAAAAACTCCGACTTCTCAACAGAAAGCCTCCCATACATAATAACCCCTTCTTTTCCATAACATTCCATCAGAAAATCAATTTCCCTTATGGCTTGCAACTTGATCTGTCCCTTTAATTTCTTCAACTCAGCAATCCAGTCTTCATCTAGCATTTCAACAGAAGCCCCGATCTTGCTATTGAAAGAAACATTTCTATCATTGTTAAGCTCTTAAGTTTCTTCCACGACATCCCCAACCAGATGACACACTTCAGACCTCACGTTCTCCACAATGTCCTGAATGCCTTGCATAAGAACTCGACAGGAATCAAAAAGAATCTCTTTAAGGTCTCAATGAAAATCTGAGTCTGATTGAAATCCTCCAGTAAATTATGGTGCCCCCTAGGTACTTAACCAGCGAAAGTGGGAGATAATAGAAAAATTCTGAAACGTGTTTACAGAAGTGAAAGTATGATAACAGGCAGTTCCCCAGGGAAAGTAGCAACAGAAAGCTGAAAGTTCAAAACAGCAGATTCAATGTGTAGGAAAATGCTAAAATCTTCAAATTTAGTACAAAAATAATAGCAGGGAGACGATTACGTACTCTCAACCTTCCTTAATATTTGGATGGGAAGCAAAATCCAAAACTTAAAAAGAATTTTTTTAAAATAAATTAATCACAAAAATAACGATAAGCACCAAGAGAATGCATTTCTCCTTGCTGTAGAAAGCCTCTCTTAGGGTACATAAACTCAAAAGAAAAATAAATTGGGTGATTTAGAAATGGGGTGGCCGGTCTTAATGTCCCTTTAAGGCTACAGCGCGGCTTGGAAATGGTGACGCCCCAGCCTCCCAGCTGTTCTTACCAGTCGGTCGCAGACGCTGTTCGCGATTTTCTGACTGCAAGCAGCCTTCCCAAGGACAGATGGGGTAATTCTGAGTGTTTTCCTTCTCCGGAAAAACACTCCAGGGCTTCAGGAAAGACCTGCCTGAGCCCAAAAAATTGCCGTGTTGTCAGTTCTGCTCGTAGAGCCCGCGAGCACAGCTGTTCAGACCGCCATGTTCCCACCGGAAGCCCTTTATTAGCTGATTTTTAATAAACTATCAGCTTAACCCAAGTTCACAGTTTGTCAGCTTCACTGAAGAATTCCACTTTTTAGATGTGGTTTTTACCTTTCAATGTGCCACCTGAATTGTTCAGTCATACATGGATGAGGAGAATAATCATAAACAAACCAATGATGAGCAAAGCCAGTCAACTTCACATTTTTAATTTCCTCTCCCCCCATTTCTTTTCTTCTTCTTCTTCCAAGATTCAATTTATATCTACATTCTTAAATCCCTATTAAGAAAAGTGTTCTTAACATAATACAGTAGATGCTTTGGTTCATGTAGTTGATTGCACCTACATGGCTCATCTTTCTGCACCTGAACAAATCACTGCCAGTTTCACAAGTTCAGAGGCGTTAATTCATAATTTATTATTTAATGTTATGTACAGGCAAGGAACTCTTTTCTCCAAGAAGGCATTTGGCTTAGAATCATATGTTCTTTTATTTGAACTGTGTGTTGTTTTTACTTGACTCATTCAGCTGGAATGATTGAAACAAAGTTGTGTGAATTATTGAAATGATTGTGATTAAACACTGAGAAAATTAAAGTATTGGGTCTGATGCAGGGCCACTTTCCCTAATTAGCAGTTGTACCGATACAGGTATAATTGCAGTACCCTAAAACATATTCCACAATCCCGTGTTTGAATTTTAGAATGAAGACAGAGACCTCAAGGCAAGCTTTTTTTGAAGGAACTAGTCATACCTCTGAAAATAACTTCAGACTGTATGCTTCAATTTGAAGGCTGTACACACATGAAAAGCTTTCCGGTCTGGGAAAGGATGTCCGTGAATTTGGCAGCATAATTTTGGTCAGTCCAAAAAGTAGCTTAAGGGTGGGAATTGGATTGTTTTTCCTACAGTACGCTTCTCTCATTTTTCACCCACATTTTGGAGGAAAAGCAAAGCAAAGCAAAAACTAAAATCACAGCAACAAGAATCTGGCCATTTTTGCTGCCAAATTTCAGCAGCATGTTCTTGGAAAGCTACGTGGCTGCAAATGTCCTAAGGGGCACCTGCAGCTTTTGAGTTGCCCACCTCGTTTAGGGTATTACTATGCCAGCCCATGTGTTTGAGGATTAGTGCATTAATTCTGCTCCTTTTTTATAACTGAAAGATTTCTCATTTCCTTTCTTTGCTTTGTGTGTTGTGTAAAATAAACTTGTAACCACTTAGAAAATTGATGCTTGTTTGAGCTGATCCATGGAAATCCCAGGGTTGTTGCCTAGAGTGGGAAGTAAAAAAAGAAAAGAAAAACATCCTGGAGGAGGATAATGGGAAACTACTTTTGTAGGACAGCCAGGCAAAGTCCATGGACAGGTCCATGAAGTCACCAGGGTTCAAGCTTGACTCCAGGGAGACTTGACTATTTCACCTTTATGAGGTTATCATTCCTGATGGTTTGTAAGCCCAAGTACAGCTTGAACAAACGAGTCTTTATCATTTGTGAATCTACATAAGAATTAGAACTAATACTTCTAATTTCTAAAGTGGACGTTTACTATTTCATAAGCAAGTGCAGCATTCATGCTACCTAAACACGTGATCTCGGTGAAAAGACCTTGTGCTGTTTTTTAAATCATACACATATAGCGTGAATCCTTCCATTTGTGGATGGAGGGTTCCTGTAACTTCCTTTATTATCCCACAATATATAGCTGCTCTGCTTTTCTGCTTTTACAGTAGGGTTAAAAAATATCAGGGCAGACATATAAGACCTTTTGTTCCATGTTCAGCCATGTGGAGTGCAGATGGCAGTGCCTTGAGGATAATTTTTTTAAAGTTTAGTTGAATTGGGGTTTGTTTAGGACTCATGTAGTTTGGTCAGTTCAAGTGAAAAGTCTTTGATCTCCTTCTCTAGGAGGAGGAAAATGGAAAAAGTTGTAGACAAACTGCATTGCTTTAAAAAGCTACATGAAAACTTATTTTTGTAACTTCAGATGCTAGCTTCCTTTCCCTATGAAGCCTGAAAGGAACATGTTTAGGAAATAATATTTTTTAGTGTTTCTAGCATGATCAGAAGTTTAAAACTTTAATGAGAAGAGTCACTTACAAGAGCAGCTACTAAACATTTAGAAAGCCTTTTTGTGGTTTGATTTGGCTTAAAAGCTCAGCTTTTAAGGTCATTGAGAAGTTTGGATGAGAAAGGGACAAGTAAAGATATGATGGATGTGCTGATGCTACAGATGTGTGTCCCATGGTTCTCAGTTGCAGAAGACCTTGCATCTACAGAGACTTCTCACAGTGCCCTAGAAGTGGGGAGAATGCCATGGGAAAATAATCGGCTATTTGTGGCTTGTTTTTAAACAGGTCTAGGCTGCATTTTCACAGCTCAGGGCAGAGCTTTCCAAACTGTGTGTTGGGACACGTTAGTGTGTCGGCTGCAGTGTCTGGGTGTGTCGCGGCTGTTGCTGCCTCCAAGCCCTGCCAGGATTCCACACAGGTCCTAGTGCCTGCCTTGTGCCTTGCTGCCTCCAAACCTGCTGTGATTCCGCACAGGTCCTAGTGCCTGCCTTGTGCCCTGCTGTAAGAGTGTGTCGCGAATTGATGCATGTCTAAAAAGTGTGTCACCAACATGAAAAGTTTGGAAAGCTCTGGCTTAGGGAATGTTTTTAAAAATCCTACAACATTTGAAAGTTTTAATAGCAATAAAATTATACTAACAGTAAAAGTACCAGCTAGAAGGAAAGAAAAATGCAGCTTAAATTAGGGAAGTACATCATAACTTTGCAAATTAAGTTATAATGAACTTCCAGGGCTTTTTTATTTCCCATCTGATTCTGGTCAGGTCAGAATTGCTATTGTAAAGGTGAGTGAGACTGAACTGAAGTGGCTGTTGGCTGTTTAAAAAATTGGTCTTACATAGTGACTTTGAAAGTGCTTTTTGGCTGATCCCAGTGAGGCAAACTGCATCTCCTTGAACTAAGAAAAATATTGTAAATCAAATTGTGAATAGCTATTTCATTCATAGGTGCACACACAGAGATAAGTGTTCTTTTATTCTTAGTCACATCATTGTTTTTCTTGGAATCAGATAGTCCTACTTAGAGAGTGAGTTGGCAGCCTTCTTGAAGAGATCACATAAGAAAATTGGAACTCTGCATTGTTCTTTTTCCAGCCATTTAATGAGACTTCTGTTATTTCTTGTGATAGAATATATTTGCATATCTTCCCAGACAGAAACGTGGAAAGAAAGGGATTGACTTAGGGGATAATTTTCATTGCAGAACCTGTCTTGTTTTTATACCATTTTCATTTATTTAACTAATAAAAGGTTTTTCTTGTCTGTTCAGGTGATAGGCATGTTGACTGACACTCCAGGAAGGTGTGTGTATGTAAGTGTGTGTTTGTTTGTTGAAACATGTCTGTCAGGAATGTGATTACTTATTTTCTTTTTGTTTCTTAAATCCAGACTTAGGTCGTTCCCGGGAACTGCAGTATGTTTATGTGGATAACAACGCTCACCTTAAAGGTCTCCCTTCTTACCTATATAACAAAGTCATTGGTTGTAATGGGTAGGTATTCAAATTTAAATTAAGTATACAAATATAAGTTGCCATGTATCCTTCTATCTTCTAAGTCTTTTCCACAAACGGGCCAAGCAAAACTTTATCTTTGATTATTTTATTCATCATGGTACGGTAGTAAAAAGGTTAAGGTTTCCCTGCACAGTTGTGTCCGACTCTAGGGTGCGGTGCTCATCTCTGTTTCTTAGCCGAAGAGCCAGCGTTGTCCAAAGATGCTTCCGCGGTCATGTGGCCGGCATGACGCACGCGGAACACTGTTACCTACCCACCAAAGTGGTACCTATTCATCTACTTGCATTTGCATGCTTTCGAATTGCTAGGTTGGCAAGAACTGGGGCGAGTGCGGGAGCTCACTCCGTCACGTGGGGCTAGGGTCTCGAACCTCCGAACTTGTGACCTTCCGATCGACAAGCCTGGCATCTTAACCCTGAGCCATCACGCCCCTCAATGCTTTAAAGCAGAGCTTTCCAAACTTTTCATGTTGGTGACACACTTTTTAGACATGCATCATTTCGCGACACACTCTTACAGCAAGGCACAAGGCAGGCACTAGGACCTGCGTGGAATCCTGGCAGGGCTCGGAGGCAGCAGCAGCCGTGACACACCCAGACACTGCAGCTGACACACTAACGTGTCCCGACACACAGTTTGGAAACCTCTGCTTTAAAGGAATTAACTAGAATGTCTGCTCCATTCAGCTGTGTTAACTCTCCTACATTAATGTTCTGACTATCAAATGCTTCTAGAGCTTAGCCCTGCCTTCTGTGCTGTTTCTTGATTTTCTAGGACAGTTCAGGGGGAAATGTTGAACTTGAGACCTAATATCAATAGAATAGAAACGTTGACATAAACCTGCATTTTTTCATATGTATTTTATGATAATGTTCTCTTAGTGTGTTTTGCAACATATGGTTCTGTGGATTTGTAAAGGACACGTATCATATAGAGTGATATAGGTAAAAGTCTCCAAACTGATACCTTCCAGATCTTTTAGGATACACTTCCCAACTTTCCCAGTAGCATTCTGTGATGGGGAATACAGTTCAACACATCTGGAGGGTGATTAAAGTGTTTCAGCTTTCCTCCTGCCTCTGAAAAGTGTATTGGATATCACTTACTTGCTTTTCACGTTAAGATGGTAATTTTGTAGCAAAACATATTCCCTTAGCAAACAGAATAACATGTCTCTGTTTAATTTGGATTGATTCATAATTTGAAAAGCATCCTTCTGTGTGCTTTAGGCACTGTTGGCAAAACTTGAAAGCATGCATATTAGATGAAATGGCAACTGCTGGTATAATCCCTTTAGGTCTGAATTGCCTTCTCTCAGGTGATTCTGTAAATAGATCAGTGAGTCCTGCTCACTCTTCTTACATTGGACAAAGAGAGATTGTATCTACTAGGAGTTGAATATTCATAAATACCAGCCACAGAAGTTAAATCCTTAGCCCTGTTGGGACAACACTATAGGATTGGATATATGAAAGGTAAATGTGTCCTAGCTTCTGCTAGCTGAAAGATTCCATGTTCTTTGAATGATTGAATGGCAAAGGGAAACAGCAGCATTGAAATTAAGTGGCAGCACTTTGTTTTGGTGGATCATGAAAATAAATGCATGCCCTTATTTCCTAATTCAAAGCAGCACTTGAAGATTGAGAAACATCTATAAGCCAAACAAGTAATATGTTTAGCATGTAGGTCTTGTAGCCAGGTTACTGACGATGTTGTGAGCTACAACAAATTGCATTATCCTAAGGACTTGAGAAAAATACACCGTGTCAAATTCTGTGTCGTCTTTAAGTCTTTTTGAGGAAGCAGTTGACTTGCATAAGGGTCCCCTCCTTGAGGGAATGCCACCTGTAGAGACCATGGGGATAAGCCTTCTGTGGAACAGCTTAACTGGATTTCCAAAGATCCAGGTCTTCAGAAAGGCTTTGAGAGATGTGGAAGTTGAGTCTTCAACCTGCAGGTATGGTACTGGCATTAGATGCTGATCAGAGTGATGCAATATTTTTTAGCCCCCTGTAAGCCACTTGGAGCATGTGGAAATCTGCAGCTTAGAATCCCAAGTATCTAAGTAAGTAAATATATACATTTAATGAACATTGTTGCTAAGCAAAGATCTGAAATTTCATTTGCTATATCTAGTGAAAAATTTTCATTTCTAGATTACAGAGCCACATCTTTTTCTTCTCATGTCTGTCATTTAATTTCTTAAATGTAACCAGATTCTAGAAATCTACATTTACTTAGGTCATTCCTAATTTTCCTTTGGGGTATTATCCCTCTTTGTGGACTAAAATACTTTTGAATCAATTTCCTTGTGTACAATTGCTACATTTACTTCCATCTGGCCCTGGAGCAAGCATATGCTTGTCTTTTGGATATGTAATTTCTTGACATCTATGAGTCTGATTAAAATTGATAAAGTCAAGTTGGGGATGTCACACTTAGCAAGCTTCTTGTCAGCAAGTTAATTTTCATTCCTGAAGCATGATACTGGGCAGCTCCTGTGAATATGAGACATTTGCAGATTGTTGCTAGGTTTCCACATTGAGTTAATTCGTATTAGGTAGCTGGTTTGATTTTGATTTAGAATGTTTTGTGAAACCAGCCATTCTGGTTAGTCAACCAAGATTTATGGTTAGTGTGTTGTGGTGGGGTTTTTTTTCAGTAAAATGTGATTAATCAAACATGACTTAGTTAAGTGTGTGAACCCATACTGAGTATTCTTCCCAATTTTTGTTTTAAAGCCAAGGTGTGTGGTGGTGTAATGTATTTCTGATCCATGATTTATTTTTTTCATGGCATTCAGGGAAGTCTCATTGAAGAAAAGCTTTGTAGGAAGAGGAAATTATATTGTAGTTCTCTATCACTTGATAGGGTTAAGGCAGTTGGCTGGCTATTGGGTGGGAACACTATGATCTCTCTAATATGGTTGATCCTGGTGCTCAGTACACAAAACTGATAGTTGGCTATGAAACATGCCTGCCTTAGAACTCCATTATAACAATAAATCTTGGATTGCATTGATGTTTTAGAGTTCAGCAAGGCAAAGCCACCTGTTCTAAAAATGTCAATCGTGAGTTCAGCAAATATACCGTTTCCAAGCAAGAGCATGTTAGAATTTACTGTGATTCCTTGCTAAAATGACCTGTCCATTCCTGGCATGAAATATGTAAAACAGTCCATTATCAATAGAAAGAAAAAAAAGATGTAAGCAAAACCAAAATTTAGTGGCTTCCATTTGGATCATATGTGGTATAAAAGCTCATTAAATCAGTACTTCCTTGCTGAAGAAAAAAAATATTAAGCTCATGCACTGGATCTGCTCATTTGTTTTTATAGCTCTACTTTGCATGTGGTATTATCAGGGATTTTTTAAATGTTCATTTAACCATCCCTCCCCACTTTGGGGGTAATCCACCACTGTAATGTTTTCCTCTATTTTCTTTTAGTCCATTGAAGTCAATAGCCCAGTAATGTGACTGTGTGGAAAACCCTGAAATTCTGAAAAACTTCTGGTCATTATATTTTAATGTCCCTGAATGAAAAATTCATTCATTCATTCATTCATTCATTCATTCATTCATTCATTCATTCATTCATATTACCGCTCCATCTCCCCCGAAGGGGATTCCGTCAACCGTCAAAATACTGATCTGATCATTTCAAATACCAGATTATAATTTGGATGGGGCCACATCACTGTTCCCCCTTTTAAAATAAGGCCAGGAAGTTATTCAGAAGACATGTATTTAATGCAAATGTGCCTTTTCTTCTCTGCCCAGTTCTAATTGAAATGATCTGCGATGGAGTCTACTTTTGATTGCAATGGCATGACTGAGTGTTCTTCTATGTAAAGGGTGTACCCATAAGCTACTGTTCAGGAAAAGTGATATGAGAGAACAAAATCATGTTTTTTTAGATCACAGGGACACTAACTCACTATAAACACTTTTTTCCCTTTCCCCAAATATCTCTCCAGCTGTGGTTCTCCTGTTCAGAAAGCAGAGGTGAAGCTTCTCTCCTTTTCATCAGGACAGTTGACGGTTTTCCTCCCAGCAGAGGTGAAGTTAATAGGGACAGAATTGGACCATGTGCTACCCTTGCAGGAGATGGCCATGCGGACATTGTATAACACGTACTGCCAATCTCTAAAAGGTAGCTGGATGATGATTGAATTTATGCAGTGTCTTAAGTCTGGCAGCTCTTTAGTCTGCAAAGCTGGGGGGAAGAACCTGTGGCCATCCCGAAGTTGCTGAACGAAAACTCCCAGCATCTTTTGCCACTCTCTGTGCTGTTTATATGTAAACAATGCATTTTCTGCAGAATCTGGGATGATGGTATGCATTTATCACCTGAAAGCTTGAGGAGCAACCCCCAGGGACCTCCAAAACCTTAATGTGGTAGGAGGGAAAACTATTAAATGCACGAGTGGAAAGTAATCATATTAATGGTATTTAATTTTAATTATATCTGAATTTAAATGAAATCAAGCAGGCACACTTCCGAACAGGTCACCGGGCTGCAGCTGCCCATCATTTCTATATTCTGTGAAGGTCCTTAGAATCATTTCTGATACAGAGGCATTATTGGAAGCAAAGATCGTGCAGAATGCTTTTGCTGTGGTTTGCGGCATGATAGCTTCCTTTTTTGAAGAAATTAAAAAGATTAAAAGTCAAGAGAGGCAGAAAGGCTGGCAAGTCCAAGGAAGATGTTTGCACGCATATTGTTATCCTCAAGTACCACGCAGGGGATTGATAGATCTAGAATATATAAATATTAAGCAGAGACATGCACATACCCCAAACTAAAAAGGTATATTGAAGGGCAATGTACTAAGATCACCATGGCACTTCAAATATACAATTGGGCAAATTAAGTTTTCAACCCTGCTATCAAATGGCATCTCAAGACACCCTTTCAGTAGAAATACTAAGGCCCCAAAAGGCAGTCTAATGTTGTGCTTCAGAGTTAAAAGGCATTTCAGAGCCTTTTTTTTCCCTCCTCTGCAAAGTCGTCTCTCTGTCTGCAGGAGGGAGGCCACGGTCTTCTAATGGGGGAGTGGAGCAAGTAGAAAGAATAAAATTCCCAAGGCAAGAAGGAGTGCCTCATCCAACGAAACAGAGTTCCTAGGCAGCTAGCGCCAAAGCTGGCCCGTGGATTAATCACGAGGCAGAAGAACCGCTCGGGCCCACGGGCCATTGCAGCGCAATGCGATGGCTGAGCTGCTTTAGTGCGGCTCCAGTCCTGGCTTTGAAAACTGGCCAACAGCTTGTTTAGGCTCATCCATGTGCTGCCACTCGAGGCCGATGGGCCTGGCAGAGATGTTGACTGTTGAGCTGCTTCATTTGGGGCCAGGGGAGGATACGGTGGATCAGAAAAATTGAGATGAGCAGAGCTGGCAAACATGTCGATTTGCTTTTTTAAAAAAAGTTGCCCAACATAAACACTATCCTGCTGGTGTTCAGTGCCCCTTCTGCTTGGTGCAGTGCTGGGACAATTGTCTTGGGACTGTCTGTGGAGGGGATTTGGTGTTCCTGGAGAACCTCACACACTGGTGGTCGTAGTTATTTAGTAGACTGACATTCACTTCTCTTTCATCTGGTACAAATTTATCGCTGTGTTTTGCTAACATTACAGGGAGTTCAAGCTGTAGGGCCAGATGAGTTGTGTCAAACAGCAAACCGTGATACCCTCCAAAACTGTTTAACCTTTTCTTCAAATATTTTTTTTCCTCATTTTATCCCAAGTCTTTGACAGTTGTTATTAAACAGCAATAAGAATTATCATAGGGACTGAGTTCCCTGCCCTTTATGATTGCAATACAAACCAAAAGGTATCTCATTAATGATGCTTGTTTAAACCATGGTTTATGGAGCAAACTATAGTAGTTTAGTTCCCATAAAATGACAAGCCATTCAGTGTGGCTTCCTTACACCAGTATTAAGCCAAAGCAAACGAACTACACTGTGGTTTTGTAGAATTGAGAACCTAGCAAATTTACTATTAGAGTATAAATTTACTATTAAAGGGTTTTGATGGAGAAAAAAGAGAAGAAGCTTCTTGAGCAGAGATCTGTCCCATCCATACTACCTTGGTTGTGCCTTATTCTGGAGCAGCCTCTCCCAATTTGGGCACTCTCCAAATATGTGGATTTCGCTTCTCAGAATTCTTGGCATGGCTGTGCTGGCTGAAAAATTCTGGGAGTTGAAGTTCAAACATCTGGAGAGTACCTAATTTGGGGAGGTTTGCATATTATCATTGGAAGGGTTGTTTCCTTTTGTCAGATGTGAACAGAACTCTGGTATATATCAAAAGATAACCACGGATATCTTCTTTTTTCCATCCTCTATAGGTTTGAAGTTTATGACTCCGATCTCATTACCCAGAAGCCTCTTGGATTTGCTACACTGCCCTCTGGGACATTGCCATCGTTGCAGTCAGCCCATGTTTACTATTGTCTATCCAAAGCTCTTCCCCTTGAGAGAGACACCAATGGCTGGATTACATCAGGGGTAATTACAAAGAAAATTACATAGTCGTTTCAGACTGTACGCATGGGCTTCAGTTAGAAGGCAAGGCATTTGCAGCGGGAAATGCTAGGGCTTTTGTGATACACTTTTGGTCTGATGTCAGTGTTCTCTACAAATGGAGAGGTACATATCTATCAGTGTATTATTAAGGCACTGCTTACATTCCAAATTACAGCATTTCACATTGAACTTTCAATTGTATGGTTTTTGCCTGGAAAACTAAGTAGCAGAGTATGAACAAGTATTCCTTCTTCCTACAGAACAATAAGGAGAGAGTCAGAAAGTAACCTTGGGAGGAGGAAGAAAGCATGCAAAACTCAGAGAGTCTCGGCATCCAGATTCCTAGAGCTTTTAATACGCTGCATTCCCTTTTTTTCTTCAAATCCCTGAGCGCTAAAAACTTGTCTGCCTTCTCAAAGAAGGTTGATATTTCTGGAAATTGAAAGCTGTAGTGCATGTTGTTTTTCAGTAATCAGACTTGGTTTCTACTACAAAAAACCCCTCTAACCTATATTTATAGAAGATCTTTGGCACTAGGGAAATAATAACATATATTTTTTAATTTGCTTTTATTAACTAAATACAAAAACCAAAAGAACAAGAATACACAAAATTATAAAAGAAGAAAAAAACCTTAAAAATCCAAAAAGATACAGAGCATACTGTATATTCACAAATATACATTCATTAATAAATGGAAGCCATGAGTTGTTACAGTCATCTATAGCTAATCTGTATTAATCAGTTCTGCAGACCACTGAATAGTAGGAGCTGTGCATGGGAGGTGTCAACTCCCATGTGATACAGAGATAAACGTTGAAGAATATAAACATCCAAAAATGTTAAATCTCAAAGTTGAGTTAATGTATGTAACACCTCCCTTCCCCAATGGATCAATATATTTAAATAAACCATTAATATATAATGACTATATATTAAAATCATCTTCACAAATCCAGTCAGGGTGCAAGTAGCAGGACATTGGTTTGTAACTCTAACATTATAACACAAGTAAAGCCCCATGGTAGTGAAGAAAGTCTTATGGCAATCAGTGGTGGCTTTCATGCTGCAAATATGAAGCACCAGTCCTTTCTACAACATGGCTTTCATACACTCACTACTTTCTATATTCCTGAGTTCTTTAATGTAAAACTCAGAAGAAAATAAAGGCCTACCTGGTTTGTAACTCACCTTTTAATCTTGAGAAATCAACTTTTGCAAAGAGAAAAGCTCAGGGTTGTTGTTGTTTTAATTCTTGCAGACTGGCAGAGCCCCAAAGCCCCAATTTTCCCTTCATGAAGGAAACTCTTTGAAACTGATCTTCTGGGGTGATATATTTAAATGTGAGAAGAAAAAGAAAAGGGCAAAAAGAAAGGAACTTCAGTAATGGTCTTCTGCCTTCATGTCCTTCTGCCTTCATACCCCCAAGTGAAACCATAAACAATTGGTATCCTGTTCAACATGCTGTTTTCAGGATGATATATCAAAAAAATAAAAGCATAATTTCCCCCAAATTAATTCTAAACAAATTTCAAAAGGAACGCTGAATAAAATATTCATTAAAAAACAGAGTCTAAAATCCTAATGCATATCAAGTAAAGCAAAACTCTAAAAAAAAAAATCATACTGATCCGTATACCCAATGTACAGTCAGGACCAGAAATATTGGAACAAGGATAACTGTTTTGACAGTTGGCCTCTGTACACCACCACATTGAAATTGAAAGGAAACACACCCAGATGGGAACGAAGTCAGGACTTTCATTGAAATGAAAGCAAAAGCTACCCAAGAGTTTCTCAAGGCAAAAAAGTGGGATGTTCTTCAATGGCCAAGTCAGTCACCTGATCTCAACCCAATAGAGCATGCTTTTCACTTACTGAAGACAAGACTGAAGGCAGAAAGACCCACAAACAAGCGGCAGCTGAAGGCAGCTGCAGTAAAGGCCTGGCAAAGCATCTCGAGGGAGGAAACTCAGCATTTGGTCATGTCCATGGGTTCCAGACTTCAGGCAGTCATTGACTGCAAAGGATTTTCATCCAGGTATTAAAGGCGATCCTTATGTTTGTAATGATGTTGGTTTGTTCCATTACTTATGAGCCACCAACGATGGGGGGGGGGTGTATGCCACTGACTGTACTTCCTGAATGGTTAGTGCCCCACTTTTGTCAAACCCCTTGAATTACAGCTGAAAGTCCTGACTTCACTCCCATCTGGGTGTGTTTCCTTTCAACTTCAGTGTGGTGGTGTACAGAGGCCAACTGCCAAAACAGTTACCCTTGTTCCAATATTTCTGGTCCTGACTGTAAATACACATTATTAAAGTATGCATCAGGCAACCTACTTTGGTGAGGACTTTCCACAACTGGTGGTCCTTCTCTACAGAAACCATCTGTTGGAATCTCAGTATATGAGGGCAAATGGGGCAAAGTCTCAGGCAGTCTCAGAACTCATATGGGAAACTGGGAGGAGGCAATGCTAGAAAGGGTATAGGATTTGATCGTCACCACGTCAATATGTATTCTGATTGCAATCCAGCAAAGAAGTTCAATGAACAAGAGTGATGCAAAAGCCTTGTTCTGTCAGCCTTTCAAGATAGGCAGGGTCAGGAAGCCAGAGCAGCAGGAGTTTCAGGAACACTCTTTTTGTTGTAGGGGTATAACAACAGAATCTGGAAAGCCCGAGTTCTCTCTATCACATCTTATACCAAACAAAATCAAGGTGGGGTTATTTTGGGTTGCTTTCTTCTTTTGTAGAACTGAGTTCTCTTGTCTAAGATTCCTTCTCCCTTAATAGTTTGTTCATCCCTTTTCCACTCCCAAGGCCAAGATTACATTCCATCACATATTTCAATCCTGCTTTTGGCAAGTGAGTTTTCTGCTTAATTTGCCCCATAGCGTGCTGCCAAGGTGGGATCACCCATGGTGTGAACCATGATGTAGCTTGTTTAGATTAAATTTAGTATGTTGTGCAAATCTAGACATTGTTATTAGCAAACCGTATCTTATGTCTTACTGTGTATTTGCCAGTTATGGCCTAATCAACAGGCCATAGTTAAATAAGGCATGATTTAGCACAATGTATAAATCAAACCTACAAGTTTTCTTGTGGACCAGTTGCTAGTTCATTTTGTAGCAACAGCAATCTAAAGTAGTTTTAGAAGAAGAGTTTGCTGATTCAAGTAGGTTTCTCAAGGGGGTCCCTTCCATTTGTATTAGACTACAATTCCTAGAACTCCCAGCTAGCATTCAGTCAGAATCCCTGGGAGTTTTAGTCTGACTCACTACAAGTGTCATCTTGGGAAAGGCTGAATGAAGTGGTGTATTTTGCTTTTCTTGAGTCCTTTATAGCTTATCATTGTTTTCTGTAGTCTGGCAATTCCTTCCCCCCTCCCTTTCAGTAACCTAAAATATTTCAGCTTCTTCATAGAATCATAGGGTTGGAAGGGACCTTGGAGGTCTTCTAGTCCAACCCCCTGCCCAAGGAGGTTCATCTTGGAGAGCATCTCGAGAGCAATTACTTGCCTCTTAATATGCTGCTTTGGAAAAATCTTCTTTTCTTAAAAAGTCTCTTTGTTTCCAGCAACCATTATGGACCAAGGAAACACTTTTGTGTCAGTCAGGCTAAGAGCAGTGTGGTGAATTGGTTAAGATACTGAACCAGGATTCCCCTTTTCATGGAAGTTCACTTTAGGCCAGTCACTTCCTTCCAGCCTAACTTAACTCACAAGGTGCTTGTACCCTGAGTTCCTGGAGGAAAGGCAGGGCACCAGAATAGCATAAATGCACATCCATCCTCCTCTTGTGTGCCTGATATTTGCCTAGTAAGTACCTCTCTGCAATTTAGCTGCCTGCACATATCACCAGAGACTATATGCAACTTCTTCCCATAGATCCTGAGTGAATTGTGGGGAACATACCTCATTATTATGTATTATCTTAGCAAAGAATGTAGAATCATAATTCTCTACATTGTATTGGATGACAATACTTATAATCCTGATTATGCTCATTGGAGCAATAACACTTTGAATCCAAAAGCATCCAGAGCCCTTTTGTTCCCTATCTCTAGTGTAAAATATTTTCCAATAATTTCAGACACAGTGAGGTTTCAATTAAAGCAGAACGTGAGTTTATGAGTCAAGGGCAAGGAGGCACTAAGGTAAAAGGAATGCAAAATGCATCTTTAGATGTTTGCCTTTTGGCACTGGTTGAAACGATATTTGCCCAAGCATTTAAAATTATTTGGTATTCAAGTAGTTGTGTAACTTTCTTTTCAGTGTAGTTGTTAAGATTCTATCCTCTGCACTGTGATTGTTGGCCTTTCAATATGCCAATAAATGGCTATTTAAATAGGATTTTAATTGCTGATTATTTTTAATTTGGTAGTTCTGATTTTATGTTTTCTTTGTAATCTACCAATGATGTTGCTTTGGCTGATGTTGATGTATTTTTAGATTACTTGTTAAAGCAATACAAGTCTGTCTTTTCTCCCATTTCAGCAAATATATTTTCATAAAAAGATGTTCCCTTTTCCATGACCGCATGGAAGTAGTCCCAGCATAGAGTGCAGTTTATTTAGTAGCAAATATGGAAGATTTGAGGCAGCATTGTATATTGTTCTTCCTTAAAGAAATTAAGAAATCTTCCAGATGTTTTCTTCATAGGTTCAAATCTGCAGTAATAATTAGCTTTTTGGATGTTGACAGAGGAAGAAAACCTCTTGCTATTTTTGCAAGCTCAAATATTGTATGTACTTAGCTTACCCGGGCTTAATCCTTGCCCCTGGTCTGTTTGATTTTTTAACCACCCTTAAAAGTTGTATATTGTGGATTAGAGCCAACATTTTAATTGGAGATGACAACTGTTGCCTCTTTCTCTCCTTTTTAATTAATTTATTTGTGTTCCAGGAGAACAACTGTTAGTTTTGTGGCATATTGCTGCTCCACCCAATGTCTGCAGACCTTTGACCTGTTGAGCTGATAAATACTTAAAGCTATCCAGGAGCGGTGCCAGCTTAAAGCAGCATTAGACTGTGGCTCCTGACCGTACTGGAACATGTGAGTGTATGTGCCAAAGCAGCAGGCAGCATGCCCGGCTGGGAACACCGAGAACCACTTGAAGCCTGCGCCCCTATCGAATTTGGATGAAAGGCAGAAACGCTCTTGGAAGCCTTGTGATTCTCCAGCATTAGAAAATGTTTAACGCCTTCCTGTTCCTCCCCAGGCAGAACATAAAGCAGGCAAACATGGAAGCGAAGAGCCTGCTGGAGCCTCTCGGAACTTGTACATGTGATTCAAGTTGCATTTCATACACAACTTCACTTGGGCTGCTTGGGCAATATCAGTTGGCATGGGTTTTTTAATGATACCTTTGCAGTCCTTGTAACTTTTTCAATTACTTCCCTGCTTGATTTCCTGTTACTACCCTCTTGAGAAGCAGCCATTTAAGGTAACAATTTATTTATGCTAGTGAGGTTTTTCCCTACTTTCCATTAATGATCCAATACATTTTCTTTCTTCCCCAACTGATGTTTTGATAGTTACTGAGACTTAAAGATGTACTTGCGAAACGCTTTTATTTTGAACATTACTTGATGCAGTCTGTCATCCAGCTGGGTAGGTAGAGAGAATGTTTTAAGTTCTCCTTCATAGGTGGTTGAAGTCCTGAAGAGACCGCCATAGGCAGCCACAGAAAGTAGATTCCTCACTTGTTGGTGGCTCTTCACAAAACATTTTTCACCCTTTATATTGAGGAGCTAATGAAGTTCTAAAAATGGCAGTAGATTTAGAATAAGTAAAAAGTTGTCTCTGGCCTCCCCTCCACATTTAAACTATAAACACTTTTGTATGTTAATGGTATTTGTTGTAAGTCTATGGCCTTTGTGCATGTTGAACTACATCACCTTCTGATCACACATTGCCTTTTGTAGCTGTGCATGATGGGAGTTGTAGTCCAACACAGCAGGAGAACACTGCGTTATAGAAGTATTGTATTGTATGCTCTTTGGAGCCCCTGTTTCAATACTTTAATTTTTCCATCAAATGGTCTAAAATTGGGGAGGCCACAAAAAGGGTTGAAACAAACTCATTTTTCCTACATTATTTCTAAAGTGCTGTGGTAGCATTTTAAGTTACACTCAAGAAATCTCTTGCAAACATTATCTCTGCTCCAGGGATTGCTTCTTAGAATCTTTGTGCTTAAACAGCTCAGAAATCTGCAGGAAGCACAGAATGTGGGCATTAACTTGCCATTTAATTTTTGAAAGAAAAAAAGGAGGAAAGCCTCAACTCTTCTTAAATGGTTTACAGATATTTTTCAAAATATTTGTTGCTCACATCATTATTAGTGGCAGTTGCTTGCAAGTTTGACATATTGATTTCTTTTTTTATTAACATCTAGTAATCTGAAAAGTTCAAATATTTTTTAAAGTGGCATGGTGGAGAAGATTAGGATCCCTACCAGGTGCATGGCAAGGGGTAATGACAGAACATGCATATCTTTGATGCCAGAAAGAAATGGACGCCTTCCCTTTATGATTTCATCCTCCTGTATGCTCTTCTTAAAGAACAATTCCATGGAATTCAGGTTAAAAAATGCATATTATGAACAATTAGTTGGTAGGATTCTGAACAGTACAGCTACAGAGTCTTTGAGAGGGGGCCATGTAAAGCAGTACCTAAACATAATAGCTAAAGGGAAACATGGAATCCTTTCACCTGAACTTTCTAAAGTACATTAAAAATGCAAGTATCTGCCTGCCCTTTGAAATGGGTACCATTCAAAATTCAGCCATCTCGGTCAGTTAAGAGTCAAGCTTCTTGTTCTAGCTGCTCCCAAGGACTGTTTGAGGATTCTATAGGCCTCTCCAGAGTTCATCAATATTTCTGAAGACAGGAAAAGCATAATGGCATGAAACTTGGTTGTCGCACCCTTTGTAACTTTCTGCTCTCCAGGGAAGCGGACAGGTTCTTGGCAAATCAAAGTAGTAAGGCAAACTTCCCCAATCCAGGTACCCTCCAAGGGGAGGGGCTCTGAGAGCAAAATCCTCACATTTGGAAGGTGCCCAGGTTGGGGGTGTCTGAAATAAGAAGCAACACCTTATATAATCCTCCTCCTCTCATCCTTGCCTTTGTTTTGTGTTTTAGCACATTTGGTGCATATACACACTTATATCATTAATTCTTCGCCCGCAGCTTTTGTTGTTCTCCCTTTGGGGAGAATTAAGGAAATGTGAGGACTGAGACTGCTGTTCTACCATGCCACCCTGGGTCCTCATATCACCAAATGTGCAATTACCCTGAGTAGCTATAATGTTTCATCCACCTCCTGTTCCATCAATCTCTGCATTCTTAATTTTAAAGATAAAAGAGCCCAAATGTGTAGTTTGGCTGCAATCACAATTCTTTGTAATTACAATCATCCCAGAATAAAACCAAACAGATGCATCACCTGTTGTGTTTTATGTGTGTGTTGCATTGTTAATCGTCGTTCTTTCCTCCCTGTTTGATAGGCCACTAAAAAATAAAATGCTCTACAAGGTCAATAAATTGTCTTCCTGTAAAGCTGAAATTGAGTTCAGCTAAATTATGTCTATCAGAAACACTGAAGGGAAATGGCAGATTTATGATTGCCTTTAATGACAACAGTACTTAATACTAAATAATGTGCTCTTGAAGGATGCCACAAGTAATGCTGCTGCAAGAATTTTCAGCCTTGGCTCTATCCATGTCAGTGCAAGCTACTTTTCTCCTAGATCAGTTTCTGGGCATATGCCTCACCCTTAGTTTGCTTCATGTTATGTAGGAATGGTCACTGCTGGTAGCATCCATAATGCTGGTGGCTCTGGTCTATTTTAGATATGAAGCTTCAGGTGCTGCAATTGGATGTTTCCTATTGGTAGCAAGCATATATTCTTTAGCTGGAATAAATAGCAGTCAGTCTGGGAAGCATTCTGATGGCTCATTGGAAGAAAATTTGGTAAATGATAAATCGGCCTTTTCCAACGTGATACAGATGTCTTGGACTAATTAGCATGGCTGTTGATGTCCACATCATCTGGAGGGTGTGTGGATAGAGAGGACTGTGCTAAAAAGGTTAGGAAACAAGCTTGTTTTTCTTTGCAGAGGGTGGGCCTTAAAACTTGGATTTGGTTTGGGGTTTGTGCTAAACCCTTTTTTTCCATTTTCATTTCTAGCAAACTAAAAATTTTAAGTTTATCCTCCAAATCAACATTGGTCAAAAAATAAATAAAATAAATAAATACAAGGACCTTGGTGTAGCTAACCAAAAACACCACAGGGCATATGTCTATGAAGGTTCTCAGTCATCCAGGTGGAATTGTCTGTAGCTTGAATCATGTCAACTGGATTTCTATTTTCTTAGTGGAAACGTTTCGCTCCTTATCCGCTTATTCGCTCCTTATCAGACTGAAGAAGCTCCTTGGATAAGGAGCGAAACGTTTCCACTAAGAAAATAGAAATCCAGTTGACATGATTCAAGCTACAGACCACAGGGCATAATTTGTAAAAGAGCAAATGCCATTTTTCCTGTGCTGCTTCCTATTAATATCGTCCTTAAAAGCATAGAAGCCTTTTTGAAATCCAGGTGATGACAAGCTCTTAAAATATTGGTGTCTTTATGACACAAATGAAGGTGTGAGCAATGATTAATGCCAGCAGCCAGGACTTTTCAGATGTTTCATTAAAGTCATTAGAGCTTAATACCTCCTCTGAAGTTCGAATGAAAGGCATAAGCAGCTTAAGGGGGTTCAGATGATTCAGAGCTGTGTTTGCCCTTCAGGCAAGATGAAGGTGCAGGACCTTCTGTTTTGATTTGTTTTTGTTCCAGTATGATATTTTAGCCAAATGCTGAGCTAGCAGCAAGGGTAGACTCTTCTGACACGCTAGGAGTGGTTTAGTCACCAGAGGTTTGCAGTTTGTGTCTGTGCTCAGTGGTAATAAGATGTCCCCTACATTCTTCAAAAGCTGCTTGATCCTGCAAGATGTACCCATGACCATCTATAAATGGTGGTGTTGCTGCTGCTGCTGCTGCTGCTATTGTTCATCTTTCTGTAGCAAAGATGATGCTGGTCAAGGCCAAATGAGGAAGGGCTGTTGGATTAGACGTTTTAACAAGAAGAATAGGCCACTATCGCTATTTTTTTTAAAGATTAACATAATAGGAAGGTGGCCATGTTAAATAAATGCATCCTGACAGGCAAAAAAAAATTTGGTTGGATTTCTACCCTGCATATATATAACTTTACTGCTTAGTATATAAGTGCACATCACACTAAGGTGTGGCTGGCTGGCTTATGTTTTCTTGAATAAGTCACAGTTGAAATCTTAGGATTTCCAGGAGTTTAGTAGACAGGTGGTTATAGGAATGATGGGGGACTCTTTTGTACTTGTATTGCGCTTGGTGCTGAGCCATAGTTCGTCCCAACTGTGTGTGTTGATTAACCTCTAATGACCAAGTTCACACATAAATCTAAGTAATAAACTATCTTTTGTAGTACCTGGCCTTTCCAGCTATATTCCCCCCCCCCCGCCTCCCAAGATCTGTATGGCCCCTCTCCTGACATTTAAACAAGCCCTTAAAATGAGGCCTTGGGCTAGAGGAGGCGGTGAGCCTCTTGGATGATGAATGGTTTGTCAAGGAGTTTTTATTTTTCTCTGGATGCTTGCTTTCTTGTATTGTTTTAATATTGTACGTGGCCCAGATTTGTGATGGAGTTGGGCAGCCTTATAAATTTATTAAATAAAATTTGCAAATTAAAACAGGTCCACATGTTCACTAAGCCTACTACACCAAAGAAATCACATGCTCAGCATAATATGTGAACCCGACCTGGATAACTTGCCACTAGTCCCAATCAAAAATATCCTCTTGCTTGCTGTTACACACGGCTCTTTAAATCAGAGCTTTCCAAACTCTGTGTGTCGCCACAAAAGTGTGTCGCCACACAGTCTGGTGTGTCGCCACACAACCCGGAAGCGCTGATCATCATCATCAGCGCTTCCGGATTTTCCCGCGGCGACACACCAACGGCGGTTGGTGTGTCGCCGTGGGAAAACTTTGGAAAGCCCTGCTTTAAATCATAGTCTTAGGCTTATAGCCTTTGAATGTAAACTGGCCACCACTGGGGTTTATGAAACCTGAAATTGTCACCAAGGTTCATAGTTTCAATGCCAGTTTCCATAAACCCCAAGTGGTGGGCAGGTTCAGACATCACTATGAAGCCTGAGACATTGATTAAAGACCTTTTGGAGAGGCTTAGGCAGCAGTGTGTATGCACTCATTAATTTGGCCCTTAGGCCTGATGTGTCATGGAAATGTCTACTTTTTTAGTGAGCTGAACTAAGTGGACCAATAAAGGGGGGGCTCTGTTATATGTAGTCTTACACTACTTTTGAAGTTACCTAATACAAGAATATAAGGGGCGTGGTGGCTCAGCGGGTAAGACGCCAGGCTTGTCGATCGGAAGATCACAAGTTCGGAGGTTCAAATCCCTAGCCCTGCATGACGGAGTAAGCTCCCACACTAGCCCCAGCTCTTGCCAACCTAGCAATTTGAAAGCATGCACTAGATAAATAGGTACCACTTCAGTGGGATGGTAACAGCATTCTGCACGCGTCATGCCGGCCACATGTCTGCGGAAGCGTCTTCGGACAGCGCTGGCTCTTCGGCTAAGAAACAGAGATGAGCACCGGCCCCTAGAGTCGGACACGACTGCACAAATGTGCGGGGGGAACCTTTACCTTTAATACAAGAATAGTGTGCTCCCCTTATTCATATAGAAAAGGATGAATTGGGAGATTTGAGGTAGTACAGCATATAGCATCTCTTCTGTATCTGCTTGTCTTATTTAATATTTTGGCTCTCTGCTTTGACTGTGGTTTAAGTCAAAGCCTGTGTGAGGGCTTATCTCTGCCTAGCTGTCTATCATACTGCAGCAGCACTTGGTGATGCCAGCTAAGACACTGAAACCCAGAACAGCTTCCTGGTTCCAGATGGCAAGTTAGGCCAAACAAACGTGAGCTTCAGGAGATTCCCTGGGAATCTTGTACTAGAGTTTTGAACTCTGCCAGTAGAAATCAAATAGTAGAAATCTTATTTTTAAACATGAAATGAAAAGGATATTGTTTTATCTTTTAATTTCAGGCATGAACATTTCAGGGATCGATAAGTTGCTAAGGTTCCAGGATATTTATCTATTTCTTCCCTTTTTAAGGCTGCCCACTCACCAGGCAACTCTTTGACCCTTACATAGGGCTAAAAATGTGCACATGATACCCATGTGCTTCTCTCTATACATGTTTCCTTATATATCCTGAGACCTGGAGAGGTTTGGAGTTGACCCTAGTCATAAAGAAAGCTTAGGACTTCAAATGTGTTAATTCATTGGACATTTCTTGATTAAGTTAGTTTTCCCCAAATAACTTAATGTACTGGAGCTATAGCTTCCAGAATTCCCAACCAATTAAATCATCTTGAGCTAATTTGAGGTGAGAGACAAAATGCAGAATAGGAATGGAGTAAAGAAATGCTAACAACTGGCCTTTGTAGTGATGGTTCTCAATGTGTGGAATGATTTCAGCTGTCACCCCACTTTAAAATCCGTTGACCTTCTATGAAAGGTTGCAAGAAAAATACATTCTGACTGACTTCTGGGGTATCTGGATTGGATTTGGAGCTAGGCTAAGAAATTTGAAAGACTCACTGCTGTCTTCTGTTTTCAAGAGACTTGGTCTCACATTCTGACGGTCTTTAGCTTGCACTTTGCTATTGTGTGAATTAAGTTTTCAGTAGTGTTATGTCCCTATTTTATAATCTGTTGTTCCCCGGCTTCTTTGAACAGGAGAGAAAATGGGCATTCCGTAGGCATTTTGATTTAGGATGAGCTGTCAACACTTCTGGCTGTGCTGGTTCCTACCCGTTCTTGCTGAGTTGAGCACTTGGGCCTTGGGTCGGATGTTTGCACCTTGGCTCTCAGCGTACAAGGACAAGTTCCAAAAGGAAAGGCAACAACAAGCTGAGTCTGTTTCTTCCCGTAGATGGGTGGGTGGAAAATTGAATGAGAATCGCAGAGACGGTGAGATACCACATGATCCGGTCTTTGCCAGCTTTCCAGTTGGGATACTGTGCTAGAGCAAAAAAGGCTAACAGTCTGGAAGTGGAAATCGCTATGACCAATAGATTGCATGCCGAAGGGGGAGGGGGGTATTTTTTCTAACCCTTTCTGGATTTGACAGTTTTTCAAAGCTTAACAGGAATGCGAGATCCCACCCTCAATATCTATAATTAAATAAGACCAAAGGATATAATAAGAAGAGTCTGTCTCAATTTCTCCTTCTTTTTCTCCTCTTCCTCCTCTTTTTAAAGAATTGACTTTCTCTCTCCCCCTTTCTAGAGATCTGGTGAAGCCCGTCTGGTACTTATGAGTACCAGACCTGTGAGAGGTGAAGTTCACAGCTCCTTGATTTTGTTGTTTCAGGCTCAGTTCAAAGACAAAAACACTATGAACTAGATTTCTCAAAATTTTCTGACATTATTGTATCAAAGAGGTGGCCAAGAAAAGAATGTAGAACGCTTAGAATGCATGAAAAAAACAAGTGATTTCTGGTAATGGTTGGATTTTATTTTCTTCAAAATAGGGAGTAAATCCTTTTTTTTCCCCTTTCCAGCAGATCTTAGAAGACTGTTGGAAGCAATCACAATGATAGATTTTCCAAATGTCTGCAGCCTGCTTCCATATTCCATTATAAGACTGGCTGGGTTCACATACAGTATTGGGCTAATCATGATTTTTAATAATGACTTACTAAATAAGTCACTATTGACTGAGTTTACAGATTGCTCAAACCCAAACCAAATATATCCAAAAAATGGTGAACCATAACAAAGTGAGTAAAGTAGTTTGATTATTAGCTACTTGTTTCCTTCTAATTTGGCAATGAAACGTCTGCAAGAAAACAACAAGGCTCAGAGAGCACCATGGACTCCACAGTTCAACCCTGAGCTACAAATATTCTCTTCGATTATTTGGCTTTGTTATTCTCCCTGTTGAAAAGTTCTGGTGAATTTGAAATCTTACACATTATAATTTTTTATAGTAAGATGTAAAAAAGGGTATACAGAGTTCAAGGTAGCTTACAAAAGAAATAATAGAGTTCCCCACAACAATGAAGATGGTATAATAATCAGTGAAATTTTAAACAAAACAGGTAACAAAGAAATAATATAATTGTAACAATCAATTTTATTTCTGTCATAGACCAGCATACAACTAGTAACAACAATTATGCTCAAATAGAAATAAAAATAAAAAGTCATATTGATAGCATAAAATAAGGTAAAGATGAAATTATTAAGGTAAAATTACAGAGTACAGGTATTAAAAAGCAAAAGAATCCTATAAAATTACAATTAATTTTACAACGAATAATCTAAATACTATAAATAACTAGGGCAAATAACTATAAAAGGACATAAGTAATACTAGAATTTGTAAGACACTAAGAGAATCTTGCCAACCTAGCAATTTGAAAGTATGCAAATGCAAGTAGATGAGTAGGTACCACTTCGGTGGGTAGGTAACAGCGTTCTGTGTGCGTCATGCCAGCCACATGACCATGGAAGTGTCTTCGGACAACGCTGGCTCTTCGGCTAACGAACGGAGATGAGCACGACTGCACAAATGTGCGGGGGGAACCTTTACCTTTTTATGAGAATGTAAACCTATGCTAGCTTATATTATCAAATCAAATCAATTTTTATTCGGTCATAGACCAGCAAATAAAACAGAAGATTCACATCTGATTAGAATAAAAGAAAAAAAAACCACTTAAAATTCTAAAAAAAATCTTAAAAAATTAGAAGAGATATTGTGGCATGCTGTACAAATTATAGAGCAATATTTAGCTGTGGTCAATGAAGTAAAGTCAGATTGGTCTGATAGAAACAGCTTGAGATAAAAAGAATCCAAACGGCCTGGATGTTTAGTAAAAAATTGAGATAATAATTTCTGGCGAGCATCTGCATAGAGAGGACAATATAAAATGACGTGTTCCATCGTTTCAATTACTCCTCTGCCACATGGGTATAGTCTTTGATCGAAAGGGATATTTCGATATCTCCCTTCAATAACAGCTGTTGGAAGGGCATTGAATCTGGCCAAGGATAAGGCCCTTCTAAATTTTGGAATCGTTATGCAGCTAAGATATCTGGCTGGTTGGAGAAGATGTGCAGAGTGGCCCAAAAAGATGTTTTTAAGTAAAACTGATAAATCGGATTGTAGCTCTAAATCGATGGTCCGTTGTTTGAGATCAGCTAGTGCACGTTCATAGCCCAAGATTATGGCTGCCCCTGAAAAGCCATATAATTGCAGTTTGGCGTGTATTGCCTGGCACCAAGAAGATTGAAAGCTATCAGTCATAATCAAAGGGGCCAAGCCAACTGGGAAAAAAGAAAGCTTAAGCCAGTAAGAAAAAGTGTAAATCCAAGCAGAAGTTTCTATTTTAAGTAGGCCAGCTTCACGGCGAAGCACCACGTTGGGGACGCAGCAAGGTACTGTACTTGAAAGATAGATCTTAGAAATTTGGATTGGACTCTTTCAAGAGAAAGGAATGACCTGTAGGGGCCCAACTGAGCTCCAAAAAGGAGCTGAGCTCGGATCTTGGCTGAGAAAACTTTAATGGCTGCTGGTATATGTTGAGCTCCTTTGGAGAAATAGAAAGATTGTAGTGCTACCACTGTTTTTTGTGCATTCAGGCTGACATAGTCGGCATGGAATTTGTGGTTACCTGTGGCATGAAAAACAATCCCCAAATATTTAAAGGTCTTAACTTGCTCTATTAAATGATTGTTTAGCCGCCAGACATGTGCCTTAGGGCGCTTGGCAAAAACCATAACCTTGGTTTTTGAGTAGTTTATTTCCAGCCATTCTTCTCGGCAGTGCTCAGCAAGCATACAGAGCGCCCGCTTCAGGCCAATCTGTGCAACATGGCATCATCTGCATATAAAAGAACAGAGATGTGTCTGTTTCCCAGTTTTGGGGGATGAAGAGATGGGCTATTCAGTTTGTCTACAAGAGAGTTAATATATAGATTAAAAAGAAGGGGAGCTAGAATACACCCTTGTCTCACTCCTCTCTTGACTGGGATTTCCATGGTGCAATGTCCATACATATTTCATCACACCTTCATCTGGGAATTTTCATAAAGCTTATATATAAGAACAAGTAATCTATCAATCGAGGAAGAGTTCAATTTCTCCCATAGTTTAGCTCTAGCAATGAAATCAAAAGCACATCTAAGATCAATAAACGCTGCATAGAGTGTTGAGCGAGCTCCGAAGGAATATTTCTCGACTAGATGTTGAAGAGTTAAAGTGTGGTCAAAGATTGAGCGGCCTTCTCTAAAGCCTGCCTGCTCATCAGCCATGGGCACCGCCCAGGGTCCCCGTTGGGGGAGATGGGCGGTAATATAAATTTAAATAAATAAATAAATAAATAAATAAATAAATAAATAAATATTCTGTTATAACCCAATCCAGGAATTTATTGTATAGGTGTCTAGCATATAATTTGCTAACCACACTGAGAAGGCTGATGGGCCGATAATTGGCAGGTAAATCTCTGCCTCCTTTTTTATAGATTGGAATCACCAAAGCTAGACCCCAATCATCAGGAACCTTAGCATAGTTGTCAATATAGGTGAATGGGGAAGCCAAAACGGGTGCCCACCAATCTAAATTGTTGCGAATGACCTCCGCTGAAATGAAGTCATATCCTGGAGCTTTGTTCGATTTCAGCTGTTTAATCAGGTTTATAATCTCAGAGCCTGAGACGGGGGGCCAGGAGGGGAGCAAGTGAGCTTCATCGTCTAATCCCCTCTTCGGGTGAGATGATTCCTCCTGTGTATACAGTGATCTGAAATGGTCTTCCCAGGCTGAAGCAGGAATAAGAGACAAGATTTGTAAATTAGAAGAAGCAGATTGGAGAGTTACACATTTCCAGAGTAGAGCTGAATTCTTAGAACGAGTAGCAGAAATTAGTTGATTCCAAGACACTCTCAGAGCCTGCCTCTTCTTTGCCTGTAGCAGCTGTTTATATTTCCTCTTGAGGAGCAACAGATCCTGGGTTGAATAAGAGAGAGGATCATTTTTATATTCCTTAAAGCAGGAGATCAGTTGTTTCTTAGCTGCATGACATTCAATATCAAACCAGGGTTGGTTGGAAGAGCGCTGATTCCTATTTACACCAGCTGGGCGAGTGGAGAGGATTGGCTGAAGAAGCTGAACTAGTTGAGTATAAGATGGCAAAATTTGGTCGGAGGACCTGTCCTCTAGAATAGCTGTACGAAGTTGGAGTGCCTCATCAGTAGAGGGCATTTGGTAGGCTGACCATACGTCCCGTTTTGAATGGGACAGTCCCGTTTTTTAAGCATTTTTCAACTGTCTCATTTTCATAAAAATCTCAATTTTGTCCCCTTTTTCAAACCTGGCGGGAATGGCACGGAAGAAGGATCCGAGCCGGAGCGTGGACCGGGGGGCAGGGTTTGCAGGCAGGAGCCATTTTGCACAGGGACCCCTGCCTTTTTCATGAATATGGAATATTACATAAGACCCCGTACCGTTTTGTCATCCTGAAATATGGTCAGCCTAGCATTTGGGTTAATTTATCCTTCATGTGAGCTGTCCATTTCATTCATATTTGACCCATGGGGGTATCTTCAGATGGAATAGGATATATTTCCAAAAAGGGAACACCAAAGGGCTTCAAAAACAGCACGTTGGGACAGTGATCACTCTCGGGCCGTTGTCAATCTGAAATCGAAGGACCAAGGAACATAGATTTCTTGATATGGCAGTGTAATCAATCAGAGGGCCTTGTACCAGCCCAATGTGAAAACTGCAGGATAGTCGGTAATGATGGTGCCATTCATAATTTGGAGAACCAACTTGTACAATGTCTGCAACATATATAGGTCCCTAAAATCTCCAACGTGTTCCTTAGATTCTCTAATTAAGAAGGGAGATACAGTCTGCAGGTTAGGTGGAGTTTGAAGGAATTTGGCAAACAACTGATTATCATTTGGGCCTAGTCTAGCATTAAAGTCCCCTGCTATAACAATATGGGCAGTCAGAAATAATTGTAAGAAAATTGTACATCTTGGGCACAATCACTGAGGAGGATGCTCCCTTTGAAATGAGGTGATAGAATCCAAGGTTCAATCTCCTATATGAGGGGGGGGGGGAACCTCCATAAATTCAGTAGAATTTATAGCCAGGCATATAAGGTTAGAGTTGTAGCATTAACACCCCATTTTTGGAGGTACCTTCTAACTGGAATTGCATGTAAGCTTTAATGTGCATGCAGCTTGCATCTCCTTCAGTGAAACTTAAGCATGTTTATTCAGCAGTGCTTCCCAGTAGGGCTTCCTCATTGGCTTGGTTCACACTTTGTGCATGGTTTGGTTTTGACTTAGCATGATAATTAATCCAGCCATTGTGATTTATAAATCATAGTTTAAGGTTGAATGTGTTGTATGAACACAGTCCCTGTTGGTATGTTTAGGACTGGAAGAAAGCAGTCTTGCCAAGAAATTAAGCTTATCCAAAGTGTTCTGGTTTGCTGCGATTCATCAGTTCTTGCAAGCTTTACTTTGTGTCTCCAAGTAGCAAATTAATTCAGTCCAGGGAATTTCACTGAAAAATTACATTTCTAGCCTTGGAGGTGAGCAGCTGCAGAAAAGGATCGTGTGTGTTCTAGCACACTTTCACACAAAGCAGACCAATGGTCGAACTCAATAGATTTGACATATTGTTGCGTGAACTGAGCATGTTTCCTGAATCCTCCAAAGTGCACAGGATCTACAACTGCCTTATAATGAGACACAGTGAATCAACCGCATCCTTCAGTGATGACAACAGCCCTCTAGCCACTCAACTAGCTCTTCTGCCTGGAGAACAGCAAACATGGTAAAAGAACAATCTAGCGACATGAAACAGCCAATTGAATATTGATTTCTTTTTCATTGTTTCCTGGACTGGAATCTTCAGCTTTTATATCCATTGATAGGCTTTCTATCTCTTTGGTGAGGAACAGGATTTCTAAGCCCACCAGAGGCTGTTGCTTGAGGTATCACAATCTTTTCCCCAGCAACTGGTTAAACTCCAAGTCTCAAAGTGTTTGGAGCTTAAGTCCATTCCCTACTACTGTTGTAGCTTTGAGAAACTTCTCTTTGAGATGCTAATTTTTTTAGTATCTAGGAAGTTATCTCCAACTCCCATGGACCATCCATCTTGGTACTGCTGACTTGTAGATTTTTGTTGTTTTTCACTGACCAGATATATTTGGCTAAGCAAAGACACAGTATTGACAGAGCTGGTTTTTATATTTCCAAAAATGGGCAACCAATAATTATTGTTTGTTATTCATGCTAAAGGAGAGAACTTAGTGTAGCCTAACACAACTTTGATTCCTGAAAGCACCCAGTTTCCATGTCTGTAGTAGACTCCAGTTCTCTATCAAAGACTAACTTGGTGCATGGCCTGAAACACCAATTACATTTCCCTACCCCACCACCCATCACCACCTTGCACACACATTCCATTTTCTGGCTTGTAAACCATCTTCCTGATGAAGAACTCTTGGATACTCAGAGGTCTGTCAAGTATTTTGAAAACATTCCATCAGCCTACCAAGGTAGTACCTCAAAATGGATTTTAGGATATTTATGTTAGAGATATCGGGTTTCAACCAAGAACGTCTCAAACAAACTTGAAGGAGGGGCAGTCCTGCTGCAGCCTAATCTTACTTGCTTTGTGTGGGAGGGGCTTGAATTCTGATTTCCTGTTCCTGTTCTTTTCCTCTTCCTCTTTTCCTGCTTGAATCTCCACCAAGGAGGATGGTCATCCATGGCTGTCCACATTGCTCATACTTGCATTCAGCAAGGCCACATTAAGAAGACTGTGGGTTTGGTTGCACTCATGAACCATCCTCTGCTACCATGAAACTGATCTACAATAAAACTGTAAGCTATTTTTTTGTAACTTTACATTAACGTGTGAAGTGTGTTTATTTTACTCTGAACTTAATTGAGCCTTATGTGCAAGATTATTACTGGATGCTTTTTACTCTGCTAAACTAGATAAACACTGCGTGGTTTTTTTTTTCTGTTACTAGCATTTCAGAATTCCCAACAATTTATTCACTTATTTATGGTCTCATTGTCAACATGAGTGGTGACTCAGTATCTCTTAACAGCTTCAGGCAGGTATCTTTTGCAATCTAGAAAATGCTGGGGAATCAAGCCTGAAGCTTTCTATATGCAAAGCAGGCATCCTACCTCTGCTGCAGGTCGCTCTTTCACCTAGAGCTTGTACTTATATGCTCCTGTCCTCAGTCAATTGGCTTTTCATAGGTGCACCTAACCATGGCTCAAACATCTTTTTTCTGCCATGTCCTCATAAAGTTGCCTTTATCTCATTCTCAGGCAAACCCATAATTGAGGAGTTTAAGTGTTCTTTACTTGTACCGGTATTAAAATAGCATTTTCCTCTTGTTTAGGCCGTGGTGGCTCAGTGGGTAAGACACCAGGCTTGTCAATCGGAAGATCGCAAGTTCGGAGGTTCGACTCCCTAGCCCCGCGTGATGGAGTGAGCTCCCACACTCACCCCAGCTCTTGCCAACTTAGCAATTCGAAAGCATGCAAATGCAAGTAGTTGAATAGGTACCACTTCAGTGGGAAGGTAACAGCGTTCCGCGTGCGTCATGCCGGCCACATGACCAGGGAAGCATCTTCGGACAACACTGGCTCTTCGGCTAACAAACTGAGATGAGCACCGGCCCCTAGAGTCGGACACGACTGCACAAATGTGCGGGGGGAACCTTTACCTTTTACTTGTTTGGGAACCATCCAAGGACAGCAAAATCTATTTGATTTGAGACCCACTGCCAAGGAGGAACTCAGCTGGTTGCAGTGACTGGAAACAGAGGCCATGGAAGTAAGCTAGGGAACAGAAAAGGAGACAGCCAGCTTCATGCTGGTATAGTTTTCTGCAGACTCAGAGGTGGGTGGATAGCATTTCACCTCAGCAGCAGGAAAGGTCTGCGGTGTTTGAGGTTTTCCTGATATATTTCTCATGCCTGAGCTACTTGAAGGCTCACCTTCAATAATATGGTTGGGAGTCGGGGCACTGCTTTGCAGGGGTTCCATTCCTACTTGAGCATGCAGTTCCAGTCAACAGTTATGGGGGAAGAATGATTGAGCCCTTGTCCTCTCCAAAGTCCTCTCCCACATGTAATTCAAAATGTATATGAAACTGCTGTTGAGAGGTCATCCAACAGTTTGAGATGAGTTTTCATCAGCATGCTGATGATACTTAATTGTACATTGCCATTTCATGATGGGCTGTGGACGTCTTGAACTTGCATGGAAGTCTTGGAATTGGTAAGTAGAGACTGTAAGGGACTGGATGGGGAGAAATAAGATCAGACTAAAACCTAGCAAGATGGAGATGCTTTTTGTCAGCAGACATCTTGGTCTTCTGGAAACCTCAATCCCAGAGGTTTCATAATCTCAATCTCTGTTCTAGACAGAGTTGTGCTGCTCCTGAAGGAGCTGGTTCAAGGCTTGGTGGGGGGTGGAGGTCTTCCTGGACTTGTAGGTCCCTCTTGAACAGTAGGTGGAGGATCCTTTTGTCAGAGTGCCAGTTATGGCCCTACCTGGACAAGAAAGCCAAAAATGGCCCAACCTATCCACATTTTTAATGTATTTTTTTTTAAAAAAAAATTCTCCCTAAGCATATCCAAAACCACAAAAAGGAAAAAAGCTGTACATGTCTATCAAGAACTTTGTGGATTAAAGTGTCAACTAAATAGGAAGAACTGGCTGTACCCTGGCTTTTGTTCCTTCTCCAGCTTGGCTTGATTCTCCTCCTGAATCTTGCTTGGTGGGAAAGTGGACTAACCTCCTTCCTGACCACAGCAACATGTGTGTGCTAACAGGGGCCATAGGTGTATTTGATGCAGGCAGTGAAAGTTTAAGCAGTGAGACCAAGTGTCCAAAGGTAAGTTGCTCAGTTCTGTTGCTGGAGATCATAAGGTTGATCTTTATTCAACCTGGACCTCTGTCACTTCCTTGGAGGAAGTCAAAATTCAACAACCAGTTTGCAAGAACCAGGCTGAACCAGCCAAATAACACCTTTGCATTTTTTTTACCTGTCCTCCGTGCAAAAGGACAGGCCTGGTTATGAAATAAAGAGGCAATTGTACCAACAGAGGCCAAAGTAGGATTGTTCCAGTGCACATTTGGCCTTTGATTTACTTTAGCTTAATGGTGCCTATGATGTTTTACATTGTTTATTGATACTTTTGGTTGGTATAGTTTTGTTTTGTTTTGTTTTTGAACAAGTTGTATGTTTGGAGTGGGTCGGAGTATAAATATTGCTAAACAATGAAGAAATATATAAAGAAGTGACTTCCAACCTTCATCACAACAAGTATAAACAAATTTAAAAACGCTTCACCCCCTATAAGGTTAAACAGATATCTCTTCAGTGGAGTCCTTGGTCTCTTCATCCCATATTCCATCCCTTATCTATAAGCAAATCCATAAAACATCAACTTTTCAATCCTGGTGTCAGCAAAAAGTCCATAAAGTGTTGCCAGAAAATTGCAAACAAAATGTCTTCTTTTAACATTGATCAAACAAACCAACTTTATATTCCTTCCTTTTACTTCTAACAGTCTTAATCTTTATTTCAATCAAATATTGTCATAGGATTTTATTTCTCTTCAATTCTTCTTCATCTCATTGGACAGATTTCTTCAAGGCTTTAACAAGCCTCTTGTAAATCCAATAAGAAAACATTTTCCAGGTCATTCTCTTGGTTTATCATTTGTATTTCCCTTTTAATTTTTAAAACTTCAGCCTGTTTCTTTTGTATATCCAGGAAAGCGTCCTTTTCCAAATCATGCTTTTGGCCTGTCATTTGTAGTTCCACTTTCAGTACTTTATCTTATCAGATAAAATTTGTTCCACATCTGTCATTCCTTCATTAACATCTTTTAGACATAGTCTGTCCATAGAAGCAGACATTACTGACAGTGTTGATATTGTAGTTACTAATTTCTGGTTCCGTTCTTCAGAGATCTCCTTTACTATTTCTGATGTTACAACATTTTGTAAGTCCCAGTATTAACTGACATCAAGAACAGGCTTGTATTTTTCTTCTTCTGCTAATTTAGTCCCCTCTAGTGTCCAGTTTCTAAAATCATCATCTTTTGTTATGACTCGCAATAGCCAAGATAGCCAAAATAAGTTGTTTCCCATGAGGAGTTGTTTATTATTTATAGTTAATTTCAAAATCTTATAGTAAAAGTCAATATTCCAAATTTATCTGGACCCTTAAATCCCTTTATATCTTTCTTAAATCAAAATTTTATTCAGCTTTTTGCTGTTTATTTCAAATTCTTTAAGTTCTGAAGCTTATAATTAATTTTTCTTTTGCCCAGAGTTGAAGATAAACTCACCCAATGAAGACTTCTCAAACTTGTCATTCCGAATGTCTCTAATAGCTTTAAGATGGTTAATAGGCAATTTCCAAAAGTGATTAGAAAGTGAGGTTTGCAAACTTAGTGTCCTTTAAAAGGCTCCACCATGGTTGCAGGCAAGATGGCTGATCCTGTTGTCTCCCAGCGCTCACACCCACGGAAAACCACTATCCCTCAGTCTCCTCGCGAGGCGCAGCCATCCGGAGTACATGTGGACAATCTCCCATCCTCTCCTTATCCAGAGAGGTTCCAAGGAACCAGTCTACTCACCAATTCCTTGGTCTTTGCCACGGTCGTTGGCTCTGCTTTCGCAGAACTGTCTAGTTCGCCATACCTCCCCCAGAAGTCAGATATAGCCAGTACTAAAAAGAAGTGTGAATGGCTTCACCTAATGCTTACTGTATGTCTTTTAGTCTTTCGACTGGAGATTTAGAAAAAATAAAGCTGGAACAAAGCACAAATTATATAGAAAATAATTGTCAGTCCTACAAGGTAGATCGGATCAGGAAATTGACTCCACAGGAAGATTAGAACTCTACTTTATTGAGACAGGCTATCGGAACAGAATCTTGCAAGTCTGCTTGTTATATCCCATTGAGTCAGGCAGGAGCCAGCCTGAGTCTCTTCTTAATACTATCTCCCTTCCCAGGAGTTAAGGAATCTTTCTGTCCTTCTTGTTGACATAACGGATTCTGAACTTCTGCTTCAAGGCCATCTCCCTGGCTCTGTACCATAATTTAATAGATGGATTAAAAATGGTACTGTATGTAATGTTTCACTACTTTTGACTTCATTTTTCTGCTTCAATTTATTATTACAACATTTTGAGCATTATGGTTGTAGACATAAAACTTCTCAAATGTCTGATAAATAGAACAAAGGTTCTCCACTTGATACACCATCTGATTGCTATGTAAATTAAATTGAGCTTTCCACTCCCCCCCCCCCCAGTTTTCTCTCTCTGCCTTCTTTCATCACTATGTCCTTTTTGTGAACTGTACATAATGCTTTAGCCCATTCCTTCAGTGCAAAACAAGGCATCTGGTGCAAGGCAGTTAAAGTTAAATGTGGAAACATTTTTTTTATTTATAAATGTGTACATGAGTATTAAAATGAATGCTGGCTTTTTCATCTTTATTTATAGAGAAAATTACTGTTTCCAAACACATTTATACCTGTTAGGATTTTGTCATTTGTAATGGAAAAATGTTTGCCAGACATTGTTTCTCTACTTCCCTTGTTCTGTTATGAACTTATATTAAATGCCACATTTTTTGCCAGGAACTCTGAGTGTTATTTGAGAATAGCCAGGTATGTAAAACACGGCAGTAAAGAACAGCTGAGTCAGAGTTAAAATACTTCCGTTTAGTCTGATTCTGCAAACAAATTGAAACTCTGCAAGGATCTTTGCAGTTAAAAGGCCACTAAATTAAACTCAATTTCTTATGATGTCTTGGGTTTCTTCAATGTTACATTTCTGGCAGATACTGAGGATTTATATTCTCTAGCTAAGGGACTCCTACCTTTTAAGTTATTTCTCCTTTAAGGAGCATATAATCTGTTTATTCACTCATTCATTCTGTTTTTACTCTTTTCCAACTCAATGGAATTTTGGAGGAAAATTATGTAACAAGAGCTGGGATTCTGTCCTCCTCTCTCCATCAGCAGGATAACTCTGAAAACTGAAAAGAGGTAGGGGAAGAAGCCGTGGAGAATTTGAAAATGGACTGCACTTCGCTTGGGGCTGTGGGGAAAAACATACCAGAAAAAGGAATCCCCTCGTTGACCCCTTCATGAAGTTTCAGGTTGCTCATCGATTCCCAAACATTTATTATATGAAAATAAATTAGTAAATACTACTTTACCTTTTTTTTTTGGTGCCTTTGAGTCAGTATTGACTCCTGGGGACTGTGTTGACTAGTCCCTGCAGTTTTCTTGGCAAGATTTCGGAAGTGGTTTGCCCTGGCCTCCTTCCTAGGGCTGAGAGGGAGTGACTGGCCCAAGGTCACCCAGCTGGCTTTGTGCCTCAGGCAGGACTAGAACTCACGGTCTCCCGGTTTCTAGCCTGATGCCCTAACCACTACACCAAACTGGCTCTAACTTTAGTTAATAGTACTACAAATAATAATATGAGCAATAATAAGAATTATTGACCCCTTGGATAGTGTAAGCTGCTTCTCAGACGCAAACGTTTCTCCCAAATAATGACTTCAGCTCAGTTATTGGTGAGTAAACGGTTTATTGCTTTACATGAGTAAGCCTTGCAAAGGTACGGATGGTTCCCTGGTTCCCGGCTTGGGTTTTTATACTCTCCCGCCGGAGCATCTGCCCCTCCCTGCTGTGGACTTCCCTTTGGTCCGCTTCGGGCTTCCCTTTGGTCCGCTTGGTGTCAGGTTGAGGTCAAGTCCTTGAGTTCTTTGTTTTCCCTTATCCAGGAGGTGTAGTTGGTAGTTTCCTTCCTGAGTCGTTTGTGTCTTTTGTCTATTTCTTCATCCCTTTCTGATGCTTGATGTGTTTGGGAAATGGCAGGACCCTGGGGGCATGCCAGGGTTCTGACAGATAGTCCCAGTGACCTCTGGGGGTTGATATAGACCACTTTGGGGAGCCCTGGCCTAGTGCATCCCTGTGATGGGACGGTTGGGCAGCAGCTACGAATTCTTCCGATTGCTGCATCCTGAGCCCTCACATGATCCGGAGTGGAGTATATGCAGCTTCCCGGTGCTTCCCGGTGTGTACATCACACACATGCAATGCAAGGAGAGAGCAGAAACCCACACTTACACAACACGTTGCTTAGAAGAAACCATAGGTACTTCCTATGTCTATTGCTGGGGAAGTGTTTGGGAATAATTCCAGAAGTGACATTCTGCATCCTTCTCCTACCATGTTTAACTGCCTTTCAAGACCACAGTCTTCTCATGATGGCTTATAGCCTAAAAATGATTTCCAAAAGGGTAATAAAAGTAATGCCAAGTATGAAGAAGTTGAAAAGCTCATCAGCAACACATCCCATTCCAACCCCCTAATTAGAAGTTTAAAAGGAATCCTCCTATCAGTGGGAGATGGGATTTAATGCCACTGGCGTTGGACTAAACTAACACTTACTTACAAGGTACTCTGATTGCTGTTGGTATATTATTATTATTATTATTATTATTATTATTATTATTATTATTAGATTTTTATCCCACCTTTTTTTAATCAATTTTATTTCGGTCATAGACCAGCATAGAACTAATCACATAACAATTACACCACAACAGAAATAAGAACAAAAAGTCATATTGATAGAATAAAATAAGGCAAAGATAAAATTATTAATGTAAAATTACAGAGTACAGGAAAGACTCCTATAAAGTTACAATTAATTTTACAATGAATAATCTAAAGGCTATAAATGCTAGTATTACTTATGCCCTTTTATTTATCTATCTTAGTTATTTATAGCATTATTTTTTAATATTGGGGAGGGAGGGCTGCAGTGAATGGGGCAATGATACAAACTGAACTGATCCAGAAATATAGGAAGGGCCAATATTTTGCATTTGTATTGTTTGGGGTCATGATTGAGTATTTCTCGGAAATGTTTTAGATAAGTTAAACCTCTTTTAGGGCTTATGCCACTGCGGGGTTGGTTGATTGTTTTCTCCTGCAAAATAGGAAAAAAACATGTATTGATTTTTAGCAATCCAGATTAAGAGCTCCAGAAACTGCAACCCAACGGTTTGGCCAGTAAAGGTCACGCAGACCAGTTTTCAGCTATACCTGATTGACTGCTTTTTATTTTTTTTACCACTTGGGTTTTGTCTTCCCAGCTGATGTTTTGCAGCATATTTTGCTTTGCTTTACTTTGCATCTGGCAGTAGTGTTTCCCTTTTCCCTTGTCTTCCTGAATGCCATTATTTGATCAGGAAGGAAATAGTTAAGTTGGAATGCAACAGGAAAGTTACTTAAACAGGAGAGAAGGAATTGCATTCACAGTACAATGCCCCGCTTTTCTTTCCCCACCCCTCTCTTTCTCTCTTTGCTCCCAAGTGTTTTCTACACCTCTTTTAATGAAAAGAATGAAGGATTAAAAATGCCAGCAGCTCCAGCTATTTTCACTGAGTGTTCTAACATTAAGTATACAAGTGGGACCTTCCTCTCAGCTGTCTTTATCAAAGGAGCCACTTGAAATCTTTCCATCCTTGTACAATGCAACTTGCTTGAAAATATTTTTAAAATGCAAAGGGAGGAGGACAGAACTTGGGGAGGGGGGTGAAGAACCTTAAGAATCTTGCAGAAAACCAGGCAGTTTTTCCAACATAATTCTTTCCCAGCATGTGCATGCATTTAAAATAAGAAAGATTAGTTGTCCTTTCCCCTTAGCTAGTGATAAAGACTTACATCCTGCTTGGAAATAAAGGGGGGACATCGAACAATCCATGGGAATGGTGCTTGTAGAAAGTGTGAGCCTTAGCTTTGCAGCTGCCAGAAAGAACTCCAACTGTGTTGCAATGATTGTATGTGACCTACATTTTGGCTCTTTTTAATCTCATCCTCGGCCTGTCTAGCTATGCTATTTGTTTTTCTTCTGAGAGATGGATGGCTTAGAGCAAAGCTTTCCAAACTTTTCATGTTGGTGACACACTTTTTAGACATGCATCATTTCGCAACACACTCTTACAGCAGGGCATCATTTTGCAACACACTCTTAAAGCAGGGCATCATTTTGCGACACACTCTTACAGCAGGGCACAAGGCAGGCACTAGGACCTGTGCGGAATCACAGCAGGTTTGGAGGCAGCAAGGCACAAGGCAGGCACTAGGACCTGTGTGGAATCCTGGCAGGGCTCAGAGGCAGCAGCAACCGCAACACACCCAGACACTGCAGCCGACACACTAACGTGTCCCGACACACAGTTTGGAAAGCTCTGGCTTAGAGCCATCTTCCAGCTCCTTTTGGTAAATCACGTTCTTTCTCTCCCACCACTCGCATAGGCAGACACAAGCATGACTTCTCTGTTGTTTCCTCCTAGTCAGGACAGTGCTGAATGCTGAGGTCTATTAGTTTAACATTGAAGAGCAGAGGTCCTTAAGAAGAAGCCACGCCGAGAACATCACCTGCACTGCTGCTGTCTACCCTTCTACAGTAGCTCGGGGAAGGGTTTAGGGGTGGCTGGGTTATTCAGTCAAGCAAAAGGTAGTGATGAGAAATAAAGCCCACATGGGTCAGGTTCCCCCAAAGGAGCATCTCCAGACCTGACTGGCAAACGTATTATTTCAAAAGGACGGAGCCTCAAGTGCCTTTTGGGAAGGCAGAACCAAAATGAAACCAGGAGAAGGGGTAAATTGAGGGAACACCATCAGGTGAGTTGCAGGCTGGGCAGACTGAAATCTGAACACTACTCAGTCATTAGGCCTCCATCTCTTGTTCCACTTTGTGCTGGGTGTCTGTGTGCCCAGATCAGCAGCAGCAGGACCCTTTATCAATCTTCACATCAGTATCACGTGAGGCAGGTGCCCAGAATGTCACTCCCTGCTGCTGTCTACCTGATCCCTCTTAAGAGAAGGGGGCCAGCATCCCGTGGTACTGATTGTGGATTATTCCTTTGTATGTTTTCTAACCTGCACTTTTACTCTGTTTTATTCCAATCCTGTTTTTTTAAAAAAAATCTTCATTTATTTATTATTCAGCGCTGAGTACCGTTTTTGGAAGAAAAGTGAGCTGTAAATGGCAATAAATCAAAAGGCCCAGAACAAAATGCATGTCCTGGGGAAAATGGAAATGCAGGCGATGTTGAATTTAATTTGTCTATTGGGAGGGGCGTGTTCTCCTATGGAAAGTCAGCTGCACCCTTCTGCTTTAAGCAGCAGCAGTTTCACAGTATTCCCACCGTTGCAATTAGTCTAACGTTGTATTAAGTAAAACATTTCCAGTTTGGGAGTGAGCTGTTTTTGTTTTTCTGTGGTGCTACAGACAAAAAACAGGCCAGATTTCAAATCAGCAAGCTGAAGCAAAATACAAGAATCGAAGACAACAATTCTGCCATTCGGCTTGTTCTGCTAAAATTGCATGAAGTTGGCAGGACCTTCAGTCACTTATATGGACCTGCATTTTTGTAGCAATGGATGGAGAGAACAACTGGAGCCCAAGCTTTCTGACACGTTCCCTGGCAGAATCATCACAGCAATAAATGGAACAATTTCTCGGCCATTGCTGAGTTCCTGTACTTTCCCCATGCATTTCTGGGAGGCTAAGTTAGAGAGTATCAAGGGCAGTCAGTATTCATTTTCCTTCCCCTGAAGTTATTCCTTGGGAACGTCAACAAAAGAGCCATTTCCCCACTCCTTTTGGGTTGGGAGGGAGGTCACAGGTGGACAGAAAAAGAAATTGGTCCCTGAAGCAGAGTAATTACAGGCATTGCTTGCAAGGCAAGATGCACAGATCAGGATTGTCTCTCACGGGATTAAAGCACGGAGTCTGGAAAAGTTGGCTTAGTCTGAGACAAGGTTCCATTATGGGGCAAGCTCGCTGGTTTTGGTATTTCTGTTCAGTTCTTTGGAGGGTGTATTATGTTCATACTTAGCCCATTTGCTTAATTATTTCTGTATGTGATATGCTACTAAATGCAACAGGTAATATACATTATATGGAAGACAGCCAGTTTGGTGTAGTGGTTAAGGCATCAGGCTAGAAACCAGGAGACTGTGAATTCTAGTCCTGCCTAAAGCACAAAGCCAGCTGGGTGGCCTTGGGCCAGTCACTCACTCTCAGCCCTAGGAAGCAGGCAATGGCAAACCACTTCTGAAAAACTTTGCCAAGAAAACTGCAGGGACTAGTTCAGGCAGTTACCAGGAGTAAAACAAAACAAAACAAAAAACCTGACTTGAAGGCACAAATATATATACAGTATAGCAATTCGAAAGCATGCAAATGCAAGTAGATGAATAGGTACCACTTCGGTGGGAAGGCAACAGCATTCCGCGCGCGTCATGCCGGCCACATGACCGTGGCAGCGGCTTCGGACAACGCTGGCTCTTCGGCTGACAAACGGAGATGAGCGCCGGCCCCTAGAGTCGGACACGACTGTGCGGGGAGAACCTTTTTTTTTTATACACACACATACACAAACATAGGTATGTAATGTACTTACACCAGCATAATGCATTTTTTCAAATATATGGGCATTTCCAAACAATTTAAAAAGAAATAACATTTGGGTGGAATCATCTTTTCACTGCCTACCTAAATGACCCAAGAGATGGGTCAGGTCTTACACCCTCACATCGTAAATGAGCTATGGATGAAGTAGAGGCCCGGCCGTGAATTCCCAGCAAGCATCCCTCTTTTGAGATGGGATGGGAAGTGTGTCTCTTGGGCTGAGAGACATCGGCTCAGTTGGGCCCTTATCTTACGCCATAGTATGACTAAAAAAGGTAAAGGTTCCCCCCGCACATTTGTGCAGTCGTGTCCAACTCTAGGGGCCGGTGCTCATCTCCGTTTGTTAGCCGAAGAGCCAGTGTTGTCCGAAGACGCTTCCACGGTCATGTGGCCTGCATGACACGCGTGGAACGGTGTTACCTACCCACCGAAGTGGTACCTATTCATCTACTTGCATTTGCATGCTTTCAAATTGCTAGGTTGGCAAGAGCTGGGGCAAGTGCGGGAGCTCACTCCGTCACGCGGGGCTAGGGATTCGAACCTCCGAACTTGCAATCTTCCGATCGACAAGCCTGGCGTCTTACCCGCTGAGCCACCACGCCCCCATAGTATGACTGGTTTGAGCCAAAATCCCATTTAAAACCTTTGATTAAAAATTAGATTGGATGGTTTTCTAAATCTTTTCAAAAGCAGCCAAAGGCCAAGCCAGTCTTATGTTACTTGGGAGCAAATTCTGGGCAGAAGCTACCATAGAGAAGGTTTTCCCCCCCACTCCCATCAGCCTTTGCTAATGAAGGAGCAAACAATCATAAGGAAGTTTTGGGGCATGTTGGGAGACCTTCTTATCAGGACAGAAACAGGTGCTTGCTCTGCAGTTCATAGACTGAAGACTTTCAGTTGCTGCTGCTTCCTTAATTAAAAATTTCCCTGGGCATTCAGATGGATTTTTTGTAAATTAGCAGCTAGCAGACAGAAACCCTAAAGTCATTATCAGGTGGCAAATTTTTGCACCAAATTTGTAATGGCATGCCATAACATTGAGGTTAAGTCTGATTAATGGTTATAAAAGTGGATCAAATTATATGGGTGTATATTATTGCATGTAGTGGTGGTTTAATTTGATTTTGGCCTAAGACTACAATAAAGTTTGTTTGTTTACAATTGTTTCAACAAAAGTTACCACTATACCATTGATAGCCATACTAGCTATCAACATAAATAAAACAGTAGGCCCTTACATCTTAACCCTACCAGAGATGTTGCCTTTCTAATTAAATTTTGCTCCAAAATTACTCAGTGGAATTTTAATCAACTTAAAGATTCCCATGAACGTATTTAGCTCTATTTAAATGTTTTAATTTATTTGCATAATTATAAATAATGCAATCTGGATTGGAATCACTATATGTGGGAAGAGGGGAGAACATCTAATCCTTCACTCTAGCCCAGTGTTTCTCAACCTTGGCCGTTTTAAGATGTGTGGACTTCAACCCCCAGAATTCCCCAGCCAGCCAGTTGGGGAATTCTGGGAGTTGATGTTCATACATCTTAAAACAGCCAAGGTTGAGAAACACTGCTCTAGCCCCTTCTTTAAAAAAAAAAAATAGATTTTCCACATGAGAATAAGCCTAAACCATTTTTTTTTAAAAAAAAGATATCTCTTTTTTTAAAATACCCCCATACTAGAGCAGTTGTTATTTTTTTTCAAACCAAGTACAAGGGGGGGGGGGGAGAGATTAGATTTCCCCTCCCCAAGCACAATTTGAATCTTTATTGGATTAGCATGTATTTACATCTGTATCAGAATCTGGCACACAGTTGACATATCATCTAGTTAAGCCCAAAGATGGTTGTGGTTGAGCAAAAGCCCTTTCAGCGTTCATCACAAATCAGGATTTTTTTTAAATTTTATTTTTGCACGTGGCTTCCAGTGTTTTATGTATTTGGCATTTGTGCACTTCCCTAGAGCTTTACTGCTAGGATAGCGGATCCCTCCCATGAGCAGACGGCATTTGCTACGGCCTTTTGAGCGAGAGCCAGAAAGTCTAGGGAATAGGTTTCTTGCTAAGTAATTATCCAAGTATCCCAAAGCATTCTCGGTCTGTGACTCCATGACGTCACCGATGCATGCTTAGTGCGCGCGAGTGTCCGGAAAGCAGAGAGCGCAGCTGGGAAACATGAAGCAGCATCTGCCAACCCGGACTCCTAGGGGTACTAGAACACACAGCAAATGCCAGTACAAACAACAGTAATGAAATCACGACAGCCTAGCCCTAGAGGAACCCTTGGGTCTGAGGAAACAAAAGACCCATGGGGGAAGAATGGGAGAAATTCTCAATAGCCATTCTGGAAAAGACAGCAGCAGCCTGGCCGCTTGCTTGCTTGCTTGCTTGCTTGCTTGCTTGCTTGCTTGCTTGCTTGCTTGCTTGCTTGCTTGCTTGCTTGCTTGCTTGCTTGCTTGCTTTATTTATTTATTTATTTATTTATTTATTTATTTATTTATTTATTGAGGGCCACGTGAATCATTTTTATGAAAATACAATACCTCTGCATAAGGCCTTCCAGACTTCCATCTCAAGGCTCGAAAACATCCTGCTACGTGCACGGAGCAATCGGAGGAGATCAAAGTCTGTTTCCCAATAACCTAGATTCTGTTTCCTGCCCATCCGTGATTTTGTTTTAAGTGTGTCTGACCCTCCACCCAACCCTTCACAAATGTCTTCAGTCGTCCGCATCTTGTGCTACATCCTGTCTGAATTAATGGTTTTACTTTTTGATTTCTTAGCCTGTGGCTAGCTGGCTTCCTCCGCGGCTGCTGTATGCCAGAGAATTCACCTTGAAGAGGGTTCCAGTTGCTTTTATTATACTCAGTAGATGTAACTCGAGGATTTGAGAACCTGGGCTTCATAGATAGGCAACCTTTCAGGGCCAGCAACACACTTAATATTTTAACAACATGCTGGAGATGCTTTCGCAGAATGGCTGCCAGGGGGCTGACTTGTTTATCTGCAGAATGGCTGCCCCATCAGGTGTGGGTGTGTAGGTGTGAAGGTGTGGCCAATCACAAGACATTTATTGGAGCAAACTAGTAAGCTGGCTCCCTGCCATTCTAGGGTTCTCTCAACCAGCCCAGCTTATCTAGGTCTTCTTTTCATCATCATCTTCTGGGTTCACTTCCAAACAAGTATTCGACTGCAGCTATCCTCCATATTTATTTTCTATCTCAGGGGGTTTCTGTGAGGCATTCTACTAATTAGAGATCAGGCTAGAGCAGGGATGGGAAAGCCCCCAAATCCTTTTCTTCTTTTGGCAGCCTTTGACAATCCCTTTGACCACCGTGGCCAAAAATGACTGCACTTTCTCATCACTTGGGGAAAACTATGGCCTTAGTCTTAAAACAGGTTGTTCCCAGTTAAAAAACAAAGGAAATCCACAAGACCCAGCCTCATCCACTTGGAGTGCAGTCCCTAACCATTTTGTGGCTCTTGGCCCCCTCCCCCAGGTGTGAAGCACAGTCCTCAAATAGTGGACCATCCCATGCTAGTGGTTGGCTGTTAGGGTTGCCTCAGCCTGTTTTTATTATTTTATTTTATTTTATTTTATTTTATTTTATTTTATTTTATTTTATTTTATTTTATTTTATTTTATTTTATTTTATTTTATTTTATTTTATTATTTTATTTTATTTTATTATTTTATTTTATTTTATTATTTTATTTATTTTATTTTTTATTGCCTTTATTTTTATAAATAACTCAAGGCGGCGAAAATACCTAATACTCCTTCCTCCTATTTTCCCCACAACAACAACCCTGTGAGGTGAGTTGGGCTGAGAGAGAGTGACTGGCCCAAGGTCACCCAGCCGGCTTTCATGCCTGAGGTGGGACTAGAACTCTCAGTCTCCTGGTTTGCCATTGCCTCCTTCCTAGGGCTGAGAGACAGGGACTGGCCCAAGGTCACCCAGCCGGCTTTCATGCCTGAGGCGGGACTAGAACTCTCAGTCTCCTAGTTTGCCATTGCCTCCTTCCTAGGGCTGAGAGAGAGTGACTGGCCCAAGGCCACCCAGCCGGCTTTCATGCCTAAGGCGGGACTAGAACTCTCAGTCTCCTGGTTTGCCAGTGGCTCCTTCCTAGGGCTGAGAGAAAGTGACTGGCCCAAGGTCACCTAGCCGGCTTTCATGCCTAAGGCGGGACTAGAACTCTCAGTCTTCTGGTTTCTAGCCCGTGGCCTTAACCACTAGACCAAACTGGCTCTCTGTTTTCTGTTTATCTTTTTTTTCATCGTAAAAATCAAGCAAAAACTAACGTCAGGTGGAACAGGAAACTGGGCACTGGCTAGAGAGGTGACCATGGAGACACCAGTTTCCATAGGCACCATGGTATTACTTCTGCTGTATTTTATGGTAGACTGCATTGCATAATACTACAGCACAAGAACGTTTCTTGCCCTGTTTCTGCCACCGCACCGGCTCTGCAGCTCAGTATTTTCAAATAAAGAAAAGCAAGATAACAGACTGTTGATTCTGATTCTTCAACCGGCATCAAGAAATCCTGTGAACATCTGCTGAATTTTCAACCCTCCTAAGTCCTAGCAGGCCATCACAACAACAGGAACAAAACGGGGTTTCACTTCCACCAGCCAGATGCTGACCACATTTATTTAAGAATAAGCACAGTTTCTGTTTAAAAGAATAACATGTTTTAAAAGTAAAATAAAAATGAGTATCTCTAGCCTGGTTAGTGTTCAGCGGGACTCCTTCAGACTCTAGATTTTTTTTTCTTAAAATCTCCAACCAGCTTTTCACAAGCTCCATTTTAGGAATGTTGCTCAGTTTTTGGCTAGATTTAAGATTATTTTGCATTTGAGATGGTAGTATCTTGGTATGGCTATATCCAATGCTGTTTGATGTTTTCTCTCTCTCTCTTTTCTTTCCCCCTGTCTTCTTTGCAATCTTAAAGATGTCTTACAAGTCCATCCTGCATTTTTTTTAAATGGCATCCAAAGAATCCATAACCTGGACTCATATGTGGCATGGTTTGAATGCCAAGAAAACCAAAAACAATCTTTAATATTCCCCAAGACTTTTAAGGCAAGAAGTTGCAGCTTTACAGAAAATGCACGAAGAACAGTTGTTGTTTTTTAAAAAATCTGTTCAATCGTGTCCGATTCTTGGAGACTGCCTGGACAAGTCCCTGCATTTTTCTTGGCAAGGTTTTTCAGATGTGGTTTGCCATTGCCTCCTTCCTAGGGCTGAGAGAGAGTGACTGGCCCAGGGTCATCCAGCTGGCTTCGTGCCTAAGGCGGGACTAGAACTCAGTCTCCTAGTTTGCCATTGCCTCCTTCCTAGGGCTGAGAGAGAGTGACTGGCCCAGGGTCATCCAGCTGGCTTCGTGCCTAAGGCAGGACTAGAGCTCACAGTCTCCTGGTTTGACATTGCCTCCTTCTTAGGGCTGAGAGAGAGTGACTGGCCCAGGGTCATCCAGCTGGCTTCGTGCCTAAGGCGGGACTAGAACTCACAGTCTCCTGGTTTCTTGCTTGGTGCCTTAACCACTAGACCAAACTGGCTCTCAAGAAGAACAGTTGCAGGGCATTAAAACAGATACATCAAAAGAACATTATTCAAGCTGCAGCAAAGGAACCAATACTGTACAAAAAAGCAGAGGGAAAAAAAAGAGAGAAAGACTCTAAGGACTTGCACTGAATTGTTCTCATTGCAAACCCACAACACTGTAATCAACATCTGCTCCTGGACTCTCCCAGCTACTTTGCCTGGAAAGAACAAGGGAAACAAACTGTACCTTCTACACTTTTATGGGTGGATTTTTATTTTATTTTCCATGACGGGATGGTGGTGCCTGATAAAGCTAGATGAGTGTGGGTGAGTGAGAGAGAAAGAGAAAAAGTAGGGGGCTCCTTCAGTGCAGGAGGAAAGGAAGCAAGTCTGTAAACTCTTCAACTTCTTACCTTGCTGACAAATTTTCTGGTTGGGTCACCTGCAGAAAATCTGATCAGGAGCTCAGTATTAATCTCCTGAGGCCTGGAGAACCCAGCCACAACGTATGGACAACAAACCTGGACTATTTCTATTCCAAGAAATTCATTCTCGTATTTGTTAGTCTTCCTCCTCCCTTCCCACTTTCCTCCAGCCTCTTTTTCCTTGAGAAGAGAACAAGAAAGAGCCAAAATGCCAGTTTTCAGAAGGCAATCCAACACTAGCATGTGAATGAGAGAGAGAGACCCAGAATTCCAATGTATGAGTTATGAGCAGAGGACAAGGCTGAGTTATTAGCAAGGGCAATGCTGTTTCAAAAAGAAAATGGCTTTTGGATGGTGCCATCTGTTGCAAATGCTTCCATGACACTTTTAGGCAGTATTTCAGAAGGGTGATTCCCCACACCAGCCTCTCCTTAAGTGAAATACTGCCTGCATTTTCGGCTCTTTCCCCTCAATAAAGTTGTTCAGAGTTTGGGGAGAAACGTTTTGGTCCATCGAGTAGCATCTTGGCTGGTCAAATGAGCAGAGCTGGTGGATCCCATCTTGGCCCTTTGAACTGCATATAGGAATTCATTGAAAAAAACTTAACCAGGCAGTCATCTCACCATCCTAGAAAGCATGGAACAAAAATCTTGCACCTGAGCAAACTAGCAAATGAAGGCAGGAGAAACATACCTGTCTTGCAAAACTTCTGAGCAGAATTTGGGGCCACTTAATGAGTGTTTCCCTGCACGGGATATCTCCACAGCTGAAAGAATGTCATTAAGACTGAATCAGAAGATGCATCCTATGTTTTGCCCCCCTCCCCCCACCAACTTGACAGAGATACTTTGACGCTGGCTCATTGATTCCACTTCAGGCTTCATTAACGGTGATTGCTTTTCTTTAATTTTGCTGGTGCAATTATTTAATGGAGATAGCTGTTGCTCTGAGACTGCCTGCGAGGGCTAGCTGGAGCCATTTTACAAAGGAGGAAAATAAAGTACCTGTTTGCAGGTGATAAGCTGGTACAGCAACTACCAGCCAACCAATATCCTCTAATAGCTTCTGGGTCCCTCTAGGACCTATACTGATGTTGGCTTGAGCCCTTTCTGAACATATGTATACACAGAGTGGCCTGGCTCACACTTTATATCAAACCATAATATTCTTTGTTCGATTTTACCTTGGTCTGTTGTAGAAACACGCAACCAACTGTGGTTTATTAATAGGTCATGATTAATGCTACAACTTCTGTACTTGTGTCAAACTTTGGAGTGTAAGTAGCATTTGCGTGTCATCATTTGGTGTCATTGTGGTTTGCTTGCAAACCCCACTTTTTGTTGTTTGTTCGTTCAGTCGCTTCCGACTCTTCGTGACTTCATAGACCAGCCCACGCCAGAGCTTCCTGTCGGCCGTTGCAATCCCCAGCTCCCCCACTGTTGAGTCCGTCACCTCCAGAATATCATCCATCCATCTTGCCCTTGGTCGGCCCCTCTTCCTTTTGCCTTCCACTTTCCCTAGCATCAGCATCTTCTCCAGGGTATCCTGTCTTCTCATTATGTGGCCAAAGTACTTCAGTTTTGCCTTTAATATCATTCCCTCAAGTGAGCAGTCTGGCTTTATTTCCTGGAGTATGGACTGGTTTGATCTTCTTGCAGTCCAAGGCACTCTCAGAATTTTCCGCCAACACCACAGTTCAAAAGCATCTATCTTCCTTCGCTCAGCCTTCCTTATGGTCCAGCTCTCACAGCCATAGGTTACTACAGGGAATACCATTGCTTTAACTATGCGGACCTTTGTTGTCAGTGTGATGTCTCTGCTCTTAACTATTTTATCAAGATTTGCCATTGCTCTCCTCCCAAGAAGTAGACGTCTTCTGATTTCATGGCTGCAGTCAGCGTCTGCAGTAATCTTTGCACCTAGAAATACAAAGTCTGTCACTGCCTCCACTTTTTCTCCCTCTATTTGCCAGTTATCAATCAAGCTGGTTGCCATAATCTTGGTTTTTTTGAGGTTTAACTGCAACCCAGCTTTTGCACTTTCTTCTTTCATCTTCGTCATAAGGCTCCTCAACTCCTCCTCGCTTTCAGCCATCAAAGTGGTATCATCTGCATATCTAAGATTGTTAATGTTTCTTCCAGTGATTTTAACTCCAGCCTTGGATTCCTCAAGCCCAGCACGTCACATGATGTGTTCTGCATACAGGTTGAATAGGTAGGGTGAGAGTATACAGCCCTGCCGTACTCCTTTCCCAATCTTAAACCAGTCCGTTGTTCCGTGCTCTATTCTTACTGTTGCTACTTGGTCGTTATACAGATTCCTCAGGAGGTAGACAAGATGACTTGGTATCCCCATACCACCAAGAACTTGCCACAATTTGTTATGATCCACACAGTCAAAGGCTTTAGAATAGTCAATAAAACAAAAATAGATGTTTTTCTGAAACTCCCTGGCTTTCTCCATTATCCAACGGATATTGGCAATTTGGTCTCTAGTTCCTCTGCCTTTTCTAAACCCAGTTTGTACATCTGGCAATTCTCGCTCCATGAATTGCTGGAGTCTACCTTGCAAGATCCTGAGCATTACCTTACTGGCGTGTGAAATAAGTGCCACTGTTCTATAGTTTGAACATTCTTTAGTGCTTCCCTTTTTTGGTATGGGGATATAAGTTGATTTTTTCCAATATGATGGCCATTCTTGTGTTTTCCAAATTTGCTGGCATATGGCATGCATCACCTTGACAGCATCATCTTGCAAGATTTTAAACAGTTCAGCTGGGATACCGTCGTCTCCTGCTGCCTTGTTATTAGCAATGCTTCTTAAGGCCCATTCAACCTCACTCTTCAGGATGTCTGGCTCTAACTCACTGACCACACTGTCAAAGCTATCTCCAATATTATTATCCTTCCTATACAGATCTTCCGTATATTCTTGCCACCTTTTCTTGATCTCTTCTGCTTCTGTTAGGTCCTTACCATCTTTGTTTTTGATCATACCCATTTTTGCCAGGAATTTACCTCCGATGTTTCTAATTTTCTGGAAGAGGTCTCTTGTCCTTCCTATTCTATTGTCTTCTTCCACTTCCGCACATTGCTTGTTTAAAAATAATTCCTTATCTCTTCTGGCTAACCTCTGGAATTTTGCATTTAATTGGACATATCTCCCCCTATCACTGTTGCCTTTTGTTTTCCTTCTTTCTTGGGCTACTTCCAGTGTCTCAGCAGACAGCCCTCTTGCCATCTTGGTTTTCTTTTTCTTTGGGACGTTTTTTGTTGCCGCCTCCTGAACAATGTTGCGAACTTCTGTCCATAGTTCTTCCGGAACCCTATCTACTAAATCTAGTCCCTTAAATCTATTCTTCACCTCCACTGCATATTCCTTAGGAATATTAGTGAGCTCATATCTAACTGATCTGTGGGTCTTCCCTATTCTCTTTAGTCTGATTCTAAATTTTGCAATAAGAAGTTTGTGATCTGAACTACAGTCAGCTCCAGGTCTTGTTTTTACCGATTGTATAGATGTCCGCCACCTTTGGCTGCAAAGGATGTAGTCAATCTGATTTCGGTGTCGACCATCTGGTGAAGTCCATGTATAAAGTCGTCTTTTAGGTTGTTGGAAGAGAGTGTTTGTTGTGCACAGTGAGTTGTCTTGGCAAAATTCTATCAGCCTATGTCCTGCTTCATTTTGTTCTCTCAGACCATGCTTGCCTGTAATTCCAGGTGTCGTCTGACTACCCACCTTAGCATTCCAGTCTCCTGTAATGAAAATAACATCTCTTTTTGGTGTATTATCCAGTAAGTGCTGCAGATCCTCATATAACTGATCTACTTCTGCTTCTTTAGCATCTGTGGTTGGGGCGTATATTTGGATCACTGTGATGTTAAATGGCTTACCCTGAATTCGAATTGAGATCATTCTATTGTTTTTTGGATTGTATCCAAGCACTGCTTTAGCCACTTTATTATTAATTATGAAGGCTACTCCATTTCTTCTGTGGTCCTCTTGTCCACAGTAGTAGATCTGGTGGTCATCTGATGTGAAGTGGCCCATTCCAGTCCATTTCAGTTCACTGACACCTAAAATGTCTATATTTAATCTTGACATCTCACCAATAACCACATCCAATTTGCCCTGGCTCATAGATCTTACATTCCAGGTTCCTATGGTGTGTTGATCTTTAGAACATTGGATTCGTCGTTCACCACCAGCACCGTCGGCCGCTAGCTGTCCTTTCGGCTTTGAGCTGGCTGCGTCATCACATCTGGGTCTAGTTGAACTTATCCTCTGTTCCTCCCCAGTAGCATTTTGACCATCTTCCGACCTGGGAGTCCCATCTTTCGATGGTATACCGACATATCTCTGGTTGTACTGATCCATTTAGTTTTCACGGCAAGAATACTGGGGTGGGTTGCCATTACCTTCCCCAGGGATCGTATTTCGTCTGACCTCTCTGCCACGACCTTCCCGTCTTGGGTGTCCCTTCACGGTTTAGCTCATGGTTTCATTGAGGTGCTCAAGCTCCAGCACCACGACAAGGTAACGATCTCCTTTGCTGGAGGCAAACCCCACTAGACACAGTCTAAGTCTTACAGAAGCTTAGTACATCCATTTCACCCTTTCTTTTAACCCTCCCCACACCCAACAAAAATAAGAAAAGCAAAGCAGATTGCATGAACAACCTTTGAAGGAACTACAGAGTTTCTAGAATACAACCTGAAGGCTATGATGATAGAAAAATCTCATCACTTTTAGAGTGCTTTGCAGACTGGAGAGTAAAAATCAGATCTGGCAGGAGAGGCACATTACGAGTACTGTCTACTAAGGAATGTCATCTGGCAGGACTCGGCAAGAGAGCCTTTTCTGCTGTGGCACCCGCCCTTTGGAACATAATTCCCCCAGAAGTTAGTAATGGGCTGTGAGAGTCACCTTGAGGAAGAAGAGGAAGAGCCGCAGCCAAGGCAATGGTCCGATAAGAGAAATCTGAGTCCAAAGCAGGAATGGAATTTGGGAAAGTGTCTCAGACTTGACCCTCCCTAGTTCTCTTGAGGATAAAGGCAGGGAGGGGGGAGGCGCATTCAGAGTTGCAAGATTCTGTTACTGTGACCCTATAATAAAAGGAGTTTTAATATTCATAACCTTGGTGTTCAAGTCTGGTCTACCTTGAAGGGCTGACAGGTACATGCCCTTCTGGCCTTTAGGAAGGACCTGAAGACTTGGCTTTGCCATCTTGCCTGGTCCAGTAGTGGTGGTGTGGAACCTGCTGAATAGCCACTGTATGTTGTTCGTAAGTTGGATTGCACTCTCACAGATTGTGTTTTTTATGTTTTTAATAGTTTTCATTGTTTCTAACGTTTTTAATGGTTTTTGTTGTATGATTTTGTGGTTTTTTTGTACTTTTTTTTGTGTTTTACGTATGTGAGATGGGTGGCTACATAAATTGAACAAACAAACAAATAAACAAACATATTAGCTATTTAGTGATGATTAAACAGTTGGGGCCTGGGGATTCTGGACATTGTTATCTCAATACATCTAGAGGGCACCAAGTGGGGAAGATGGATGTGAAACGATTCCATTTTAAGGTCTCTAGTGCCTTGAGAGGAAGAGCTCCATTGCTCCATAAATGCAAATAATCCAAAGGAGAGCTGTGCGGTGTCAGCTATTCTAATCATCTCCAAACACGAAGTGATCTTTGATGGCATGTGCTGCAACTTTGCAGGGTACACCTGACCTTGCATTCTGGTTAGAGCATAGGAATTAAACATTAGAACTATGCTGTCTTGGTTACCTTTCCTTTCACTACAGAGCCAGTTTGGTGTAGTGGTTAAGGCACTGGGCTAGAAACTGGGAGACTGTGAGTTCTAGTCCTGTTTTGGACACGAAGCCAGCTGGGTGACCTTGGGCCAATCACTTTCTCTCAGCCTGAGGAAGGAGGCAATGGCAAACCACTTCTGAAATCTTGCCAAGAAAACTGCAGGGACTTGTCCAGGCAGTTGCCAGGAGTCAAGACTGTATCGAAGGCGCACACACCCACAAAATCAAAGGACAACTTTCTTCACAGTTGCATTTAAACCACTGGGATTGGGTTGGTGCTGGTGAACCTGCATTGCTTCCAGCCTTCCATCCTAATTGGACATGAAAATTGAGTCTGTATGATTGAAACTCACTTAAAAAAACCAACAAATAAAGAAGTGTTTTAAAATGTTGGAAACATCTGCAATAAACTTTAGAAACTTTAGATCAGAAAATAGGAGGCACTCCATTTTCTTCAGCATGTCCAGACTGATGGCCTTTACATCTCACCAGCCCAGGGATGTGTCAGTCATTCCAGAAAGAGCACAAAGCTATAATTGGGCTGCAACGTGGGTAAAGAGGAATTAGGTAAAACCGGTGGAAGACAGTTTGTACAATATTGGAAGTCTTCCCAAAATGCACAGATGCACAGAATGACATGACAAACGATATGGTACATTATCCACTGTACTGTATGTTTATCACATGAACATGAGGCATGTATCTTCCAGTTGTTAGAGAAAAGCAAGAAGTGCTAGAGAGACCATATGCTTTGGGTGATCAATATCACTGCATCTGTAGTCTTCCAGTACTGCCATGGTTGTCAGGGTTTTTTTGAAAATCCAGTTTTCTGTTTGCAATTTACACAAATTCAATTCTTTATTGTGCCTTTGTACTTTCTAAAAAATTAGTCAATCTGCCATCTTATTTTGGCAAATTGGCTTATCTCTGGTAAGTTCATAAACTGACCTGATCAGAAAGTATTCATCTTACTCCTTTCTATTCAGCTTCCCAACTTAGCTAGCAATTTATCCAATTTCATTTTCCCTGCTTTTTCCTCCTCCTCCCTCCTCTTCTCACCTTTTTTGCAGATAATCTGATTGACTCTTTATTTAAATCTTTGAGTTAGTCTAATAAAGATATTGCTGTAATGATTTTTTATCATTACATTCTAATCATTTTATATTTTATTTGTTTATTCGTTCAGTCACTTCCGACTCTTCGTGACTTCATGGACCAGCCCACGCCAGAGCTTCCTGTCGGCCGTCACCATCCCCAACTCCCCCACGGTCGAGTCCGTCAGCTCCAGAATATCATCCATCCATCTTGCCCTTGGTCGGCCCCTCTTCCTTTTGCCTTCCACTTTCCCTAGCATCAGCTTCTTCTCCAGGGTATCCTGTCTTCTCATTATGTGGCCAAAGTACTTCAGTTTTGCCTTTAATATCATTCCCTCAAGTGAGCAGTCTGGCTTTATTTCCTGGAGTATGGACTGGTTTGATCTTTTGTATTTTTAGACTTGTATCTGTTTTTATGTGTATTTATACATGTATTGTTATTATATTGTAGTGTTTTTAATGACTGTCATTTTATTGTCTGTAAGCCGCCCAGAGTCATTGTATACGAGATGGGCAGCAGAGAAATTTGACAAACAAACAAACAAATAATAATTCTCATAGACATTAACCAACATGGCTATTTTTATTTATATTTTAGAAAAAAGTTGTGTGGCTTTTTTTTTCTTGGATATGCATTGACTCCTGCATAACAGAGAATAAGGAAAGGTTTGTCTAAGATGATGCTAAAAAAAGATGATTATTTTATTGTTATTAATCCCATATGCTAAAACTATACATATTTAATCAATTATAACACAGAAGTCTAATAAACAATTATTTTAGTTGACTGGCCATCTCAGAAATATTTGTACAGCTCTTTGGAATCACAAATTTGTTTCCTAACTAGTACAGACTTCAGTGGCACAAGTAAACATAAATTTGCCCTTCTAGTAAAAACAAAACAACTACTTCAAGTCAGTTTGTTATTTTGTGTTTTTTAAAAGGGATGTCAGCTAGATTTAGCAAGAAGATGAGGCTGCATTGCTGGAGGATTCGTCACCTTCCTTCCACCCACTTTGTTGTTTCTTCAATTTTTATAAATATAAGTATAGTTTCCTTCAGGTATAATAAAGAATCTATAGCAGCACAGACTGTACAGAACTACGATTTAGAATTTCAGATGACACTTAAAAGTATGATAGCAAGTAAATGAAGACCAGGAGAAATGAGATTTGTGTTAGAATTCTAAATAGGATTGTTGTATTCAGACTGCAAAACTCAGAGTGACCAGTAGAGGGCAGCAAATTTAACTTGGGCATCTCTTTGCTCCCTTCTGTGGGTTATCTGAGTTTTTGCAGCCATTAAATTAGCAAGCTGAAGCAATGAAAGGAGGCAAACATTTTTAAAAGTCTTATGACAGTGCTTCCCAAACCTTTTCCTTCATTACCCCAAACCACTTATCAGAAAGTCCTTTTTACCCAATGTAGATAAAACAATTTAAGTCAATTTAAATGTCCTTGTTGTGATTGGGTAATGGGTTCATGTGTCGTTACCCAAAGAAAAACCACTTTTACCCAATTTTGGATAATTTACCCAGGTTTGGGAAGCACTGTCTTAAGAGCATGGAAATCATTAGAAATAAAATCTACTATAACTTGCCTTCCCTCTATGTTGTATTAGGGTTTCTTTGAGGTTGTATGTAAACTTAATGGAACAACATGGCATTGACGTGCACGGTATAGTAAATCTTTTAATTGCCAACAGGTGGTGCTATTTCTTAACTCTTTTTTTTTAAAAAAAAAACATTGATTAAATGAAGAAACTAGAAATGGAAATTCTCCTGGTTTGGAGATGTTGGGAATGGGTGGAACAGAACTAAGAAGTCAAAGAAATGGACAGCAGAGTCAGCAGTTGAGAATTTCCAGGGCAAAGCCTATGGTTATTCCAAGCAAGAAAACCACAACCAATTCTATATTTGCAGCTAGGATCTTTTTTCCAACTTTAGTTGTGGTTAACATGGTTGATTTTGTTCATTTTATATGGAAGTGTGTGATGTGGCCACCTGAAAATGAGACTTCAGACGCTTTTGCCCAAATCTGAGACTTTGTCACCAACTCTATCTGTGTAGTCTCAACACCACACTGAAGACTTGGTGCATTTTGTCTGTGATATAAAACGTAAGTTCTTTATTTCTGCCATAAGCAAATAAACAAGTCCTCCCCCACCTCTGCCACTTTATGCTGAGCACTGAATGTGAAATGAGGAAGCTTATTTATTCATGTTTTTGCAAAACGAATCCTTCACCTCCGTAGGAGTTGAAAAGCAACACTTGGCACACAGACACCTCACCTGTTTTCTGCTGTCATTGGATGATAAATAGTCCTCCAGATCCTGCTGCTATGTTCAGGACAAGCCTTTTCAGATGGCATCAAGGTAATATCCATATGCACATATCATTAAAGCTAGAATGTGGGTTAGCTCCTCAAACAAAAGAAGTTCAATTAGAGGCAGAGAACTCAGTTAGTTGGACAGACATCTCACTCTCTTTCTTATTGTGTCCCTGTTGGAGAGGAGGCGGTGGTGGGTGTTACCAGATTGAAAACATCCACTTTAGAGTGCATGCATTTGCTTTTTAAATTTGTTCTGTTCTGCAAGTCTTCAGTTAATCTTTTCTTTTGGAAATTCTTGCCTAGTGGCATTATTGCTTATATTCCTGGGTGTCATCCAGCAGCCATTCTTAAATTTCTGCTAAGAAGATTCCATCACTTTGGATTCTTTTGCCAGGCTTACTTACCTATTCTCAATTCTATTTTTATGTTCACATCTTCAGACTTTGTGGGGTATGTGAAATATTCAAGAGACTTTTTACCAATTTCAAGTAGTGACATATAAACCATAAAACCTATTAAGAGCTGCAGGACATAGACTAAATTTACTCCACAACTCACTCCTGAACATAATCTTCAAGAGCACAGTTAAATTCTAGAATAAATAGACTGGGTTCCCGCCAGAGGAAGTCATTATTTGATTTAACAATGGTTTGTTGAATAAGCGAGAAGAAGTATAACTACAAGCAAGGATACTCAAATTATCATTTTTAACCAGAAAGACTAGCTTTACACATCATGTTATGCCAAGACCAAATGGATCCTGTTGCCTCTTGGAACAATGTTGAGACTAGTCATAAAGTCAGATTAAACAGAGATGTCCCAGAGTCTCCCTTTCATGGGTATCTGGAGAAGAGGAGGCAAGGAAGACAAATGTAGTCATGTGTTATTATTGTGCCTTCTATTGGACACTGATGGGCCCCTTCTGCCATCAGTACCACCTGCCCTTGCTCCTTATGATAACGGGTACCTTGGTTTTTAGCTCCTGTTTCACGAATTTGAAGACTGTGACAAATATCCTTTACAGACCCACAGATCGTTGGTTGCCATTTGTTCGTTCGAATTAAGCCTCCATCTGGCAAGTTTTTCCAGTGTGAAATCTGTCCCTGCCTTCTGGTATGAAATGTTGAAACAGGTTTCTCATCAACACATTGGGTTGGAAAATAAAGCTATACAAACTTGGGGAATAACATTTAAAAGACAGATAGCAAAGGAAGAGGAAACATACCTCTAGAAAATGTTTAGTGGCTAAAGCAATTCAACAATATACAATTTCCCCTGTCATATATCTGCGTATATGTGTGTTGCCCAGATTAGCATTGAAGGCTTTTGATGACTGTAGTTAATGGTACATTTAAAAAAAGTCATTTGGGTAGTAACTGGACAGGAGTTGTCCAAGTTGGAAGAGAGATAATCAGAGACACAAGTCTTTGTAGTCAACGGGAGCTGATTCCAAGTATTTATTATTTGCTTTGGGGGAACAGGTGCTACTTTATAAATCCCTAGGTACAAGGTTAATCCACTGATACTTCCTACAGCTCAGGGGAGGGAGGGCATAAGGATCAACACTGTTTCCCAGTCTTCACTTCCTGAGTTGCAAACACCGGCTTGGTGTTATTTGCATGACAGTCATTGGATCTTTTTGGCTTTAGCTCTATGTACCAACCGAAGTGTGCAGTGGAATGTAAGTGGAGGCAAAAGATTAAAAAATAAAAATCCCTGGAGGTCAGAGTTCCACTGTCTGGTATCACATCCCAAGCTTTTGCCAGGCTTCACTTCTACTTCCAGTGTGTGCAAATGGGAAAGGGTATGACTTTTACCCTATCCACATGGCTTTAGGATTGCTTACTCCTGACTCCCAAAGGGTTTACTCATCAGGATCTGTGACTCTAGAGATTAAAATGTTCAGACATTGTTCAGGTAACACAACATATTGCTCAAAGAAGGAGTTCTAAGAAATCATTGCAATGTAGAGTTCTCATATTCGGAGTTTCAACCAACCAGGAGTGCTTTCACCCATGATGCCAACTAACCAGTCCTCCTGGTTGATTCTCCTCTTCCAGAATCAGACACTATTCCATACCCATGAGCCATGAAGATGCTTTGTAGTTCTATCAAGCATGGGCTTTCTCTATGGCAGCTGCTAGCACAGCTGATACTATACTTTTGGTTATATGTGGATTGGGATGTTCAGCATTTAGTATTTGCTATTGATATATCTGTACAGTTCTTGCACCAAAATGTTACAGTGTGGAATGTTGGAGAGAGAGAAAGCATGAGAAAGAAACTCGGAACAACCTCACATTGATTTTATTAAGTAAAAATGGGACAAGGAAATGAGAACGCTCATTCATGGAATCCCTGCCCTGCCTGTTTCTTAACCTGGCCTACTTCAAAGGTTTGACATCAATCTTGAAAGCCTGTCCAAGTTTCCCACTCTTCCATCTTTTACTAAACCTGTTTCCCTGTTTCTCAGGACTGTGTCATCTCTTCTGTAAGTCCTCCTTTAACAACTTGCTCTTTCCTTCCCCAAGGCCAGTTCTCATTCCTTTACGCCAGTGTTTTTCAAACTTGGCAACTTCAAGATGTGTGGACTTCAACTCACAGCTCAAATTTTTTGATTTCCTCAAATTTTTTTAAACAAAAACAAGAAACTAAATGCTAAAAAAGAAGTACCTTCCAAGTTGATTACAACCCCTCTAACAACTGTCTAAAAAGTCTTTGATTAATACAATGCCATTTGAAGAGGGTATAGTACTATCTATACATTATTTTTATGTTCTATTCTTGATTAAAAGGATGTTATACCACAAAGACCTCTGAATTGACTAATCAAATTCATATATCATATTCTGGACTTTTTCAAGACTTTTAAGAGACACTGTTGTATGTCGACTTCCGGTGAGGATTCATGGTGAACTAGATGTCCCTGAAGGAGCAGGGATGGCATTGCAGTGGAGATTGGTGCTCAGGTGGTGAATTCTGGCCAGTGAAATCTCTCTGGAAAAAGAAGAATTCGTGAGATCACCCACTTGCACTCTGGAGAGCTTCTTCTCATGAGTAGACTACAGGAACTGAGGTTTTTGCAGTTGGCTTGTGAGTTGAGCAGCTGGGAGTCGAGGGATTTCAACCAAGCTCACAGCCATAATGCAGACTATATGAACATAAGGTTTGGTGAGACTCATTTC